>OU342434.1:4220957-4823951 GCA_910589575.2 Carcina quercana | reverse complement strand
GTACAAAACACACGCTGTAATAATAACAGTGCGAATTAATTAAAATGTTACAGAACCCCGTGTATATTTTTAGCATATATGTGCTACGGTTTCTTCTTGAATTTTTATCCTATTTTTATTTCTCTTATGCTTTACTTTTGCTGTTACAAATTATGCCACTTTATTGCATATCCTGTAAAATAGTACTTGCTTTTCCATCACGACGATAATCCTTTCTGATCCAATTTAATCTGATTCTTCAATAAATTCAACATCACGTTTTACTTATTTTCTTGAATATATAAAAATCGCTTTTGTATTTAAAAAAAACACATTAATAAAGCTAATGACAAATTGAAATAACCCGTTGATTTGAAAAAGTTTAATTTGTTAAATGAATTGGAAAGAAGTCTCCTTTGTCCTGAAGCCTCAGACACTATTGTCCCACAATGAACTCAATGGACCGTTACAAATTCCAGAAATCTGTAAGTCACAGCCAATTTCTTTGAAAGCCTGCGAAGAAAGGACCTGCACTCGACACTAAAGCCAAGAGAAAATAAGCTGATATATAACAACATATGTCCTTTGTACACTGTAATGGTCTGCAGTTTGCGACGGTAATAAAATATAAAGGAAAAGAGGTCTTAAACAAAATTGAAGGCAACCGCAATGAAATTGATTTCAAATTCAATCAAGCTCTAACCTGCAGGATAGCGGTGTCAGGACTTGGAAAGCTAAAGACACATCGAAATGTTTTTGCTGAATACTGATCAGCTTGGAAATTATTCCATTACCCCAGCCGTAGCCAGTCCAATAGAGAAATTCATAAATAAGAAAACTACGATCAGTCTGCTTCGATGCATTTCTATGGAATCACGGCACCTCGAAGTTAAATAAGTGATCACCGGTCGGAGACGACGTGAGTTGCAGTCGCAATGACTCGCCACCTGGGGCTTCGGGAATAGATGTACAGCTTCGTACTTTTTTGCTCCATTGTACTGACAACAATGTTCTTCTGAACACGCAATATGATTGAGTGAAGATTCATTTATCAACGGACTTTTCGTGCATTTTCTTTTTCAAAAGGTCGTTGAAATATTGCACTTGCAGAGTTTTTTTTAAATATGAAAGTCTCATTGCATTATATAATCATACTAAACACGCGTGGAAACAGTATTTTGAATAATTAGGGAACAATATCAGTGCAAAATTACGGGTCCATCAGAAATTGATAAATCAAACTGCCCCGCCAAAATGGACCCAGAATAATGAACGATCATTTGTTTGACTAATTGTAAACGAAACAATTGGGCAGTTATTTTTAAATGAGAATGCAAAGGTCGATAGATGGTCCGTGGCGCAGCGGGCGGAGGGCGAGCCGCTAATCGATCGCTGTCTGTGTGCAGTGCTGCACCCGCGCCCTCTCATTTGTCTCTTTCACGGTCACGCTACAGCCGATACACCATCCCTCTCGCTTCGTTATTCATCGGCCCTAACCACCCGGTAGTCTGCTACCTCCCGGTGTCCTCCCGTATTTAGACTGCACTATCTAATTTATGTTTTAAATTGTGCTTTTAAACTCCGCGCCGGGCACATGACGGTAACGACTTTATCTACTGTTATCGTTATTAGACTTTGCAGGTAATGGGTAAAGTCATTATAAATTTGTCTGGCGTCTGTCCTGTTTTAACTCTAACAAGGTGATACGAGAGTGGTGCAAACACCGACATTTTCGTCTGACCTTTTGCCGCTCGAGATCACTTTATTTCAATAATCCAGCTTTGTTTCTAAAGGTTTGATTGGACATGTACCTTTCAATTGCGCGAAGCCTTGGCACAAGCTCGCCGCAAGTCGGCCTGCATAGGAATAGCGCAGTGGCATTTGGTATTGAGACGTGCGCTTGCGCCGAGTTACATAACGCACCTGCCATATCGGGCTGCGGGCCGCACCTCACGCTCACTCCCCCATTCTGTGAATTACTTATAGGTCATAGACCTTATCCATTATTCGATTCTGTTTGCTTAGAATTAAATCGAATCCTATCGAAGTTGTTCAAAGTAGTAGATTACGTGACTAAATCCTTACGGCTGGAATCTTTTTCTAAGAGTTTGTACGACAAATAAGTACTGTACTAGACGACGCTATCTCGGGATGGATCGTCGGTCGGCGGAAATCTTCGCTTTTCTTTCAAAGCGTTCGGTCGGTCGGGGTTAAGCGCAAAACGGAGTCGTCAGGTTTAGTTTTGAACGTTTTTTCTCTCGTCTGTAAATCCTTTAACATCCCCGAGGAGTCGGAGGCGCGGATAAAACGGGAACTGCCTTTAAACACTGCCGAGCACTCTTCTCAACGACTGTGCTAACACCATCCGGATGAAATTTTAAACTCGCTTAATCTTGTTAAGTCTGTTGAAGTCTCTTTGAAAATCTTTTAAAAAACATGAGACTTTTTAGCTGTGCGTATCATCTCTTCGTACTTACATTATACTTAATCTTCTTGACAAAAAATGTAGGAACTTCTTACCAACTCAGGCTACATTAACAGAAAAAGAAGATTAAATTTGGCTATTTAATGTTATGTTAAGCTATAACATGTTGAGACCGAACAGTGCAAATCAGCTCAAAGGAAAAGATAGTTCGCCAGCTTCGATTAACTTCGACGTAAAATATCAGTGAGGAACAACAATGTAACTCGTTATGTGGCCCCGCCTAGCCGGGCCTCGGGCGATAAATCTCGCCGGGTCGCTGCCTCCTGTAATACTCCGGATTAAGAGCTGAGCACCGAAGATATACATCATCCTAGCAAGGTTCAAATCCACGACACCTACTTTAAATTAATTGTTCAAGTAGACGATGAACAGGGCTCTGAATTTATAAAGCTAAATTGAATAATGTACCTCTAAATTGGTGTATTTGTTTTTTTATTACAGATGGAATGATAACTTTCATCCTAGATAGATTCAAATCCGCAGCACCTTTTATTTGTTCAAATAGCCAACGACCACACCTTTGAATTTATAAAGCTAAATTAAATCTTGGATAGATATAACCAGCAGCTGTATTAAATTCTGAGCTTTTTAATTAAACTTACGATTTTTTCCCGATTTTTACGATTTCAAACAATTGCACCAAAGTAATATCAAATAACGAAATAGTCAAATGTGCCGTCACATCGGATACATTAGTCTTGTAAATATTGCACGACGCTGATGCTTCAAACAGTTTCAAAGAATTGCTGTTATCGCTGAAGTAAACAATTTGGAATAACGTTTGTAAAGTCAACGCTACAGTTTTACGAGAAAGCGGTCAAAGCATCGACGGGAATTGAATAAACACATCGTGTTATAACAAAAATATACTTGGATGCCAACACGAGATTCTAAAGCTGCATATTTTCCCCGATATAACCGTTCAAACACTAGAGCTTGACAAGAATTGTGATCAGGATCGTATTTTGTTAGCATTGTGACCGTTTAAAGCTACTAAATTGTTTACGGATAAATTTGTTGCATTAATTTGCATATCAATGGATTCATTAGATAGTGTAATGGTGTGGTTAATATATTTGAAGGCTAACTGGTGTAATGATTCAAGATTGGTTTGTGATGAATGCACTGTTGTCGGAGCTACTGAAAAGAGATGTTGCACTTGTACACTATATAAATAATCAAAGAAAATCTAAATATATAAATCACTTTTTAAATAAGAAGTGTACACGTCTAGTCTGTAGCTCCATACAATCCCAGAACGTTCTTTACGATAAAAATTAAACAAAAGTAATATTTGTGTGATTAAAAAGGCACTCCAACACTTTTGGACTTATTATTGAAACACACATAGTTGTGAATTTTCGAACTGAAAGTGTTGTCGAAACTATGAATAATATTTCTTTCTTTTGCATAGTAAAGTTCCACGCGGTATCGACAACCATGTTGGGCTCTAGCCTTAACTCTGTTACGAGTACTGTGTTGAATGCATGAATGTCAGTATCAGTTGAGCGGGCAACGCTCGATAACATTGTTTTCTATTTTGTAGTATTATATCTATTTGGTTGTCTATGTACAGTGAACGCTAGTTCTCTTATCTCTTCCACCGGTAATACTCAAATGAATTAGCTATTGAATTTTTTATCTACACTGTGCCTACGATAATGGCTAGTCGTTACGTAACCCTGAGTATTATAGTACATTGACCGATAGAAACTTGTTTGTAGGCAGGGCTATCTATTACTAACAAAGTGTGAGTGGCAGTGAGGTGATGTTATGGAGAGCCTTGCTCCCAATTTAGTGTCACACGAATATATTCTGAAGACGTACAGCGTATTGTAGACATCTGCGTAAATTTGTAAAACGATTTAGTTTAGCTTATCTATAGGATTTAATTTATCTAAAGAATCTTTGGTTATTTAATATACACTTAAATGTGGACACACATTTAATTTATCCAACAGACAATACAGTAAACCTGTTAACAGTGTTCAATCGAATATTGGTCCAAAAGTTGTGCCTTTTCATTTTTCATCATACCCTTTATGCAGTTACTTTGTGCTTGTGCAGTCACTTTTTGGGGATATTTGGAGAAGATCAAATAAAACATTATACAAACATAAAACAAGACTAAATCAATGTAGACGTTTTGTCATTCATCATTTGTCATGTCATAATAATTGAGCATTAATTTCCATATGGGACCTCTATTTTATCATTTCATTGGCTACTGGAACCCCTTTGCCGTGATTAATACATATTAGTTACTTCTATATTAAGGTCGCCGGATGCTAAATGGTAAGTGGAACACATTTGAATGCTGCGTTATGTTAGTACTAGATATAATGTAATCCCTTGCTCTCGATTCTGATTAGTATTTACATATAAGGTAATAATCATTTTACTAGTAGTCCTGAAGAGTTGATGGACGCCTAACCTATCAAAAAAAGAAATATAAACTGTATTATCTAGAACTACATTATTATATGTTTAAATGGATTTGATATTTAGTATAAAAATACATTTTGTTAATCAACAAAAATATGTTTCTTTATCTTGGTAAATATTGTGTTCTCATTTTGGTTGCCGCGAGCGAAATTGAGTCTATTTTAAATTTCTCAACGTTAAAATACATTCCAAACAATAATAGCTCGAGACAAACTATCCGATCTAAGATAAATTCTTCTATAATGCGAAAGTGAGGCAACCATACCAGAGATACTGTAGCAACTATTGCCCGTTCGTTAACCTACTACAATTTAACTTGTTACGTAAGTTCAGTCTAAAAATTACATTCTGTTTTACTGGCAGTTGCGGATAATGAATTTCTATTTGTAGCGTACTATTTAACTGAATGAAATAGACTACAGATGATTCATCTCGATTACATGTCCTGTCAGATACACTTTTGAAAATTTTAGATAGCGAAGAAGCCCTTTTTATTTACTTCTTTCTCGTCGAAACTAGATGACGATGTACAATCCCTTTTCATTTATTATCGTCTCAGTTAGTGCAACTTGACATATGTGATCCGTCGCTACGACGAAAGGGACCGTCTCTTTATATAATAGAGCAAATGTAATCATCGTCATAAGTTTCTATATTATGTCTATTGATTAATACACAATAATAAAATACCTACTTGAAACGGTAACAATATCCTTGGAGAGGCCATTATACCCTACGTTCTTATCATCACGTAGTATGCGTCGTACCTTAACGCCTATTGACTGTTTACCTATGCGCATGTGTGCACTCAATAACTTTGATAAGAGACCTATTTCTGGATGCATTCGTTGTGTGTATTTTATTTTTGTCACGCATTGCGTTCTAGAATTTTCGTTTCGTGCTATCAGCTTTACGCACTGTTAGTGACTCAACCGCAATGCGTTTGTTAATTATAGTTATTTGTATGCATTTCCTCTAGGCATACAATTTCAAGTGCTCATTCGACGCGATAATAGCGATTATTTCAAAGTTTTTCTAAACAATACTTGTGCTTGATCCCTAACTTTTACAAGGAAAATGATTAGCATAAAATTCTGTCGTCTATGACAATTTTGATGTTGTTCAAGAAGCTATAAACAAAACAGACAAAGTCCAAGTATACGTATATTACATTGAATATATATCATAGAGAAGAACACCCGTAGTAATATTTTACCACTTACATGACGTTGATCAAGTAACTAGAGAAGCGTAGGCAGTGAATTGCAGTATGAAAGCAACTAAAAGATTAAACATTGCTGGTTCAGCCTTGTTGATAGCATCATCAATCTCCAATGCAATTGTTGACGTTTAATTTGTAGCTAGGGATCTGCGAGTATCTACGTCTGACTCATGATTAGCAATAAATCATAGTACTTATACATACAGTTTGCTAACATCATGGAATGAAGGGTCAATCAATTACAACATTTGTGATCTACAAGGATATAAATAGGAAGTGAAGTTACGGTAGTCAGTAGCTGTATTAATGTTCTAAATCGGTACTAAGTTAAAGCCAAAACAGTTACGCTTTTCTGGTGGCCATCCTGTTAGGCAAGCACTTTTCCTGTTACATACAAATCACGGAATAAAAAATTGGAAAGGAAATGGTTCTTGATTTGTATCAAAGCAAATACCTAGACAGTTTCTACCAATTTTAATGCGTTTCATCACCCAAACTCCGAACGTGACTAGTATCAACGCATGTCGATGATGATGAATGATTACAATTGTGTATCTCTAAACATACAATTGTGTAATCATACTTCTACACAACGTCCACATTTCCAATCCAACCTATTTTATCTACTCCATGAAGCAAACTGTCTAAGTCTTTATTATTGTTACTGATGTCATTCATATCAACCGCGAGTGCTATTTCCAGTCCGCTATCTTACGAATATGTAATTTCGTTGAGTTATTTATTAATTTTCACTTTATCAACATTATTGTCACTCTTGTTCTCTCCGACTGATAAAGCTACAAGGCTGTTATTGGCAACTTTGCAAAACACAGATAAATGTGCCCCGAAGTGACATCTAAGTGCAGGGTTATCTACTTATGGCAAATGGCTGTTCATTCTTGTATCTCGGCCGTCTGATAGCGTAATCGTCATGTTTTTCTTTAACCAAAAATGACACCGGCATTCTTACGATAATGTGGTCGATTTAATGGTATTTAGTCACAACTTTGGTGGCATTTATGAACACGTGTTCGTTATCAATAACCGCAAAAGGTTGAACTCTAATGCCCTAATGCTTATAAAAAGGTTATTCATTAGAACCTCGTTTATCTCGTTTATGTTGGTAATGGATTGCTTAATCGAACATTTTAGTTCTTTAACGGGATCCTTCTACGAATGCTTCCATACAAAATTTCTGTTGCCATAATCTTTTAAAATAAAATAGCTAGCTGGCATTGATAAGTAATTACTTAAAAATAGGACATGAAATTATAGTGTCGCGAAATAAACATCATTAATTTACAATTTTCTAGTTAGCTAAAATAGCCGTTACGCAGCTAATGGTCCATAGATGGCGCTTTGAACAATAATCGAGGAAAGTGTTTAAAATGAAAATTGTGATTTAATGTTAAGTCATATGTTAATGTTACTATTAGCGACATAACAATCCGATGTCCTACTTTAGATAATTACTCCACAAAGCCAGCTATTCTATTTTAAAATATTATGGTATCAGAATTTAATATGAAAATTAGATGGAGCGGGATCCGTTAAGAGGGAACAGCAGATAAAAAATTTCATATGAAATTAAGGGTTTGGGATATAGCTGTTTTCTCAACGAAACGTTAGCCAAATTCAATCATTTTGATCTTATTCTCTTTATCAAAGAATAATCTAGGCCCGTTGGTTTTGCTTTTTTCAATATTTTGTCTACAATTAGAATTATGGGCATCTCAAAACTCAAAATTTCAGAAAAAATTTCTTTCAACTTATGGTACTCATTATTTAGAGTAAACGTAACATTTTCAGAAAAAGCAAAACCAACGGGCCTAGATTATTCTTTGATAAAGAGAATAAGATCAAAATGATTGAATTTGGCTAACGTTTCGTTGAGAAAACAGCTATATCCCAAACCCTTAATTTCACGGCAAAACTAGGCAAATACCAAAAAAAGCTTCAACTGTCCTTCTCGCACAGTTCGGTTCGGGAGGCAGGGTACACTATATCACAACTATATACTGTGTATTATATGTATAAAAATAAAGTAAGCATGCATTAGTGATGTCAATAAGCTTTATCGATTTTTTCGACTAATAGTGGTGGGAAAAATATATCGATAGATACCCTTTCTCTAGCTATAATGGTTTTACCTGTTAGTTTTAATGTTTAGATTGATCTAAATAAACAAATATAAAGACAAATAATTCTAAGGAAATTTATTTTATCTCTAGAACAGAACATTTTCCCTGAAATTCTTAGTTGTTGTTACGTTTTGTTACGTGTAAATAATTAAATATGATTTATGAATAAGTGACTTATGTTTCAAATATTTTTTTAATGTTAAAGTTCGAGTCGGACTCGCATACAAAGGGTTCCGTACCACTGTAAAATATCTAAACAGAAAAAAAACACAGAAAAAACATAACATTTATTGCATGGACATCCGTTTATTTATAACTTTTTTAAAAGCTTTTTTATATTATTTTTTGTTATTTATTATTATTGAAAGTCTTGAGAGAGAACGAGAAGTTATATGGACATCGCATGTACAAATCGCTACGGAGACTATATGACCCGACACAGATATCCCGGAGATCAGCCAGCAAGAGCTTGAAATGGCTCTCCAACAACTCAAAAACCGGTCAAGAGCAAGTCGGACTCGTGCACCGAGGATTCCGTACAGAATATGAATTAATGACATACTGAAAATCATAAATAATAGGTATGGTAATATGCACCCAACAATGCTCTACCGAAAATGAAATTCTAAGCTAAATTACATATTACGAAGTTAAGTTTGTAAACATTAAAAAATCAATTTTACTGTGTTACAATTAAAAAATTCAGATTTATTCCTATGGTTGTGCTGTAAAACCTTTCTTCTTGCCAAATTTCAAGACATTAGGTCAACGGGAAATACCGTATAGATTTTGGGTTCATTGCATTTTGTACGGAAATGGTCTAAAATACAGCTATATCTTTTTATTGCGTTGACCTATAAGTTTCATTATTTGACAGATCTAAGGGACAGCAGACTGGAGTATTCGATATCACAGTGATCCTATAAGGATTCCTTTTTTCCTTTTGAGGTACTTAAAATATAATAGTATAATATGAAGTATGACAGTAGGAAATACGATAGATTTCGACGATATTATTATTCATGTCGACAAATAAAAACTTGAAATATTTTTTCCCAGTTATACATCTCATACACTTAAGACGGGATTTTTAACTCGTCTATTCTATTGTGTGAGGTGTCGTGAAATTACAGTTTTTTAACCGACTTCAAAAAAAGAGGTTATCAATGCGACCTGTATGTATGTAATATTTCCAGAACTGCCCAGTTTTCATATATGTTAGTCTATACCAGCTTCTAAAGAAGTGTGCCAAATTTCTAAAGTGTATGTTTGTTTGTCCTCGCATATATCCGGAACACACACACAAAAGAAAAACACACATAGGGTTCGTGGATTTCAACAAAGCATTCGACACACTCGAACATAGATTTATCTGGGACGCACTGGAAAAACAAGGCGTACATGCAAAATACATAAGAATACGAGGGGCATACCGAAATGATCGGGAATATAAAACAATACATACAGGAAATAACTAAATTTATTTTTATTGCTTTTCGAAGTATTCTCCGTTGCAGTTAATGCACTTTTGCATTCGTTCGAACCAATTATTATAGCAGCAATTCCAGTCCGAAGTTGACATGGTCAAAATCGTCGATTTGTATGCTTCCACTGCTTCTTCTGGACCTTGAAACCGCTGACCACGCAATAAATCTTTGATTCTAGGGAATGTAAAGTAATCATTGGGACTCAGATCAGGGCTGTATGGAGGATGATCCATTAATTCAACGTTTTCCTGCTTCAAAAACTCGCTTGTTTTCTGAGCGGTGTGAGAGCTCGCATTATCGTGATGGAGGATTATGCGTCGTTTCGGGTTACCTCTACGGAGTTCGGATATCATCTGTGGCAAACAAACCGTTGTATACCAATCAGCGGTAACCGTTCTCCGTTCCTCTAAGGGAACTGTGACTACATGTCCTGTTTTCGCGACAAACGAAGCGACCATTTTCTTCGATACGCTGCGAGAGCGGACAACTTTTGTTGGCTTGATCTCACCTGCGAAGACCCAGACAGCCGACTGATGCTTTCTTTCTGGCTCATATGAATAGATCCATGATTCATCACCAGAGACAATGTTATAAACTGCTTTTGACTTTCCTCCGTTGAAGCGTTGCAGAGTAGACCGGCACCAATTGACACGAGCCGCCTTTTGCTCTTCGGACAAATTATGGGGCACCCAGCGGGAAACTAGCTTTCTCACTCCCAGTTCACCATGTAAAACAGTTTGTATCGCAGTCATACCTATCCCTAAAGTAGCCCGAATCTGCTCATATGTAATATGTCGGTCATCCTGTATCATTCGGCGCACAACAGCGACATTTTCTGGTGTAACCGCTGTTTTTGGCCGGCCTGTGAAAGGTACGGTGCCAAGAGAAGCACGTCCACGCCGGAATTCAGAATACCAGCGATATATTGTCGTCTGGCTAGGCGCTTCACTCTTGTATATAGATATAAGCTCAGCGAGACATTGTCCCTGAGATAATCCTCGTCGAAAGTTGTAAAAAATTATGGCACCGAAACTTTCTCTTGTAAGCTCCATTTTTTTATCGACCTATCAATTTCAAACTGATATTGTTCTTTAAAAAAAAATTTTTTTTTAATTCTGTCAATTGTATTCGATTTTCAACTAACCAGTGTTTATTCATCAAAAAGAGTTTTTAATCTAATTAAATCGAAAGTACTCGATTACCGATCTTTTCGGTATGCCCCTCGTACTGAAAAACATATACACAAAAAGCACCGCACAAGTGAAGCTAGAATCTACAGGCGAAGAATTTTCGATTGAGAGAGGGGTACGCCAGGGAGACCCAATTTTACCAAAAATATTTTCAGCTATCCTGGAAATGATATTCACAAATCTGGATTGGACGAATAAAGGACTAAATATAAATGGCAAAAAGCTGAGTCACCTACGCTTTGCAGACAACCTGATCTTAGTTTCGGAAAACCCGAAAACCCTACAGACAATGTTCCAACAGTTAGCGGAAGAGAGCGAGAAAGCAGGCCTGTCAACGAACTTAACGAAAACAAAAGTAATGTCAAATTCCTCACAAACAGAGCCCATAACAGTAAATAATGGAGAAATAGAGTATGTAGAAATGGACAAGACTAATAACTGAATGGCAACCACGAGATAGCAAAAGAAAAAGAGGCAGACAGACTAGAAGATGGGAGGACGACATCAGACAAGTGGCGGGTCCAACATGGACCCGCATAGCGAAAGATAGAATAGAGTGGAAATCCTTAGAGGAGGCCTATGTCGAAAGACAAGCTGAAATGTAGGAACGACCGGTTACTGATACTTAATATAAAAAGATAAGTAACGTATAAAGTAAGCATATTTTTAAGAAAATTAAAACAAAAAATTAGTTCAGCAATAAAGGCTATTTTATTTAATTTATTTTTTATATATCCGGAACTACAAGTTCGATTTAAATAATCCCTTTTTTGTTTACCTAGGTATTGTAAAACTTAGGGAAGACTGCAAGTTTCATCAAAATCGGTTCAGTAGTTTTTGAGACTGGGAATGTTAAGTGTGTATTTCGGCGTTGCAGTGCAGCAGAGCAAATTTAAAATTAATGTTTTAACTGTACTGTAATCTGTATGCCGAATAAATTATTTCTATTCTATTCTATTAGTTAAATGTTTGTTACCTCAGAGCTTTTCACTGGGTGAACCGATTTGGATGATTCTTTATTATTTGAAAGCTGATGCTTTCCATGTGGTCCCATTTCAATTTGGTCCGGTTCTTAGAATGGAATCCATGAGAAAACAATATACATCTTAAATTTTCCTTAATAAAAGTAGACTTTTAGGGCAGTTGAAGTCGGTTTCTAGTTCTTTTTGAACGCTTTAACTTGTTAGTCCTTAGACTCTAGCACTCTAGGTACTAAAACACCTCTAGGTCACCTAAAGTATCGTTGGAAGACGAACGTTCGGATATGGTGAAACTAAAAGGTTTCTTTGTTGACCGTAGAACCCTAAAATAGCAACGCCATAATTTATATTGTATTTATATGTGATAGGTACTTACTAGTCAATTATATCAAATACAACCACAGTATGTCGAGACTAAACCAATATGCGAACAATAATTTCTCAAAACGTAAAACAAGGGTTGACGCACGCTCACGTCAAGTTTATTATAATTTTGAAAAATACACTCTAGCCCAGGCGGAGGGGTAGCGACTATGCGCGGCTCGCAGGGGCCTCTTTGGGATGTTATGCAGCGTTATTTGTGTGAGTGAAAGCATGTGAAAGGCTGTATGTGTGCGTACCGAATCGCGACAGCAATAACATATTCAAATACCTACTATTCTACGGAGACTTTGCTTCATTGGCGTCTTAATGAATAATAATCTTTGAGTCGAACATAGCATCGTGAGTTATATTTATCAAATGAATCTGATACGAGAAATGGTCAACGCGATACTTCATTTAGCAATTAAATCACATAGTAACCGTTATTCCTAAGTAAAAAATACATCAAAGCATTTATGTAAGTACATCAAATTGAAGCTTATAGTTCTAGGCGAGCAAGCCTCCTCCACTTGCGTACCTTCAGGTAAGATAAAAGCAAAGAATAACACACTTGTTCATAAAAATGTATACCCTCGCCTACATTGTTCATACTGCGATAAATTGTATCTCCCTAATAATTATCATTAATTATTTCAATTTACTAGTGAGATATGTTTTCGTCCCTCAAACTGCAATTATATTCAAATGATTGTGTCGTTGGCGCCATTTAAGTAGGCAGTGCGCCTACGCTGGTACACTCATTACTATAATAATAAATAATAATGGAAACAGAAATAAATGTTTAGTCTGCATAGATTTATTTTATTTATATTACAAACTATTTTACGACATAACTCGAGGTGAAACGGTCAGGTTTCGCCTGGCCGGGGCTGATGCTTATTAAGCCTAGTAAGAACGCTAGCTACTTTCATAATGAATATGCCATTTTTAACCGCCTCCGTAGCCTAATGGCTAAACGTTGCATTCACAATCCGGAGGTCCCGGGTTCGATTCCCAGTGGTTTCCTATCGGTATTCGGTTTGGTTAGTGGTAGGGCATTATCTATGTCCGCCTGGCTAGCTTCCACCATGTTACCTTAGTCTGACACCAAACAACAGTGTTAAGAGCACTGTTGTGTTCCGATATGAAAGGTAGTAGAGACAGCGCCTCATTAGCTTTATACTTTTGGGTACGCACGTCTTCCATCCAACAGCCTTATCGTCATTAGCGATCAGTCGAGATCAAGGCCAGTTGCAAAAAATAAAAAAAATAAAAACTACATATGTATTAAATGAAACCAACAATTTAGTGCTAGTCATTTGTTACCTAACCATCATAAATAACATTTTACACAAAGCGATCCAGCCAGTCCCACTCAGCTAGAAAGTGGAATACTCTCAAGAGCTAGTCTCTTGAGCTACGTATCCTATCATACTAATATTATGAATGTGGCAGTTTGGATGGAGACTGCACGGATCTTAACAAAGTTTGGTACAGTACACATTGAACCACAACATGTTATCCGGGTAATTATTTTCGTGTAGTTTTAGAATCCACGCAAGTGAAGTCGCGGAGAGAGACTAGTTATTTAATCCTGTTGATCATGATTAAGCAATAAAAAAACAAGGCCATCTCATTAATTAGTAATCACGTACTTGAGCCCACCTCCTTACATTTCACTCTCTCTGATTTCTTGAGTGATATCTCTGATAACTAGCTTCCTTTGTTTTGGTCTCAAGTGCCAAAGAGCCAAGACTCAGCGTCGACGACTATTTCCACTCATTCATACGCCAATCCATCTGTCTCCGGCCACTCAAACTTCTAAACACTTATGTAAATATTGAATGAATAACATCTGATTTATCACACAGTTCATGTGTACTGTGCAAAGTTGTTTGGACAAAAATGGAAGAAGGCACGCTGCAAAAATGTATTATAATAAGGTAAGCCTTTCTAAGGATATTTAGCTACAAATATAGAGATTGAATGCAATGTTAGGTATGGAACGCAAAATCACTTTAACTGCGCCTGCCAGTGCCAATAAAGACAGACGAAGCAAAATGTATCGCAGCAATAGCAGTTAGTCCATACGACGTATATCACTTCACTGGCTCGGCAATGCCAACGGCGTGACACCCATATACACACGAGACAGTGTGAGTATGCTATAGCGCATACATCTTTAAACTGAGTCGATGTAGGAATATCTACAACAAAATATTTAGTGATGTGTTTTGGTGATCAAAGACAGATCTGCCAAGCCTTATTGCTTGCAAAATGCATATACGCAGAAAATTTTGAAATAAAATTATTGATGGCCCTGTGTTAGTAAAATACGAATGTTTTAATAACAAATTATTAATTCTACTGAATCACACGATAAACGATCAACATCAAGTCAGGCTGAAAATTCGAAGCTATCAGACATTTTTAGATTCAACAAATATTAGCACATTTAATGAATTGAGCGCTAATTGAGTCAGCAATCACATCGTGTCTTCACTGACACCTAAGTAAACAAGACCACACCCACCACAAAGCACCAGCACTTTTTAGTACATAAATTATGTTTTCAGATGTTTGTTTTTCCTTGTATTTTGTTCAGCTTACATTATTTTCTGACACCCTTTCGAGGTCGCGGGATCGATTCTCAAGGGAGTCCTAATCTGATCAAGGAGTAAGGGTAGAGTGAACATGAATGTGGATTTGTTCTAAAAAAACACACAGGCGAGGTAAGCTGCGACAACAAGAATCTTCAATATCAGCGTATCAGAAAGGGACAACATGAGATACACCATCGCGCATGTTTTAGAAATTAAAAATTATAAACTTTTGTTTTATTTAAAAATATCATCTTTTGTGTTTAATTTGAAGTTGTAGTACACATTCCACGATATTTCATTTTTAGGGTTCCGTACCCAAAGGGTAACCAACGGGACCCTATTACTAAGACTCCGCTGTCCGTCTGTCACCAGGCTGTAGTTTATGAACGATGTTAGAGAGTTGTAATTTTCGCAGATGATTTATTTCTGTTGCCGCTATAACAACAAATACTTTTAAAAAAAATTGTCCCATACAACAAGCGTGATTTTCTGAGACGTGCGTTTCAACATATTAGTAGTGAAGGATAAAGTATCATGTATAAGCGTCCCGATATCGGTTACAAACTTCCCTACTATTTATTATTAATTTATTACTTTAAATGAACTTGACGGACATATTGACTCAGCTGAGGAACGCACGTGGCTAGGAACGGGATATAAACGGGACTATCGATCGATATTTTCTTATCGACAATTTCTTTATTCATTGCTGCAGTATTTCTTGTGGCTTATACGATTAAGTATGCAAATAGCGCTGATAATCTCATATTTGCGTTAGCATTAATCAAGTAACATTCGCAAACAACCTCGATTTGTTTACAAACTTTTAGGTTTATATAAAATTGTCTTTACATACCCCGCGGAAACTACGCATTTCATTATATAAACCGTGGGTTGAAAATGACATTTGCTTCCCTAGGGAAGAAAAGATTTATTTATGGTAACATAGTTCTTTGTACTAGTAAACATGTCACGCAAACAACCTTTTTATGCTTGCAATAATTGTGACATACATAACTATTATTCTGACTGATATTACGGGTTATCACTTGGCCTTCATCTCACCTAGCCAGGTGACGATAAGGCTGTATGGTAAAAGCGCGTGCTTACCTATAAGCCGCAAATGTGTTATGTTTGTTATCTTTTAATCCGCTGGATATAGAACCTGCAACCTCCGCAATGTGAATTCTACTGTATATAATTTCAAATCTAGTAAAACTATTATTAATTCCAACGCATTATAAAACAACATAGCTTTAAAAGGAACTCCGACACTAATATTTGATATTGGTTACACAGGAATAAATTATAATGTATTTTCGTAGAGCAGTCGCGGTCGTCGCGTGCAAAACAAATAAGTTTCAATGATGGGGGCAAACGAGGAGAGCAAATGTTCCAAGCGATGTTTGCACGTTCGTACGGACGAGCTCGGTGCAACGAATACTGTATGTACATACACACCTCGTTATATGCACGAAACACCATTAAAAGGTATAAATAAAATAGTAAACACGCAAAAATGATTTCGTATTTAAACTGCTGTAATATGCCAAAGTGAGTTTGTTTAGCTATTTGTTAATAATAATTAAAACTCACGTTTGCATTAATTTACGTCGTAGCGGAAAGTAATAATGATTTGAGTTTTTGTATAGGGATAGTTGATGTATCGTCAAAGTACATAGACTCCTATTTATCCCTATCGAGCAAGTAGTTCCCGTGGGATTATTTCTGAAACCCACGCGGAAGAAATGGGTCAAACTAGTAAAATACGTTTTACACGACCGAATCCGAAAGCGATACGAAACAAATCTTGTAGTAGGTGCCTAGTTCCGTTGATAGTGAGAATACACCTTCGATTATGATATTCGAAATGCATTTTCTGAGACGTACTCTAATTGCATTCGTATCTTGCTAATTGGCATGAATTCATTTGGAGCCGGCTCCCATTTCGCCATAAGCAAACATTTTAATATCACGCAGACACGTTTAGAGCTTAACCAGACCACATCTGGTGTAATTTAAACCTCATATATAACTGTATGTCATTACCTTATTAGCTTAGAAATAATCCTGTCAGCAGCTGCTCTGATATTTTCTATAGCTCGCTATCTGCCGATAGATTTAAGATAATGTTGCAAACAAAAGGTACTGCACGAAATTTTGTTAATTGTGCAAAAGTGAAATTTGATACAAATACATAAATAATTAATAAAATATAATAATAAAATAAAAACTACAGGGGCTCAGGCCTATTCTCTTACAGAGAGTGCATGGTCCATCACGCGGGACCAGTGTGGATTGGTCGACTTCACACACACCTTTGAATTTCTTATCAGGAGTGTGCAGGTTTCCTCACGATGTTTTCCTTCACCGTTAAACAATCGGATAATGTACTTGAATTGATAAACAACTCATTGGTACACGGCTGGATTCGATCCCGGAACCCTCAGATTGAAAGTCCGCGCCTTATCCACTGCGCCACCGACGCTTCACTGCAGTGACTTTACGAAATCTCAGCTGTACCCTCTTAACTGGCAATGCACTGGTAATTTGAAAAGAGACAGCTAATCAGTAGATATAAGGTTTTACAAAAACGTTGCTTTAAGTTTAACGAACCGTTAAGTAATTAGAGTATTTATTCCCCACGTTTTGTTTAAAATGAAACCGTAAAGATAGCTGCACTAATGACTTGTATTGGCAGTTAAGTTACTGACTTAACAATGCGGTTAACGATAAAACGGAGTTAGAGTAAGTAGCTTTTCATGTACCACGGTGTGATCGTCTAGCTAAAATGCTGATAAAATCTGGTGAGTCAAATATGAATTTCATTTCGTGTAAACTTATTTTTGTCATATGTAGTTTTCTAAAGGACAAAAATAAGTTATTTATATTTTAGCTAGCTTGTAGCCGCGACATTGTCCGCGTGGACTTCAGAACACGGGAACAACCTGTACAAAAAATTAAGTAATGTAAACTTAATGTATTTCATATTTATCTTAATTTTATATTTAGATTAAATTATTTCTTTTTTACACTATTAATAATAACAGTTATTGTTTCCAATATGTTAGTGTCATATCATTTTAGAGTAATCTTGTTTAAACGATTTGATATATAAATACAATTCAGCTGACTGGAATAGCGAGGCCTTCCATCACAGGTATTCTCATACAAGGTCTCAACTTTGAAGAGAATTTTTTTTTCTTCAATTTAATACTTGTTCGATCGAAATAAAAGGTTGCCTATATCTTATTCCGGCCTTTTAAATATCTATGTACAAAGATACATCCCTGTGTGTAGTAATAGGGTCCCGCTTGGCACCCTTTTGGCGCGAAACCCTAAAGAGAATAAAATCATCAAGCCAGTGATACCACCGACATTGTAAATAACGTATATCTGACAAAGTACTACAATGAAGACCGTGTAATCAATTCCCTCAGATATTTATGACATCTCGTTCATCGGCGTAACAATCTTCATTGTGAGACGGCAATTTTAATAAAAAATGTCTCCGAGTCGAGTGCTATCTGCCAGAGAACCTCGTCAAAATCGCATCAACTCGTCCTCACACCCACTTGGTTTGCGACCGAGCATTTTTAACGCCCATTTGGATCTAAATTTTACTTTATTCGCATTGTGGGGTGTGCTGCAAGGTTTTCCACTGATATAATTTTCCTCGCTGTGGAAATTTGATTGTATTTTTAGATTCTTTATTCAAAATAATCCTTTGCTATTAAAGTTTGTCGATAAACTGCTTGTTATAATGCTGGAAATCAACATTATTGTGTTATTAAAGCAGCCAGGTACACAACAATTTTTCTACACCCGTGTCTTAGGACTTATTTTTTAATTTTTTTTATTTGTATTAGGGTATTACCCTCAAAAATTATCCTTAACACCGAAATCAGTTGGGAAACACTGATTTAGACGAAAATGAACCTTTAAAAAACGAATAGTTTGAATCACCTAAAGCAACGAGATGCTTTTCATCGTCACTTCATATCCACGGAGACGAAGCTGCAATAAAATAATAACGACGTTCCTTCGTCGCATAGTTCGTTCCGAACTGGTATTTTCTTGGGAGATTTTCGTGTTATTTCTCGTTGGAGACAGGTGTCGGTTTGTAGCGTGTATGCGAATATTCCTGCGCAAAAACGCGAAGCGCGTGTCTTGCGAGCGTTTTTGCGCTATATGGAATGTATGGGACGCGATTAATTCACGCGATGAAATATCTCGCACGGTACGTTGATTTTCGCATCAATATCTATATGTCTTCCCGTCCCCAGAACATACCAAAGAAATGTTTGAATATTACCTGACTCGTATTTTACCTTTAGGGAAACCTTTTCCATTTCTAACACAGAATGTTCGTCAGGCATGCGAATGTCTCTTTTGAGTGTCCTCTTTTTAAGATTAACAAATTGCCCCGCTTCATGGATCCCGGAGCTGTATCGACATCTACAAAGCTGCTAGAGATTTGCATAAACCTCGAGGTTCTTTGACGGACGAATATAAATGAGACACGGTTACCGTAGACAGGAATGTCTGCGGATGATATAACCATAATTTCCTGTAGAAAATTATTATTTGTGACCGTTCTGAGATCGCTTACTTCAGAGAAAGGTCTTCTCAGGAAAACTGTTGTCTCCTTTTCTAAATACACTTTGTCTTCATTGTCCTATGTGACGATACAGTGGTTGGATGGGAAGCGTGCGCACCCAGAAGGCTCAAGCTCAAGCTAATGAGACGCTCACTCTGCTACCTTTGATACCACAACACAACGGTATTACTAGTGGCGGCATACTTAGGTAACATCTTGGTAGCTAACCAGGCGGTCATAGAATAAGCCTAGTACCTAGGACATAGTATAAGTTCAACTGGGAATCGAAGTCAGGACCTCCCGCATTAGGTCATGGAGGCGGTTTAAAGTTGACCATTGATATGAGGTGTAACTAATTAGGAAGCGTGGTTACATTGAAAGAACAATCCAATGTTAATAGGGTCCCTTTCCATCAAAGTTTCATACTAAATTTCTGTTGCCATAATTTTTAAAAATAGAATAGCTGGCTTTGTGCGGTAATTACCTAAAAATAAGGTAGCGCATTGTTATGTCGCTAAATAAGTATCATTAATATACAACTTCACTGTAAATTACAATTTTCATTTTTTTTTAAATTTTATTATTGTCAAAGCGCTATCTAGGGACCGTTAGCTGCGTAACGGCTATTGTAGCTAACATAAAAGCTGTAAATCAATGAAATTTATTTCGCGACACTATAATTTCATCTCCTATTATTAGGTAATTACTTATCAATGTGGCGTACCATGAGGGAGGCCTATGTCCAGCAATAGACGTTTCCATGCTGATGATGATAACTTATAAAAGCCAGCTATTTAATTTTAAAAGATTATGGCAACAGAAATTAAGTATGGATGCATTCGGAGAGGGGTCCCGTTAATGCAAAATATTGCTTAAATATAATTTTACAATGAATACCGCCTCAGACCAATCGCATTACTGTAGATGCATTTTGTGATACGTAGCGCAAGATATTAAAGTTGCGCACTCAGACAATGGCAAACATGAGGCGGAACGCAACGCCGTCAAGATAAATGTATCGAGCACCGCAAATACCATCCACCCGCAGACTTATTGTTTGAGATCGGTTGGTACAGATGAAAAATGGCTGCTCATGCTTTCGTCGCTTGCTATTCCTAAATATTGCAACGTCTGCGATATTATGTATACATTGTAAGTTATATGCTCCTGATTTGTGGTAATGCGTTTAGATTGGTTCGAGGAGTACGAGTATATTGATTTTGTGTTTGTAATTGATGTTTTATCTCACCTTATAGTAATTGGCGTTGCATAGGTAGCGTGATCTCCCAGAAGCATTTATTATAAATTAACTAATGAAGCGCTTTTTAGGTTGCTTGCCATTATCGTAACACAGCTCTGTCCCGTTAACAAGCTGTTTTGCGACAGACTTAAATATCGTGATGTTAGCTACCTAGATGGGCATAGAAAAATTACGCAATGTTACAATCAACCAAATAAACTCTCGACTGTGATTGAGAGTCCATCTGTAACCATTAGACCCGGGAGAGGGGTAGTTTTCAATATTGTCATCAATGTCGAACACGGCCTCTCTCTTGATTGCTAGAAGTAAATAAATTATAAAGGAAGCATTAGCTCTCGCAGTGCAGTATTGACTATACTTGAACGATCAGTATAATTCGCTGCAAATACCTAGTTGTTGGATCATAAAGAAGAAAACTCTGAGAGACACTCGAACTTGTTAGCAAAAGGCGCGTAAGCCAATATTGGTTTTCAAGAAAATCCGTCTTAAAAATTCAATTACGTATTTAACTGATATCAGATCCGTAGTATTGGATATCTTGTTGCAGCTAATTGGATTTGCGGTGAGGTTTCTCATTTTTGCTCGGTCTCGTAGCTCTAGACGTTTTCGCTTTGTATTTAATTTTTATCTGCAGCCGTATTCCTGACGACGACGTCGCAATATAAGAGGAAAAGTTTCATTTGGCTAATTAAAAATAAGCCACCCTCGGGCACAATACAGATTTATTGCCGTTATTCAACCTTTAGCTCTATTTTATATTAAAATCTCGATTGAAAGCATTTCTGTCTCGCAAAAGAGAACAATAGGAAATGATGTTTTTCAGTTCTTAATAACTTAGATATTAAAACTAAAATAAACTAAGAGTTAAGGAAGGAGGAGTTAGAGAAAACTTTACATACAAGCAAGTTGAATATACTTCCTTTCAATGACCAACGGAACTCCTAGCAGATGGTACGTATAGTTTTATGGTTTAGGTAAGTTGCAGTAAAAGCACACTCCATTTAGGGTGGCACCCCATGCAACTCTTTAATTGTTACGTCACCTCTTATATTCTAAAAGTTTTAATGTGTGTACATTCGGTCTGCGACTCGTGGAGTGCTAACGACGATGGAGCTCTTTATACCTCTCGTCTCTTCAACGAAACGAGCTCCTCTTACTTTTGTTGTTTGAACATCAGAACAAACGGACAGAACCACGATTAAATTTGTACGTGAACGAATGCCAACTTTACGCATCATTCCTGTTTGTTTTGTGTTTTAGCTCCGACAATTAAACTTCAGATTTACCTACAAGGGAAACATTTCGACAAGCATTCAGACAGAGTTTGTCGGCTGCCAAGTTTCCCTACACTATGTAAATTCAGCCCAACGCAATTAGAGGAAGCTACGATCGTCTGCTTCAGTTAAATAGCATATACTGCTAGCGTTAACTGACTATAGCAGACTGAATAGCTCTCTGCTCCATTCCTATAGCTGCGGTTAGGAACCTACGAAAACGGCGACTTATGCCGCTGATACTTACCTCTAGACGTCAGTTTTATGTGTCAGTTTACGGCCCTGCCGAGTCGACGATGAGAACTGTAAATGCGACGATTGCAAGACAAAGCGTGATCGGATTCACTAAATAAATAGTCTAACGTAAAACGCCTCATCAATCTTACAGCGCAGGAGAATATTGTGCAAGCTTGCAGCGGGGGTCGTTGTCCGGGACCTGCAAACCTTACTAAACTGTCGCAAGCGCGACACTTAACAATTTAATTGTCGCTCATTAGTCCTAAGGCGACGACTAGCGCTGTTTTAATTAACTCAGCATTTCATAGACATGTCATTAGCTGTGCACTCGGGTGCAAGTTTTTCCAGATTATTTAGCAGTTGCACTTTGCTGTTATCAATCACGAAATACCTCTATTGCCTCTACACTGTCAGCAGCTGTTGGTTGGTATTAATCAATCACTCACGTCCCGAGCCAGACGGTACGCGCTAGTTATTTGTCATTCTGAAAACTGTCGGCGGATGCACAATGACTGTGATGACTGCAACCAACAAATGAATTGCAAATTCGCTATCGAATATTACAGTCGCGACGAAATAACAAATTCATGTAACCGGAATAGACGATGCTCCGTGTCGCGGAGTTAGGAAGCAAGATATCGCAGTGTTTGCTTGCCGGATGGCCCGCCCCCGCCTCGTCTCTTGGCAA
The DNA here is from genome assembly GCA_910589575.2 of Carcina quercana. Taxonomy (NCBI): domain Eukaryota; kingdom Metazoa; phylum Arthropoda; class Insecta; order Lepidoptera; family Depressariidae; genus Carcina; species Carcina quercana. The sequence goes on along the minus strand of OU342434.1, from coordinate 4,800,996 downwards.
ACTGCACTGAACTATACTGCAAATCATAGTTTGTTTGCGTAGGTCAACGCTCCCTAGTACGCTTTATGTGTTCCTGATGTCACGTCACTCCAATAATAGAATAATAGGAATGTAACATCAATATTATGTACATAGGAATGTGTTGGTTCCTTATGGATTATGCGTCCTGCATTCCGTAATGAAAGCCAATAAACTGTATTATATTAACAGTACGCTTGATTTTCATTCTTTGCTACAACAATGGACAGTGATTTCCAAGCATAGGCGCTTAGTAAAACAATGCGTAGAATTTGTAAACCTGTCATCCTTAACAGTCTATAATATGTTTAATTAAGTCGTGAATACGTAGCAGTGACTCGTTAAACTTTCATTATTATTCGCTCTCACAAATTGCTCGTACGTGAACGAATTGTGCTCACAATCGATCTCCTTGCTCGTGGGCCTTTGTTTGACTTCGACTCCGAATTCAGCATAATTGCCTTTCAGCCTTTCATTATTCAACTTTATGCAGTCATTTACTTGCGTTATTACGAGGGAGAGTTGCTGCGGTAAGTGTCGTGGGTGGATGCATTAATCGTAGTATGTAAATGTTGGGATATGAAATATTGAAATTGCGAGCGTGGTTTTACAATAACGTCTGTCTCGTAACGAACGGGGTCGGCCCTTTGTTTTCTCTCAGTGAAACTTATTGTTAAGACGAACACGAGGTTGATTCCTTTTAAATTGACTTGGAGTATACTCTACTATATCCAGTAATGTGGTTCATACTAATCTCTCTCTAATAATCTTTAGGGCTGGTTGTATATTTCTGTTTGTCCAATTCTCACCATATATTTTTATTTGTTACAGATAGAGGATGAAGGCAACCACGGCAACGACGACACACGGCTGTTCATCTTGTCTACTTTGGCTGGGCAACACAAGCCCCGCGTGTCCTGTGCGCTATGCAAGGAGACCCTGGATGTTTTCGATCGGTATCCCCTGGTTGATGGTACATTCTTCTTGAGCCCACGGCAGCATACAAGTGGCTCAGTCGAGGTAAATGTATGTCTTTGTTTTCACTAAAACTCAGTTGCCTCATACAGTGATACAGTAATTCTCAAGACTTGTTTAAATTGTCACCAAAACATATTGTTAACTGCCGTCGTTATTAAACATCCGAATTACAGGAAAGTAAATCTTGTCTTTTCAACTTACATAAAGATCTTGAAGTTTATTTAAAACGAACGTCCCTCTGCTCATACGAAGGAGAAACTTTTCGACTCGCGTTGTTTATTCAGCGAATTAGGAGACGAACGCGAGCGCTCACGGATACTTCGCATGTTTGTTTGACGTTAGAATTAGCATGCAGTTCCAAGTCCCCTCCGCCCCAAGAAGGAAGACTTCTTTTTGAGCTTTCGTCTCTTGGGATAATTCTATCTCTATCCCGAAAAATAATATTTGGAGCTCTACTCAAATATGTGTGCTCAGTAATACCCACTTATCCTTGTCGGCGCGGATGGTCCGTTACAACATTTATGTTGCATTAGCTGTTTACTCTCATTCAATTACTACTTCCTGGTTCGATTTTTCCTGTATAGGTTATTTAAACTCATTCGTTTATTACATCTGTTATCAGGTTAAAGTGGAGGGGCGTACGCAATACCTGACATGCGTCTGCATGGGCTGCCTGGAGCGATATGACCCGGAACGAACCATACGGTGCCGGTTCTGTGGCCAGAAGTGGGATGGCTCGTCTCTCGTGCTCGGCACCATGTACTCCTATGACATTTTCATGGCTACCCCTTGCTGTGCCGAGAGGTTGAAGGTTAGTACCAAATTAGATAGATAGACAAACGCAATAAATAATATTTATTCAAATATTTTAAGTTGTGTTGTATATTCTGTTTTAATGATTTTATGTTTCTTTGTCTGTAGTGCAACAACTGCTACAAGCCTCTCCTGCACCCACAACATCGGCTGAACTACTCAGACTATTCGCACCCTATGACGTGCCCACACTGCCGAGTCGTCGACACGCATTTCGTGAAGCCTCTTACTTACTGCTTCACAAAGAGGGCTTTCCCGCTGTTCCAGCAGTGGCCATAACAGTCGGCGGTGCCGGGGCCCTCCCCCGGCACCCCCCCTGCGTCCGAGTGGACCGTGGCATCCTCGCCGCCTCGTCGCGCATCGCCCCCTACTCTGCGACCTGTTATCAACACTAGCATGGCGACGCGACCCATAGAACTGTCCTTGGAGGAAAATACACCTAAGTATTTAGCACCGGCCCTCGGTAGTATCACTGAATCGTTGTCCTTGCTGGGGCTGAGCCCGGAGACATTAGCGATGAGCTTAGGTGAAACCTTGGCAGAGCGATACTTGGCAGCGCTGAAGCCGAAACAACTCGAGCGTCCTATGATCGGTGGCTGCGGCACACCCCGTCGCACCCCTCTGTCGGATTCTTCTCACCTCCAGCTCTTCTCAAACGATTTCATCGATTATTTGAACCAAATTGCATAAAACGTGGCGGCTGACAAAGACTTTATCTGTGTATTAAGAACTTTTAAAATGTGTGTGTGTCTTAACGGACGCTAGGTATAATTTCTGTTAAATTAAGTTGGTATTATTGAAAATAATTTTACGTGTCGGTTTAAGTCGTACTATTGATTTTATTTTGATTTTATTCTGCACTTTGTTGATTAGATGTTGATTTTTATCGGAAATAATAATTAGCATTTATAGTGACACCAGAAATTGCATTTTTTTTGTTCTCCATTTGAATTCTAAATCAGGGAGCTCTCTCCTTTAGAAGGAGCGTAAGACGAGTTTCTTTAAATTATTACCTTCAATTTCAGTGATACTGATGACCCTATCTGATAGGGACGTTCGTGTGGTGTGTTGTTTAGTTCAATTTAGTTTATTAGTTATGTTTTATTTTAGCAAAATTTTAAACCTAACTTAAGTGTTAAACAATATTTTCGTAGGTTTATTGCGATCTTTTATTTCCTCCCACCAAAATGGCACTATGTCTAAATAGCTGACATAAAGTGGCCGTATTAGTTTATATCATTATTGTCATTTTCTTTGTAACTTTTCACATAATTTAAAACATTATTGGTAGGGGATTTTTACTCGTAAGTCATTGCTGTGTCACCAATAATATGAGTAGCTTGTCTATATCTATTAATGTAGGATTTTTGTAACTTTTAAATCGCGATAATGAGTTGGTTTTCCTTTGTTTTATGTTTCAAACTCAGTGATTAGTGGAGTAGTAGCGTCATTGTCTAGTACTTTACTGGATTGTGCCATATCAAAGTAAAATTTTACTGTTAAATTAACTTTTGGGGAATCCACTAATCATTGGGGTCTGTTAGTGGTGAAGTGAATTTTTATTACTATATTTACTGTTCAAAAATACGATTGCCTAACTCTATAATTTTAGATTAAGATTTTTCTTATAATTATCATGAATGTCTATATTTATTTATAAGTGAATAGCGCTTCGTCGTAAACTAAGCGTATAAGTGATGTGCACATTTACTCAGTAACTGTTAAAGTTAAAGTTTTTAGGTAAGATTTTTACACATTTGATACTTATTACTCGCAAAGTGATTACAAGTGATAAACTTAGTAATTAGTGCGTGCTTTAGTGATAAAACTTTGGCAAGCGTTAAACGGTCATAGTGGCTGCAAAAAGGTACAAAATAAATTTTTTTGATCAATAACATGAATCAATTTCATCGTCTCACACGATATAAACACTATAAATCTGTCTTAATTTTTTGCCAATTTGACGCCATATTGACTGTCTAATAGCTGCTCGAGGTGGTGCGGATATCTAGGCGCGTATGTACGGTTCGTATACAATAGCGTTAGGAAAAAGTGATAACGGCGGATCAAAATTCGCTGAGAGTTTAGGCAATAATTCTTAATAAAGACTTGACTTTTTAGGTAAAAATTTACGCATTATTCCTTCTTAAAATCAACCAATGCTGCCATTTTCGCTAAAATAATAAATCGAGTTTTTAATCTGAAGTGTAATTGCAAATCCATTTTAAAAGACGTCTTTTCATTGTTTGTTATTGTTATAACACTTCACGCGATCCATTATCGAGATTATACTGCATTTCACGGAGAGAAACACATTTAGTATATGCTTAATAACTATTTGTTACCTCTGTACAGATATTTATTATTTATATCGAGTCTTTTACTGTACCACAAGTTCAGGTCGATATTTATTGTAAGCAATATCTAAGTTGTTTCTCTGTTCCCTCATGTGGGATTATAATTCTAGTAATGGGACTGAAAGCGAGGCAACTCGCTTCTGTTGCGTAGTTGTTAGATCACCCGCCTAGCATCGTCATCATCCGCACGTCATCACTGATCATCCGCACCTCATTGTCTTCATCATCATGGCACGGTTTGAGTGGACGGTGGACTGGCTGACTTCGTCCTGTTTTATGTTGAGGAAATTCCCATTTAATATTTACTTACCCAACAAAAACAATTGATGAAAATAGCGGCAAGCAGTTATAAGAGTTGCTAAAGATGTAGAAGACACATATAAACGTAATAATCGATAAAATTCTTCTGCAATTATATTTATAAACTCATTTACATGTCATAAAATTGGGACGTAGTTGTGATCAAGGGAATGTCAGCAACACCTTTTAAATGACACGGATGATAGTCACCAGTCGCCTTGCGTGGTTGTAATACCTCTTATATATTTAAAAATGTAGTACCCTCCGCTTAAGGTTATTTACTCTAGGATTGAAGAAAATATATATATCTGGAACAACACCATTACCATAATATTGTAAATATGCCGTTTGTCTACATGCAAATGCTTATTGAAAAAGTGTATAATGAGATATAATACTATTCCATATTTCTAGTTTAGCCGTAAATCGATAGTACATAATTTCAATAATATCAAAGATCCCTAATTATTTTAAACAAAACAAGCTCAACAGCGACGACATTTCATATGTTAATCAATTTTAATTTTATCAAAGTTTGCTCGTTCTATTATAGAATTATATTTAGGAGTGTTTAGTATACATTTAATTATAAATGTATTTAAACAATGTATTTGAAAAAGTAATTAAAACGAGCTGTTGTTGGTATATTTAGAAAAATATTAAAAGAACCAGATCATCTGATGGTGACCATGTACAAATAAAAGTGAAATGTCGTCGTGTTTGGTGCAATTAGTGAAAACAACACAAGTATAATATAGATTCAATGTTTAATAGTCAAATACAGAGCCATCTAAGTAGATTTATAGAACTTGTTTATGATACTCACACAAAGTATCAGGTCTGCGACCCTCTTTATCCGGTACAAATATGAGATATAGTATTTTGGAAATTTAAAATACCACATTATATCAGTCTTCTGACACAAACAACATAAGGATTTATATTTAAATATTATAGATAGCGCTGACCGTCGTCATAATTACCTCTTTAGATACTAAAATAGAAAAAATATTAACGGCTTCAGATTTAAAATTATTGAATTTTTCCATTGTAACCTATCACCTAAGACAAATTCTTGCTCGTTGAGTCTAAAGTCTACATAGCTATTTATTTGTATTATATTTAATTCCACTTGTATGTACAATGAACGCTTAAGACGGTTGTATGTTACTAGGAGGCTCTTGTATCTATGTCATCGGTTGATTATTTCCTACACTTTCGCAATTGATACAGAATCGAAATACATATGTTTTAATTATTCATATATTTTAGTCACTTGGTTACTTGTTCAGTTTTAATATATTGTAATTAAACAAACGTTGCCAATTTTCTTAGTTTATTTGCATATATTTGTTAAATTTTTGTAATTAATAAACAATTTATTTAGACACCGTGATTTACTTCGTGTTGAATATTAGTGTGGTGTAATTTAGTGAATTGCTTAAAAGTACAAAGAAACAATTTGTTACTTTTGCAAATTTTATGAAAATGTAAATCGAATACATATTAAACACTGATCTAGATAATCTTTACGAAATAGTTGCTGTAAATCCTAAATATAAACCGCAATTGTTTCGCCCAACAGATGTGAGCAACCGCCAACACTGGTTTTTATATAAATTTTGTTTTCGGTGGTTGAAATTTAGAAGCGGAAAATTGTTACGTATTATAAAAGCTATATCTTGTATTAATTTTTGAATTTGATTACTTTAACATATTCTTTATCAAATACTATTTAGATATCTTACAATGAATAAGGACACTTTAAACTAGGAATCATCATCGGCATAATAATATGTATTTTAGGTATCGTGTCTCGCTTTCGAATGTAGATTATTCCCTTATATTATTACCTTCTTTCCATTGTAGTTCTCGTTTAGAATCTTAAGCATTTCTTTGATAATGTAGCTGTATGAATGAGATGAATGTTTGCGTTCACACCTAACATTAAGTCATCGTCACCTTATATTTCATCGTTACTATATTAACCTCGTGCCAAGCGAGTTTTGTTAATGAATCGTGTACATTCTGGTCATAGGCGCAATGCGAGCTATTGCGCATAGGTATGTCAAATTAACATAAATCTTCCCGTGATATAATAATCTAGTTTAAACTAATAGATTCAAACATTCGTTTGCCATGAATACCATCACTACCGGCTTACGGGAGCTTCGAGTTGAACTATATAATAGAAGATTCAGAACAATAAAATAAATTATCAGTCCTAAATAATTGCGTAAACTAAGATATATTTTACTGAAGTGAAAACTAAGTTCACCGCTTGAAACCTAAATAACAAATACAGGTTTGACATTCAGCATCCAAGTTTGTGATCCCAGCGTCCATGCAAGCTCAAAATTAAAAAAAAACATTGGCTGATTCTAGTATACGGCTGTAATTGGTTAGTGAAAGATGCAAATCAAAATCGTGTTAATTATATTTTGATACTCGATGTTTTCTACACTAATGTAGTGGTTTCGTATAAATCTTTTGTATTAACTTGAGTAGATTAGTGTCAACCTTTACCGGTCGCATTTCGTAGTTTAGATTTAAATGTTTTTTTTTCATAGCATCAGTGCTCAAACTGAATGTATAATTGCAACCTCCGTGTTTAACTGACTGAATCATATTACCTCACAATTTGAACTATGAAATACGACGGGAGCATTAAAAGTGATATTACAGTCGTGAAGTTGGGAAACAGGCTTCCGAGCCCTCGTTCGAAGACATAATTTGAGTAAGTAAGGTGATCATAAATTTTGTACTTTAAAAGCCATGTAAGCATTAAAACGTGATAATCTTACGAATTGGTAAAACGATAATAATTAAGTAATTGCGTGGCAATTAGATTAACGGTTTTTCTACGTAAATGCGCGGGGTGCATCAGGGTATGAGTGTCATAATTTGTAATAACTTAAAAACTTTTTGTACTTTCGTAAAAATAAAAAATTAGTGATAATTTTTTTCTAATAATGTATAATGGTAATAAACATTGTAATGTACGTTTTTTTACTGAAAAATTGTAGATGTAGTATTTTTGTAAGACAGAAATCGAGATTTTGATCTCGTACGTGTATCACAGCGATAATAGGTATTGTCTAAGACCGCTTGTCCGTTGGATTTTAGGAAGCAATCTTTATGGGCAATGATTATTATCCTGCAGAAGATTTCTTCTTAACATTTCGACGTTCAATGGCTAGGTCCTTATATTATCTAGGCTAGTAAGTCTTCTTTAACTATCTGCATGTCTAATCAGATGCTTTGTATGACTCTTTCTTTTCGTGTGAAAAGCTTTTAAAACGATCCGCGCCTAAAAAGTATTTCACTTTGCAAATTCTGAAACTAAGGACAAGTTTAAAAATTGATCCTATCCTGTTCATAAATCAGTTGCTTGTTTAACAAGATTACGATCGTACGGGAACAATAAATACACTTATGTACAGTCTCAAACAAAGAGATAAAACTTTGGCAAATATTCTAAATTATCAGTCTGAGCTGCTTCTAAAAAGCGTTAAAAGACTCCTCATTAAAAGTAACAGGTGTTTGGGTGAATGAATACTTATATGTTATGTAATCGCCTTTGTTACTTCATTAATATTACTTGCAATGGAGTTGAGTGTGGTCGTGTCATATGTAAGTTTCCTGATCTCTTTGTTTATTTACAATTTTTCTGAAATGCGGTCTGCATAAAGCAAATATATGGTAAGGAAAGATGCGTAAGAGCTCAGATGGAAAGCCAATTGTATTAATTTTAAGTAAATCGTAAGTGCTTGGATTAAAATAAGATTGAAAAGTATTCACTGTAAGTTAAAATACCATTGAGAATTGATATAATTTTAAAATAAAATTCGATACGTCTTAACGTATATTTTTGTAAATTCAAAGTCGATGCGTAAGGAATTGGCACAAATAAAGTATAGAGTTTGTAAGTTTATAAAGATGAAGTTCCATTTTGTAACGATTTTAAAGTAAAAGCTATTAACTAGTAACGATAGTGAGCGTTGTATTGTCTATTTGTAATGTTGGTAAAGCATGACTCTTAGGTTGTAAGATTGTTTCAGAAAATTGTAATAAAACTGAGGAGGCGAAAACATGTTATATTTTATACGGATCCTGATATTTCGTCCTCTGCAGGGCTTTGTGTTAATTTACGAATTTAGCTTGTAAGTTTACTCTTTAAAAGAGTTTTCGCAGGTAGTAGTTTTAGTAGGCTTAGTGTTTTTTATACCGGCTTGATGTTGTGACACTTATTATTGTAATAACGATATTTGGTAAAACGCTGAACTAGAGAACGAGCGGCCGACACAGATCTACATACATATAAGCAGAATGTGTAGTGGGTACGTGATGAAGGGTACAGTTTAGTTTCCGTTTCGACATACATATGGAGCGCGCAGCATTCCTGCAGTTGTGATCTAAACCAAAGTGTTGCTGTTCGCAAGCATATCATTTTGAAAACGACGCTAGATACATTTTCGGTACAAAATCTTAGCGAAGTTTTTTATTCAATTTAATATATTGTTAGACAATTCCAATTGTCAGTCTTGTAGTGGACAGGTTGCATATTAAACGATCTCCAATTTTGTAATTAAGTTTCGAGCCGGCTCTAGTCGATTGCCATCGGCTTGCGAACGTCGTTCGTGTGTACTGTAATTCAACTCATACAGTTTGAATTGCTCCATTACAATTCTGGCGATCAAACCTGAATTATTTCAGTTATTTAGCAGAATTTATATTATTGTCTAGTATTTCCGATTATGTTACGTTTTTATATTGCTTATATTATATATTATGAATACAATGTTTAGTATTTAGTATTCATTTGATGAGGACCTAGTCGTTTCTCTATATATCACATCTCCCAAAGTACAAATTCCTTGTTGTTTAGTCCAATTTTGTTTGAATGTTATTGAGTGGAAATTATTTTAGAGAGCGTTCGCCTCCGGTAATCCGAGAAGGTCAGATCCAGAAATCAGGCCATGAACATATTGTGGTAAAAATATAATTGTCCTCGCCTACAATAAATTAAGTTAACAATTATTGTCAGACTTCGATTATATTACATGTGTGAAAAAGTACACAAATGTTGTATATGAAACAAATAGTTCAAATAAATTGTATTTTCAGTAAACGTGTTTCCCGCGTCGGCACAATATTACAATTTATGTTTAGCAGCTTTTAACTTAAGTTTTAAATTAGAATAATTTTAATATTTTTACTTTAGTTAAATGCACAATTTAATAACCCAATACTTTGTAATCTCCGTCAAGTTCTTTACTAATTATCACTGTACACAATATTTTTAACTTCTGTTAGCTTATTCAAACTTGTAACCGTTGCTCAGTCATTTTTAGTTTTGTTTAGTATACCATTTTATTTTCGTATAGTTTTACGTAATCGCCTGCTACACATTATTCAAGATCGATAAAGCTGAATAACAATAAATATATTTCAAGTGACACTGTACCTACGATGATACAATGAAACCTTTATAAAAATACAATAAAACCTTGAAAAATACCTTGCGAGTTTTATTTTATTACACCCATTTGCGTAACCTTAGGGACAAATTAAAATTCATTTATTTGTGCGATGAAAGTCCAAAGAAAGTCAAGATGTTGAAGTTGCTCATATTTTAACTGACATTAAACAATTATAATTGTAGTGTTTTATTATTGAATGCTCAAATTAATTATATTATGTGTTTTATTCATCGCACACATATTTGAACTAAACAACATTAGAAAAAGATAACAAAGTAGCCAAGTGCGTGTTGGGCCTCGAGCAGTGTTGCCAGGAACAGTAAGTTCACGCTTTAGCGAAAAAACGGGCCCCACGCAGGTCGATGTAAAGTAATTTTGAATGGAGTTTGCAAGAAACATGATATCCGGTATATTTTATTATTTGGTCGACTATTACTCGATAACCTATAAAGCCAACTTAGTCGTGATAGTTTTCCTTTTGACTTCAGTATTAATTATAAAAAATATTCATACGTTTGATAGAACTAATTATCTGAAACAATTGTCATTATAGCGCGAAAGCTGTGGGATCGTCATCTGGTCTATTCTGTTATCGTCATCAACCATGAAACGTCTCCTGGACATACTCCTCCTTTATGATACTGACCGGTCCCTAGCCACTTGCATCCAGTGTCCAGTTCCATCATCCAGGTCATCAGTCCATCTAGTCAGAGGACGTCCCGGTACGTGGTCGCCACTCGAGAACTCTTACTCCCGCAATGCTTTAAGACCAAGGTATATAAGCAATGCGTTCTCCCGGTCAAGCAGAGACATGGAAGCTCACATTGGGTCATTTCCCAACCCAAGGAAATGGTCTGAAATATTTTTATTGCGTTGACCTACTGGTTTTATTTTACAGCTCCAAGAGATTGCTGGCTTGAGTTTTCGATATTAATTTCAACATGAATCTTCACGCGTCCTGAGAAAAATGATCTAGCTAGAAATGGACAACAAAGTGATCCTATAAGTATTCCTTTTCTCCCTTTTCAAGTACAGCATCCTTTAAAATTGAATTGAACTCCATAGTCAGGCCAAAATGTATTTAAATCAACATTACTAAGAAAACAATAAGTTAAGTGTGTTTACAAATTAACTAAACAAGTTATTAGCATCAAAAACGTGATTTAAGTGAGTAAGTCTTTATTCACTATTTTTGAATTACTAATCACGATATCGAAATAAGTAGTGAGAGTAGGTAAAAGATAAAAACGAGTACCGAAATAAATAAACGCTATCTCCACCAGAACATTGTATTAATAAATAATGACTACAGTTTATAGAAATTTGAGAATCATAAAGTGCGCGGTGATAAAGTGGGCAATGGTCAAGGGACACCCGGGTGTTTTATCCGGCATTCGCACAAGACCATAAAAACACTTTTATTGCACACCGTTCACTGCGTGTTTGTATTACGTTTTTATGCACTGGATCCATTCCCCCCGCACTCCGACTGTTTACTGACTTGATTGGAATCGTGCCTTTTTTATTTGCTCAAAGTATTTCTGCTTTAGTGTTTCTATGAAGTTCAGCTAAATGAATCTAAATCTAGCTGTTTTCACTGACTACAGTCTCGATGTTTGCAGACAAGAAACTATACGATGCAGAAAGATATTACTGTACCTTTCAAATTCTTGTTTTTTGTAACAAATATTTTATTGTTTTATATACAAAATTAACAAAAGGGAAGATGCTTATAATATACTAATAATTCATATATTCAGAGCTCATACTATAGACCAGTATGATAAAAATACAAAATAATCAAGCTTTAAAGATGCTTGATCAAAGTTTTAACATTGCAAAGCTGTAATTTTACGGTTTTATAAATGTTGAATTGATTTCAACATGCTCAGTGGCTACACGCTTGCTTCCATTCCATATGTCAGGATTCGACTACCAGTGTGGACACCTGTCGGTACTCAGTTTAGTTGGTGGTCGGGCAGTTTCTATGTACATCTGGTTAGCCTTGCCACCTAAGTCTGTCCCCAAACAGCAGTGTTAATAGCACTATCATGTTCCGGTATGAAAGGTAGCAGAGCCAGTGCCTCATTAAATTGAGGCTTCTGGGTGAGCGAGAAAGCTTTTCTTCCAATGGCTTTGTAGTCACTTACCATCAGGTGAGATGATGGTCAAGTGCAAGCCTACACATATAAAAACTGATTGGTTAATATAAATACTGATAGTTCGAGAGAGACACATAGATCACCATCAGCTGGGAAACGTCCACTGCTGGACATAGGCCTCCCTCATGGTACGCCACATCGACCGGTCCCAAGCCACCTGCATCCAGCGACTCCCTGCGACTCTAACCAGGTCGTCGGTCCATCTAGTAGGGGGACGGCCTGGTAGACGTTTCCCTGTACGTGGTCGCCACTCGAGAACCTTTACTCCCCACCGGTTATCGGTTCTTCGAGCGATGTGGCCTGCCCATTGCCACTTCAGCTCACTGACTCGTCGAGCTATGTCGGTGACCTTTGTTCGTCTACGGATTTCCTCATTCCGGACCTTATCACGTAGAGAAATTCCGAGCATAGCTCGTTCCATTGCTCGCTGAGTGACTTTGAGCTTATTTATTCGGCCCACAGTACAGGACCACGTTTCGTACGTACACATAGAAATGTGTAAATAAATATGTTAATAATTGCAACAAGACACCACTCGTTACGTAGCTTTATCACCAAGTATATAGTTTCCTCCACTATCTTCCACGTCGTCCATTAAACAACTTTTATTCTCGCAGCGCCATATAAATTCAACAACATTATCAGCAAACCGCACCTTGTTTATGGGGCGGAACAAGCAATAAAAATGGGGGTCCCATCATTCCATGATCCCATCGTTTTGCAATCACCCTGACACGGCCCACTGTCTTTGATGAACCCCCTAAGACTTTATATTTGACTATAAAAAATTTTATGTTGCACACACATCTGCGGACAGAGGTATCTGGGTGAGCGAATTTAAAGGTGGGTCGTAGTCGTGGGTCATCGTGACCCCCTTCCTCTAATGATTCTATTATTCATATAGTCAGCTACATTGAACTCAATAGAGCGTCGCATAACAAGACTGATTTAGGTTGACATCACTGGTGAGAGATACACTGCACAGCCAACGACGTAAAAATAGTCAAATGGAAACTATCTCTTCTAAAACCTCCTCAAACTGTCAGAGCTTTCCTAGCGTCATCGAATAATCAGCTAATGTGCTAGTTTCTTATAGTGACTGAGGTGCTATTACTAACTTATTCAGGACATTCAACTCAACTAGTACTGCTCGCATTAATGATCCTGGGATTTAAGCTGTGGGTACATAGCGTTTTCAGTTATTATGCGCGAAAGATCAAAGAGTATAAAATACTTACGTTTGGGTTCCTCCTAAATGATGACGGTTATAACGACTAATCAGTCTGTAACTCGTTTTCTTCATTGTATCTTGAGCAGTTAAAATATTGATATTAATTTTACATTCACCAAGATGTACATAAAACCTTAATACTCGTAGATGTCGAATACTTAAAAATACCATAGCCAAAATAAATATACGAACTTGTATGAAGAACAATTCTTCCAATATGAAAAATCTTGATTAGATATCCTAAAATTCGAATAAATTCTGCTGCCATTTATTATTTCCACTACTTTAAGGGAATCTTTACATGACAACAACACTATGTTCAGATTTATTTAATAAAAAAAGACAACATTTGTTAAACATATTTATGTTTTAAAAGAAGTATGAATGAATGAACGAATGAACAGAACACGAACAATCGCCAATGTCGACCAGAGAAGGAGGAGCGAGTCCTTGTATTGACATGACCACATACTTTTTTTAAAGAAAACTTTGATCATCGAACTGGCAAGATTAAGTATTGTCTGCTCGCAGTATAAATGAAGGAGGATGATCTAAGAGGTTCATCCAACAGTTCTTGTTCAGCTTTCGACGAATGTCTTAAAAGGATGGGGCCCTCATATTCTTCAGGTCCGGCCCTGAAGCTACCTAGATGGTTAGATCTAGGTACTTTGATCGTCACGTCACTGGTCAGCGAAAGTAATGAGTCGTAAAGCTACTGAACGGTGTCGAGCCCAGGTAAAGGACCTCTGTGTAATCTAAAAATATTATGGGTCGAAACTATAGTACTAAAATGTAATGTAGTTTAGAAAAAAGGGGAAGGAAGTTAAATTGGCCATGTTATGTTGCGTTGCTCCAGTATATTATTTTGTATTGGGCCTTCGTCTCAGCAGATAATGAAGCGCTGGCTCTTCTACTGGAACACAGCCAAGTAGACATAGAAAACCGAGTACCTTTAGGGTTGTGGGTCCAAGCGTGTAGCCAGTAGGCCACGGAAACGGTCAATTGCTATCAATACACACTGAGTAGGGATTATTATGAATTTAACTCGAGAAAATTTTCGCGCTGTAATTTTCTTTATAGAGAAGAAAACTCTCATTTGTTGATGAAGCCCCAGAGTTTAGAGGTGGACCTAAACAGCTTCATGACGATGCACGTGAAGGTTACTGAATCTGACAAAAAAATTCTCGACAGTATGGAATGGAACGAGTCAAGTGCGCCAACATCCCAGACCTCATCGTCACTTAGCATCAGGGGAGATTGTGGTCAAGCGTTCAGCTATCATCAACAGCATATATACGTCCCCACTGCAGGGGCTCAGGCCTACTCTCCAACAGAAAGTATATATGTAACTGTGCAAAATATTTTACATGTGAATCTGAAGACACGGAAGCTTTGGATTTGTGTGATACTGCTTATCGGAAGACTAGATAGAAACTACTGCGTGTCGCATTTTAATAGAAATTTTTTGGGGGACAATCATTGGCTTTCTGTAATATTGTGACAAGTGACGAAACCTGGGGCTCCTTCTTTAAACCGTAAATAAACGCCAGTTGGTAGATTTGGCTTTTGAAGATTTGACAAAAAAAGGTAAAAGGCGAAGCTTTGGCAAGAAAATTGTTGCTTTTTTTCGGTGCTTACCGATGCGTTTGCCGCCAAAACTGCAGAAAACTAGCATTGTGTCTAGTTAAAGTAATGCTTCTGTGTGAGCATGCTTTGATTCAGACAGGAGATATGAAAGCCAAAAATACTGTGCAAGCCCATTATGCATAAACCGCCTACGCAGAAGCGTTCCTAACTCCCATTCACAATCTATCATCCCAACCTCTTCGTAGTCTCAGCTTATCCCCTTTATTAAAGTCCTTCAAAATCTTTTTTCCCATAACAAAGGGTCACGGCAGGCGGCCCTCCGCTGCCTGACGGAATTAGCCAAGTCAGACCCGAATTAAAAAAGAAATCAGCCGAAAGTTAATTTAGAAAGTTTTAATTGCTTTTATTTAGTCATCAGGAAATGCTTTAATTAATTTACCGAGGGCGAATGGAACATCGGCACATTGTTCTTTTATCGTACTATTGTTTTCTGGGAAAATAATAAAATACAGCTCAATCAGTAACAGTTTGCAAATATTACGCAACCGACGTGTAGTACCGACTTTAGAATAGGATCATCTAATATGATGTCGACTAAGGGAAGTTTTAGGAAGATGGACTGCCGCATTTTATTCCTCGGCATCAACAACATCTTTACTGGGATCAACAATCAGTATGTCAAGAGTTTTTTCCGGTTATGTTGTTTGTCAGAACAATTTATCCGGCAGACAATTCTAGCAGTGGAATAAGAAGATGGCGTGAGTCGACAATATCTAATGAATTGAAAAACCGCTGAAATTTACAAAAAAAAACTATGGTAAGTTAGTAGGAGTGTATAAGAGTCCTTCCACTAAATGCCTCCTTTTAATTTTAACTATTTTTATTATTTGTTATCTATACATACTGTGAAAACTAAGTGTCAACAAGGTGTTTACCTGTTACGGTTCAAAAGATACAGCCCTGTGACAGACAGACGTACGGACAACGGAGCCTTAGTATGTCCCGTTTGGGTACGAAAACCTAAAAAGTACAGGAGTAACCCTCATCCATATTATTATCATAAATGCGAATGTGTGTCTGTTTGTTCTTTCATCCCATCATAACGGAGAGTCAAAATGACTTGATTTGTTGTAAAGGGATAGTTTCAGGCTACTTTGTATTCTGATGGAGCATGTAGTTCTCGTAGGATCCTTCCGAAGTCCGCGCGAACTGTCGGGAAATAGCTAGTAACGTTACTATATGTGTTAAAGTTATAAGAACAATCCTTTTATAACACTGATTTGTTCGTAGGTCCGAAAACAAAAGCTTTTGAAACCCAAGTGCTGGAATACTTGTGAGTTTGCGCAGTGTGAGTGCTCTCCGGACCCTCGACACTCTCTTGTTTCTCGAAAGGTGTTCACTTTGTTAGGGGATCGTCACAGGCAAGTGTCAAAGAGCAGTTGTGTTTGTTTATTCCATCAACGGTCTTTAGCGATCTCGATTTTTGAGATGAATTCTCTTCACGCAGATTGTAACACGGAGAATCAAATTGAAATTTTTTTTGAAACGACAAAGGAAGCGAGTACACCTTTACAAAGAAGTGGATTTGCAACTTCGATATATGTGTCGAATATGCATTTTAAATGAATAAGTCCTTGTACTTATACATAAAGTAAGATGTATAGATGAAATTCGGCTAGATTTTTTTTGATTAACACATACTTGGAATATGTTTTAATCCAGCAATTAAAATTTATTTTAAGAAAACTGAAATCCGGCGCGGGTAAAAACTAGTTTTACTCGTATGTCTCCTTACCGAAATTCGGTTAAATTATTGGAATTACTGCCAACAAAACAAAACTATCTACTTTATTTGTCTCACCAAAAGAACTACATAAACATGTTCAATAAGTGATTTACGAATTCTTTTGGCCCCATTACAGGTTTGCATAACATTCTTTTATTACAAATTGTGCTCGATTTTTTAGCCTTCTTTATGCTACAGGCAGTGTCATCCAAGCTCAGCTCTCAAAACTAAATAAATCACTCGCATGCACCTCTTGCAATAGTTTAGCGCTAGCTATTTTTTAAATTCAACGGCAGCGGTTATAATATTTCACTTTTACGAGCGACCGTCTGGTGTGCGTCTGCGACAAGACTCCGCCTCTCAAATTGTTGTAATAGTCGTTATCATACCATCTAACGTGGTAATGGCACATGCACAGCCGAGCCAAGTGCCGGCGTTGAAAAATCTATTTAGGATACATAAATGGACCCAGAACGTTATGTGTAGGAAATGTATTTTTTAAAAATAGTAAGAGCATTCAAATAGATTCCATAACATCATGAGCATCGATCTAATTACATAGTCATACATCATCAACATCATCATTCAAAGTGGGAAAATACCGAAAAATCATCTGATTACACTAAGAAAAATACGAGTAAAAAACAGCAGATGATCATTATCACATACAATCTCAAATATATATTGTATGTATATTGTTGTAATTGATATTAAAATCTAATACGTATATATTTAAGTATTAAATCGATATTTATGTACGTAGGCAAGATCAAAGCCTGTTGAATAATTCAATCGTCATGCGACCTTCTCGACGTTTTACACAGAGCCTCCGTTCGCAAACAAATTAGACCCCGAACGAGACGTTAAAAAACTCGTAACATAAACTTTTTCAATTTTCACCTGCAGTTAAAGTCGCGCATAAAGTGAGAACTGGCTCACAAGTAAACATTTTTAGGAAAGGTTGACGACGCCTGGAAACGTAGCGACTTGATAAGGGTGCATCAGGGCCGCCCATAGTTGTAAATAAAGAATAGTTTTCAATTTCATGGAAATCGTTTGAACATGAAAAAAATTTGAATCTATATATGGCACGTACGGATAATTAGTTTAAATATGTCTGCGGATTCGTTGCCATTTATTACAATTATTTCACCTCTGTCAAAAAATGACACAAACATGGAAACACTGTTCCTGCAATCAGAAAATTTTGATGCAATGATGATGAGATGATTCCTTAATGGAAATGAATTTTATCAGGCATTTTTTTATTAAATACATTTTTGTTGTACATGATAATCTAAAGTAAAGTGTACATTTTAATGGGCAATTGTAAAAACCATATGTTGTTGATACAACAATTCAAATACTGCAATCACTGGTGAAAGTGAAGAATTTTTTTAAAAAAAGGTGCATAGTAATTAAATATATCGGTTTATTGAGTTTTTTCGTTTTCATTTTCATGCAGAGTAAATCTTTTCCATGATCACTAGTATTTAGTTTCAAGCAGCGACCTGTGCATACACAATTGCTTTCGTTGCGCTCCAATCACGGGCTATTTCACTTTTTTTAACGTTCTTATGTATTATTAAAATATACTGAAGCTATAAATCCTATTATTATTTTGCTTTTAAATTTCTTTACTACTGGCACCGGTACTGTGCTGCAATGAGGGCGAGAAAATGCATGTAAACCCTCTTCTGGGTGCTCCGAGACCAAATGTTGTCGACTTCTAGCTACACAAATTTAGTCATAGATATCGCGGCGCTATGACACCGGCGGAATGAAACTCGCAACGAGCTCCACGAGAATATTATGTTCTATTTTTTCGTATATATTAGACCTGAAGTAGCATATTTTGTTCAAATAAATGTGTAAATTTGCATATTCATGTAGTAGTATACATATGTATATTCATAATACATATATCTACATTTCACTGACTTTTCACCTAAATGCTACGGAAGAAATGTTACTATAGAGGTATTTTGAAGTGTATGAATTGTGTAAATATTGTTTGTGTGATTTACTGTTTCGACTTCAATTAGTATAGAACTATTATATTGTGATACACAAAATTGTTTTGTACAGTAGCTGGAATTATTTGTTCGCTCAGATTAGAGCACCCTAAGAGGAAGACCCTCTCTAGTGGTACAATATCGAGAGGGAAATGAAAAGGCTATGATGACCTACCCCAGATAGAACTGGGATTCACGGAAGAAGATTAGAGCACCCCTGTAATTAGTTCGATACTCTCAAAATCCTGAATGAATTCTGATTTGTCTTAGATCGATTTTTCAGCGGCCAGCCAGTGTAACTGTAATGACCTGACCTCTCAGTCCTTGCCTGCGAGTCTTTAGAGGCTCGGTCGACGACAAAGAGGGACGCACGGGGAGTGGATCATAGGCAGTCTACCTCATTTTTAGTACTCCATATCTTTTTCATAGATCTATACAAAGTTAGAATAATCATGCTCGGTATCACCACCAGTTGATCGCAGTATGATTTCCATGGTACATACGGGATGATAATGACTGTCCTTCCTACTACCGATACCCACGGGATGGTGTTATTATAAGTGGTCACTGGTTTCCTAAATATTAAATAGTCGTAGTTTTGCGCCGCTTTTCAAAGTCACAAAAACCACTAAGCCCTAAGTTGTAGCTGAAATTCAGCTGAAAATAAAACTATCTCTGGCTCCCGTATATAAAATTCAATCTGTTAAGAGGCAGTCTGCTAAAGTTTGTGCTCGGCGAGTGTGATGGGCCGGCAATCATTCTAATGGCTCTGTCGGATCAACTAGCAGACAGAATTAGTTCTCTACAAACTGGCTGCATCATTGAATTGAAACCTAGCCCGGGCTCGACTATTGGAGACGAAAGTATTTACAGACCGTTAAGCTTACTTCATAATAAATACTATTAAACAATTCATAGAGCTCCGTAGCATTGTATAATTTTAGGCACAAGATCGATAAAAAAACTATCGACAAAACACGTTTTCGTATTGAGAACTACCTTTTTAACTTTATATTATTTGTTGCCATAGCGGTCATTAATATGTACTCTGTGAAAATTTCGAATGCGCGAACGGACAGGCTGCGTAGTCTTAGGCTAGTACTCTTACTCTCTACTCTTCGGATACGGAACCTTAAAACCCTGGCTGACATGTCACGCTTTTTTAACTTGTACAGGTGTGATGACGTCAAGGAATGTAGACTAACGCACAATCATAAAACAATTGAATAATATTAGGCATTGCTTGCATTTCCTTCAGCAAATGATTAAAGCACACTCGAGTACAAAAATGTGTGTCCTCTTTTGAACCATATCACATTCACTCTTGCTTGTTCCTTGTTCCTTGCTTGTAAATGTTAATTAAAAGTGAATGAGATATGGTTTAAATGTGGATACATATTTTTGTACTCGAGTGTATACAAGTGAAAATCTGACACAACTCTCAAGCCTAACTCAGTGTCAAAAAATCTGATGCTTAGATGATCAATAGAACTTCGAAATTTTATCAGTTTGTATATTTTGTCCAAGAAAATTTGTATTATTGTCGTCTTGAATAAACTATTGAATAGTGTTTACTTATAAAACAACTAAAGTTGTAAATATTATAAAACAATTTCTGAACTTTATGTCAAACGGCATAACACGTACAATATCAAAGTTCAGAAAACTCATTCAAATTTACCTTGATGGGGATTTTAGGGAAGATCGGAGCAATTAGTCTTAATCATGATATGATATTCTCACGTATGGAATCGATAAAAACTTGGTAGACGCCGCCCGCCCGCCCCCGGGCACTCATTAAATGTGAAAATAATTTACGTTCGGCACGACACCGATCTACTCACGGATTGGTTGTAATTTTCACCTATTTTCATATATGCTTAATTATGTAGACACATGTTTATCGTTATGGCTTAAAATAGACTTCGAATATGTTACTTTTTTCGGAATCAAACTTGTTGCTAGCTACTTTATCTGATATGATGACACTTTGAAAATATTTGTCACGTGCGGTGCCATAGATTTCTATTTTAGAAAAACACTAACTCCGACCCAGTCAAAATGTAATAAGGGTCGATATTTCGTCGTTTATTTGAATTTTTCTAGATTATTTTAATGTGGTAACCTATGCTATTTTACGCAAAAAATGTCAGTAATGGAATATATAACGGTATAAAAACTTGTTTTGAGCAAAAAATCCTAGGATAGGCCTGTATTTGAAATATTTCTGGCCTGAAATGATTCTAATAGATCATTATTTAATTCATTATTTTTTCGTTAAGGCATGAAATTGACGCTATATTGTTCGACACTGATGCTACAAGTTTAATCTTAGCCCTTCTTTATTGGGTTGATATGGACTGGTTATGTTGAAATTATAAAACCATACGTCTATGGTTATGTATTTTAGCGCACCGCATAACGAAAAAAATCTCAAAAAAATTAACAAGATATCAAACTCGAGCTGATTTTTATTGCCTGCTAACTAGTTATTATACTGTTGGAATTGTTATATAGGTACATCAGTTTTTAACGATGATTAGACAGGTCAGTAATTTCATACTGACACGACATTGCTGTAAAAAAAGCTTGTAACAAGAACAGATCTAAAAATGCGCAAGGGGTTCCGTATAAAACAATATTTTGTATTGTTAAATTACACATACATTATCAAGTCTCAGTTTAGATTTGTCTGTATAAATTGAATGAAGTTAGGAAATACTGTGTTTATTTTTAATATGAAAATGATTATAATCAGTTTTTTTTTGCGCTGTCGTTTTGAACGAGCGAGCGAACCGTCTTTGCTTCAACTTTGGCAAAACTTGCGTCCTTTTTTGCATATTTTGCAACCGATCTGAAAGAAACTTGATATCCAGATTTTACTTTTTAATAGAATTTGTTTGTTGTCAGGGATTTTTGAAGTGTTACTGCCTACAAAAAGGGGAAAAAAGGGTACACTGTCATGTATGTATAATATATGCTAATCAAGAGCACATTCTTATAGATGTTCAGCCGTTTATGTGTGATGACCTCAGAAATATAGAATTTCACATTTGTAATATTAGCTGGAAGTAGGACACGATATTTAGCGTAGGTAATTTGGTATTTTTGTCTCCATTCCGAAGAATTTTTGTAAATACTCGTAGTTACAGTAATTCTGGCTGTGCCCTTTTTTTGTTATTTTCAAGTGGAACCCTGAACAAGGTACCTTTGAACTTGACTGGGCGTTAATTATAGCATCATAGACAAGTTAAGATAATAGCTGGTTAAGTGGTAAGTATTGTTAGAGATATTCCGTTTAAGGTTTACGGGTTCAAGGTTACTTACTATAATAATACTTTGGTACCTATATGAGTATTTCATACGTGTATGAGTATTTTCATATTTACGGCTAATACGTATCTTTTAGTAGTCAGGTTTAAGTTTTTTACTTTATTCTTGTCCACAGTAATTAAGTATAGTCACAGGATTGATATCGGACACGTACAGAACGGACGTTTACCGCCTCCCGCCGAACTGCGATACCTCACTTCCCCCGCAAGAGACTGACTCACAAAATGACCGTTACGTACGGCGCATGCTACCTACTCACACATGCGCGTGTATACAAACGTCACCCGTTCGATGTGTGTCGAAATCACGTCATTTGTTCGAAGTGTCCGGCGTGTGACCTAAGACTGCAATAGACCGCCAGAGGATGCATCAACACAGACCTAGACGCCACCTTTTCTCCGTTCATTAGACACTACAAATTGTTTTATTATATAGATATAGATTATGCTGCATCTCGGCTAACGGGCGTCTTATTGCCGCTGCATTCATTGTCTTCTGACTCCTACACGATACCGCTCTGTTAATTGCACTTTTATTGTGCTAGAGCAGACAAAAGTTAGGGTATTAGGATCGTTAATGTTTACATATTGCTTTAATGGTTTGAGTTTTGTCTGCGGTATTGCTAATATTTTAGCTTATATATTTATACTAGTTTTTCTCCATGATTTCGTCTGCGTCTGCGTAGCTAGGTTAGTAGCTAACTATCTCTATTCAAAGGAAGGTCTAACAAACAAAATCTCTTTCGCATTTATAATATTAGTATGGATATGGATAATATTGGATAGTGTACTTGATGTAGGCTACCGTGGAAGCGACCAACAAATGTTTTATTTTATCTATACTTTCAATGAATAATTGTGAATGTGGTCTTCAAACTAAATAGGTATCTATCTATATTTTTATTTTTATAATAACTGGTGAATGAGATGGACTAGCTGACCCGACAGCCGTTGTCCTGTCTAAATCTCGTTTACAATTTTTTTTCGGGATATTTTTTCAATTTTCCTTCCCTAAAAACCTTATCATGAACATATTTTTTATAAAAAGAAAAGCCATTTGGCACCTGTTCTCTATGGTTATGATTACCCATCAACAGCAAAAATTTTTGATGTATACATATCAATCAAATTATTTTAATAAACATTTAACTACCAATTATAAAAACTCAGGAGATTTTAGTAGATTTCGCAGGCCTTAGATTATGTTGGAAAGTGTGGTTTAAAGTAATAAGCCTAAGTAAATAGGTAATTCTAAAAAGACATAACCCATGTTCTTATTTATTCACAATCGTCCAGCCCACACGAGTTAGATGCGGCCTTGACTGAGGCTCCTGGAATGGAAGCATGCTCACATACTTTCAAGCCTGAACACAAACAGATTTAGAAGTAAATAGTGCACGCTAGAAGGTATATAAAATACCATCTGCCAAAAATTAGCCAAAAATAGATGCGTTTTTCACTATTCGCCTAAATCTGTCTACGTGACTTTCTACGTCAACCATAAGAAACCATTTTCAATTAAGCAGCCCAATAAATAAAGTATATTACACGTTACAAGGACTTTAGTGAGTTAATTCACCATTAATTAATAAAAATAATTGAGCTGTATTACGAGTGTTAGCCGGGCACCAAAATATTCAAGGTGGCGCTTAATTGAGTTGGGCCTACACAAAAAAATAAATTGGCAATTTATCGCAAACAAACACCTCGTAATTAGTGTTATTTTAGAACTTGTAATATTTAAAAACAGAGGTCGCTGAGTTCTGATTCTGTCACGAGCCTGTAAAGCAAGGTTTCTCAAACTAGAACTCTCTTGACTGATGTTATAGAAAACAAAATGTGATGAAGGTTGACGTTCACTTTTTCGAGCATCATGAGGGACAGTAAATTAATATGGATATTCTGGATAAAGATGAACTACACCAATGTCAAAACATAATTATCATTGATAATGTCCCATAAACCCGAGCCTGACGCTGGTCTGAACGTCAGAAACCACCTATAAAGTATCCATGATGTTACATCACATCAGCCGATAGTTCTTCAAATTGTTGTCACCGTCTTGTAGTGACACAGACTATTTTGGTAATCCAACAGAGAGATTTAAATATAGTAATAGATTACTATTAATATTAAATGTCTCTGTAATCCAATAATTTTGTTTCGCTAAATTTTTGAGCAGCGTTGGCGGCAGCTGGTAATAAAAATAAGATTAAAGTCTATCACTCACGACATCACGAAATGTTTACGCACGGTTTAACGACGAAAACGTGTACCAATCTATTCTTCTGTAAGAATTAGAGAGGTAGTGTCTGCAAGTTACGAGTGCTGGTACAAGTAAGAAGTTGCCAAAGCGTTAGGGTGCGTATTGGGCAATTCAGGGTGTAACATTAACGTGGTTTGTTTTTAGGATTGGAGAATCCCATTCCTTCCCACTGTCTAACTACCAACAGTACAATCATATTACCTAAGATGGACGCCAGACAGCAGTGTTGCTTTAATTATTAGCTTGAGGATTCTAGGTTATCACGGTTTCCATTCAACGGCCTTGTCACTTATCATAAAGTGATATGGAGACCAAGTGCAAATCCATAATGTAAAGAAACGTGGATCATTTTATATTGCAGTATTGAAAACACACAAAACTCAACCAAACTACTTATTTACCAGATTGACGACGCAAGAATAGCGCCCAGACCGGATTTGGACATTATTATTAAGGTTAAAAGGGTTTGATTGCAACGAATGTAAGTTACACAAAGCTAGTTATGTACTTCAAGTCGGCTTTAACGACGCCATCGAGGTTCACACAGCCCGTGTATTTTGATAATCATGAAATGTAATAAATCCCACACAAATAAAAGTTTACTTATGACACAATCACTCAATAACATAAAATTATGGTTGATAATGTAATAAACACTAGATAATCCTATATTGTAAACACATACTTATTTAAGTGTAAAGTTAAATTTGAAATTACTGTAAGTAAAATGTAAAATGCAATTTCAAACCTTTCAGCTGCGTTGCGTCTACAGTCCACATGGTCATATTAAAGGCATTATTGTTAGGGTTTTACGATTTTGCAATAATATGTTGTTTATGGTGTTTAAATTTAGTCTAGACTAGACGCTAGTGCTTTACGGAGCTTTTACTTTAATACTTGGACGTGACCCCTACAGCAGCAGGGAGCTTGGCACAATCAAACTTCGGACTCACGATGCGTGCCTACAGGGGCGCAGATCACTAGGATTTTTTTATTATCCTTACACCTTCATGGATATCTTTGCTGACGATATTCATCCGTGGGCCATAAGTTTGTAAAATGTAAAGATGGTTTTCTTTAGTGAATTGCACCTCAGTTTTTCATTCGTATTTTTGGACTATATAAAAAATTGCGACAGAAAATATACTTTATAAAATACCGACATCGTAGAATAGGTTTCACTGTAATTTATGTTATAAATAATCTATCATCAACAGTATCAGCTGAATAAGTCAACATCCGAGCAAGAACGTTCCTCAAGGATTGCCTCGACATACGGGATACGGGGCAATTGCCGTAATCACTACTCTTGTAAGGCGGATCGCACTAAGATATTGACACATAGGAAGATATTGATGCCCAACTCCTGAAATTTTCCAATAGTAGTATTTTACGACATCATATTGTTCCTATTCCAAAGGACCACAAATACATTACTTAGACTATGCTAGTAGCAATAGGATAGATAGATAAAAAGTCAATGAAACAGTGTTTTAAAAAAGTCACTCGGAAGCAAAACAATGAAATTGGTAATCACATATTTTCTACCGAGCTTGGTTGTGGCCTTTGGCAGGACAGACTGCATAGTCATAGGCTAGGCTCTTCAACGCCTCAACACAACAGTACTGACTTATATAGCAGAGAGATAGCAAGCCTATGGGCAAATAAAATGCGTCATACCGTCAATCTATGCACGCACTATACCGCTACAAAAGCAAAAGTCCTAGAACAAGTAAATACCAGTCTCTTGTTTGGAAGACCAGTATTATGATATTTTATAAGACTGGGTAAAGTTACCTCATATTGCAATATTTATCATAAAATACGGTAACGCTACAATTTATTAGCAAGACGTAAACCAGTACAAACTATCTGTAAGGTGGCGGAGGTGGCGTCTCGCGGGTAGTCGTAAAAATAATTTAATGCCTCAGTCGCGTCATTAGCGCGAGACTGCGCCCGCCATCTGCCGGCGGCGTGGCTCAAATACTGAAATAATGCACAGATTATACGACGGTTTCTTGTGAGACTGCATCGCAACTGTAATGCAATAGGTTTGTAGTAAGAAGTTTATTTGTGAAGTTTATCTTTGGGAGCAAGTCTGTTTCATTGATTGTTGGTTCTTCAGCTCCAATTTATTTCAGCTCACTCATCCCATAGTTAGTTGATAACATACTTGTAGTTGATACTCGAACAAATACATTAGTAGTATATTACGAGTGCTTGCTCCATGTGTCTTATGCATAAACGGTAACACAAACGGCTACAAATCAATCTATACATTACCACTATACGCTGACCTCACATTGTGTAGGAAGTCCATATGCAAGGTCAGCTAACCCACCTATATACGAGTATATTCTAAAGCCGAAAATTCTCTATCGCATCGTCACGAAGCCGCCATCAATATCGTGGTACGGTGACCGTTACACAGGTAAGCCGGTAAGCCTTATTGCTACCTCCGAGACTTTATCGTTTATCGTTCCCTCAAGTGTAATGCTCGATAGACTGTAGCACTCTCGACACCTCTAACTTCTACGATAAAGATTAATAAGATGTGAGCCTTTTATGGATCAGATTATGAGAGGCGATAATTTGCGGGTTTTCGAGATAGTTCGTAATAATAAATCGCATTGAACCTGTATAATATTTTTTATATTTTTATATATCCTGTAAAAGTCCAGTGCTGAATAGGAGGCTCCCATACAGTCACGCTTGGTGGGTTGGCGATCGCATTTGAATGTCAGTAGTCTTATGTTCTCTTAGTCGCTTTCTTATGTCGTTATCCAAGAGACGATATAAGGGATCTCATTACAATTCCGGTGCATTTCCCCTTGATTCTGACCTCACATGATACCTCATTTATTTTGTCGTAACCAGTAGTTTACGAGAAGTGAACGACCAGATTGGAACAGAGCGATTCATTCAAACATACGAATCCTGCTAAAATATTCTTCGTCGTAAATCGGGTAAAACGACAATACTCAAAAATCACTAACATATAAAACAGTAATAGTTAGTTTTTATTTTATCTATTCCACAGAATATATAATAGCCCAGCCACGTTACTATGCATCGATAAAATCTATAGGCGTTACACGGATCCTGGGAAGACTGACGAGAGGACTGACGGACTGGACCCTAAAAAGGTAAGAAAATATTTTCCAAATGTCAAAAGTCGTAGGAACAAATCAACCCATTCTCCACAGCATTCTCGCCGGTTACACGTCGAAGGCGAAAGGTTAATGTGCATTGTGCCGGAAACTTGAGCGTATCCGGTAATGCCGGAAAAATGGGACGCCCGAGAAAATTATTGTTAGGATTCTGGGAATGGAACGAGCGAAGGATAAATGCGGACGATCGGAATATTTATTTCCTGTTTGGTGGGATTTTTTTATTTGTATAAAAACACGTGAAGGCTTATTTTTAGGCGTATTGAATATATGCAGCGAAAATTTATTCAAGTATTTAATAATAATTTATTTGTATTTTTTTATTTATACCTCGATACAAAATATTATGTTTTATTTCTTCTACCCAAAGGTTGTATGGTAGGGATTTCTAAGACACATTAAGATGCAATACAATGGCTTCGAATACCTATAAAATAAAGAATCACAGCAAGTCAATATGTTATAGGACTTTGTGGAAATTTCAGATGACCGGTAGCTTCTCCCATGCGAGTAGCTCTTCCACGCCTGAAGGTCAATAGTAAATTCCAGTATATATCGAGACTATGAGGTATAGATTTTTCCGTCTAATATAAAAATGTATCGTAATAATCTTGTTTACATTCATGAGAACATATGACACAAAATCATAACTTTTTGTAAACCACGTTGGCGTTGAAAACATAAACTTTCAAGGAATTCTTGTTGAAGAAAAAATGCCACTAAATTGAGCACATAAAGCTCCAAAATAAAAAGTATTATCGCTGCAAATAAAAGTCCGCACACGCGAAATTAAACAGAGAATGATACATTAGAGATGCTAGCCTTTCATCGGCGGTCTCTGATGAAAAGCAAGACCGAACGGTGTCCATTGTACTCTTCGCATTTGTTGTCAGGTAGGTTTCCCCAACGACGTCAAGTTCGACTGGTTTGTGCGAAAACTTACTTACACACACACTCAAACAATTTAATATATTTGATTGCGTCTTAAATACTTACTTTTCCAGTTATAATTACTTCCATAATAGTTAATAGAAATTCAGAAAAATTAAACAAATATTATTGAATTATATGTAAATAATATTGAGCCCCGTCACAGACCTACCGATTCTGTTCTGATGTACCTAGAACGGTTCGGACTGATTCTTGTTGTTCGGGTTCATGTTGGTTCGGATCGGTAAGTCTGTGACTATCTGTATTTTTTGTATTGCATTCTATCATTCCTGTTTCAATTCTACACAGATCAGAACAGAATCTATAGGTCAGTGACGGGGCTAACTCCTACAACCTACTTTAGGTTTATAAGTAAGTAATTTAAAAGTTGTAAAATGGTTGTAAATGAGTTGTTTGACTTTATAATAATAGAAATATTGACAATTACGTATACTGGAGTTTGCAGCGATCGAAGGAAAAGTTCGATTGAAGAAGAAGATCGAAGAATTATGGATAAATAATATCGACGTATCGCCGCTGATTGTGGAAACGCGCACTACAACACTGGCTGTTCTTGGTTAATAACACGGTTTACGAGAGAGTGACATTTGCTATTAGTTTTATACCCAGCGTTTAAGGTTTATTAGTGGGTGTACATACAATTCGCCAGGTTATTTCACACATGGCCAAGTCTAGACGCTTGCACAGTGTAGGTAAGATCGTCGGTTTAACATCATGGAATTCGATTGAAATCAAATTTAATGATCATATTTTCACTAGCTTGCTCGTTCTATGTTAAATTAGGATTCATGTTCCTATTTAAATATTACCAAATCTAAAACAATTGACTGCATTTTTATATAGCAGTAGTTATATAGCATCCAAAATTCTAATTTTATAACTCCCTACGTTAGATTAAAATCCTGTCCTGTAATTTATTGATCGTAAATGTCATCAAACACATAATTATGACCACTAATTGGGAACGAATGAGGAGAGATAAAACAACCGACTTTTTATTTTTATTAAAAACTTTGCTTTATAGTTTTACGTACAGGAATTAAAATAAAGATTAACATTAACATAATCAGCTACTAAGTCCACTATTAGACATGAGCCTTCCTCATATATCGCCATGTCGAACTTTCTATAAATAATATTGCTTAGCTATGAGCACGCACGCACACCTCACTTGGCAGGCGGGTTGGGAATCGCAATAAGATGTTCTTTATTGCAAAGATAGATGCTCAGTCGTCTTTTACGACGCCAAGGCATGAGGCCTGGCATGGCCTGCACAATTGTACATGGCCTTCATCTCCTTCACCTGATGGTAATTGATGATAAGGCCGTAGGATGGCAAGCTTACGCACACAGAAGTCAAGATAATCTGCTTTCTTTTAACGGAACACAAATTGTACAAATTTAAAAAAGTGATTATTGGTTAGTATAGGCAAAGTTCACTGTCCAATTCCGTTTACAATGCTTTCTCATAGCTTATTCCTTCCGCTGCGCTTCACAATTATATGCGAAAGAAAGTTTTATTGTGTTAGAACCTGCGGCTAAGTGATAAACTAAGTCCAAGACAAACTTAATACGTTTTCCTAATAACAACCAAACACAAAGTTTGGCAGTAAACCTGCAAAATGTTACGTAAATTATTTTCGTCGAGGAAAACAAAATAAACGGAATCAATATTAGCAAATTTCACGACGGAAATGTTTCATAAAAAAAGTCGGATTAGCCTGTAAATTCTGCTATTATTATCCAAAGTAGGGGAAGGCAATTGTATGGAGCTACTCTTACCTCTCATTTTACTAACAATGTTGTAATAAAAGAAGTTTATAGGAACAATAACCAATTTGAGAAGGAAAACACCGCTCTCGGGCAGAGCCCATTGACATAAATAAATCATTATTTTTTCCCTTCAAGCTTTAGAACTTTACGTCGAATTACAAAACGAATTTTCATTGTAAGTGCGCCACAAAAGGAAAAAACGCGAAGTGTATTTACGCTGCTTTGTTAAAAATTAATTTGATACTTTTATCTCGAATTACTTTAGGGCATTTTCTTTGTTATCATTTTGAAGGAGTGTATTATAGGAGAGTGTATTCAGGTAAGCTAAGATAAAACTTTATACATTCTTGACTGTTTCTTTTATTGCCTTGTATTGTAAAATGCTGCTTTCCAGAGATACGCTTAGATAAATTTAATGTAAATTGTCCATATGTGGCAATATCCATATATGGCAATAGAATATATAAATAGATTTGTTTTGGTAAATGTCCCAATACAAAAATATAAAATTTCACGTGTTTTGCAGAGGATTTAAATTATTTTTTAATGTGCTTCTCCCCTTTGCTTTTTTACTTTAAAAATACTACTTTGGATTTTGTACATTTTATGATGGTTACGAAAATTCCAATCTATTTCGTCTATTTTATGTAACAGTCAAACATCATCGAACTTTTTTGTACGACAAGATGTTTATTTGCCTGCGACTTCGTCTGATCCTTCATTACAGTGTCTTGACAAATTTCATCACGATCGGTTCGGCTGTCTGCCAGTGAAAAGGCAACAAACAGACAGAGGGATAGATGGACAGACAGACATACAAACAGAGCTAGTTTTGAATATGAAGTTGAGATGTGAAGCTCCTTTTAGCGTGTGAATAACAACTTCTATGGCATCCAAGATCGGTAGATACGTATGTAGAAGGATCAGACTAATCTAAATAAGTCATTTATTGTATTTAACTAATTCAGCGAATTTCGTGCAGTATCTTCTTAAGTACATTGAGAGTATCTATCATTATAATAAATTCCATAACAATTTACAACGTCACATCTCTAAACTTAACATAGAGCAACTTAACAAATTTAGAAGTTATTTAACTTACAAATTATGAACTTGATATGTTTTATGTTCTACAAGTAGAGCTGGATGGAGCGCTCGCCTCGTTGCTAACGAACAACTTGAGTTTTAAGTACATCGAAGTGAGATAACATCGGACAATTTGTAACTCATAATTTTCTACCCGAGTACGTGATAATAGCTTAGAATACATAAGTCTATACGAGTTTTTGATTAAACGTATCTAGATAAGAATAAAGATGATGGGTTTTGTTTGTTACCTCTACTCGTCGCAATCATTGTACACTATTTAAAAAACGAAGGAAAAATATTTTTTTGAGAGAAAAAAGTCTCAAAAAATATTTGATTCTCATTTTGCAGTATTTTGTTTGAACAAAATCATTCTTTTTTCAAAGGATTCCGAAAATACGATGAAAAAATCCGTCGTGGCCATCCGTCCGTCTGTCATAGCTGATTCTCTCAGGAACTATTAGTTCAAATTACTTCAAATTACAGGAAATGGTGCTCCATCTAGTGCCGCAACTGAAATAAGAATTATATTTAAAAATCGGCAAAAATACCGACTTATTTGACGTTTCATAATAATCAAGGTCATTCCGGGGCTGCATACATTCGTGCAACATCTCTCAGTAAATCACGTACGTACATTACTAGAAGCGTAAAAGTAGCCTTTTCATGTACGAAACGGGAAAATTAGCTCAAAAGCCTCTGCTTCTTTTATATTTACTAGTAAACTTAGAATAATTCGTCGATGTAAAGCATGAACACTTTAGGCGTTAGCGACCCGTCTATACGCGCTTATGTTACAATATTTATAATGTTTTCCATTGTACTCGTAAATTTAATGTGACATTTACTTATTGTAGAAAAGCAGCGTTATTTTATTAAGACGGTAAAATGTTCTCGTGGGATTTTGAAATCCACTCAGGCGAAAGAAATTTATTTTTGGAGAGATTTGTTGCAATAGTTTTTACGTTCAGAAAACTAAGAATTCCTGTTTTCGTATGCGTCACAGAAATTACCAGATAATACATGTTAGGACTAACCGAACGTCGCAATATTTCAACCGATTATTATGAAATTTGTCATAAAACACTTTATCGACAGAAGAACGAGTCAACAGTTGCGCCTAATCACTTATGAGGCTGACAAATGGACAGACAGACAATAAATTATAATGTTCCCATTTTTGACCACGGAATCCTAAAAATCTCTAACATTTTTCAGTTACTCTTGCAGCAGGTGAAACTGTCAGCTGTCAGGTCCCGGACGCTCTTACTAATTGTTTTATTTTATTTTTTAATTAAAAAAAGGGTTCCGCTCTCGAAAAATAACTTTTTAAATACTCAAAGTTCTGTTCACATGAAATATTAAAACGCGAAGAAGAAACTTGAGAGTATAGCGCATTAGGATAATGCTAAGAGTTTGTGCTTAAAATATTTAGTTAAGAAAAATTCTTGAATATCCAGACCATTTCTTTGGAAATTGGAACGCATAGATATTGTTGTTTGAACTATTTGCTTGTGTACCAGCATTATGCATGGGTAACCAACATTTTAGTTGCTAATGTAGTTTATTTTGTAATAAAGTACGAATATTTTACAATCTCTGTGCTCGTGTGTCTATAGTAGAAATTATGACCAAAGTTATTGGGTTCATCACAATAGTAATCAGTGATGACGATTGCTACGAGCTGATGGGTTTGGGATTGAAGGAAACAAGTGTCTAGTGCCAGTGACAACATTTTGTATACAACCATCGTATTTTACAGTTAATTCTATGCAATTTACTTTGTCTGACACCGCTGAAAATCAGCTTCAATGTCTCTACTACCTTGTGATCTAAAGCCTCCTAAAAAAACGTAAAAATGAACGGTTGAAATAATATTTTCTTATGTGACTCTGTGACTCCTCTCTACCCTCATGAGATAGTTCACCTTCGTAAAGTGTATGTCTTTTATTACCGGAACACAAAAGTGCTATTTATACTGATGTTCGGCGGCAGACTTAGATACCAGAAAAAGTATGTTTTTCGGATTAATTCCTATACTTTTGTTGCAATACCTTGCTTCTTGCCAAATTTCAGGATTATAGACCAATGGGTTTTGATACGCTTTCAAGGGAAATTCTCAAAATATACGAATGATAGTTGCATCTTTTTATTGCGTTGGCCATAATATTTTTTTCACAGACCCAAGGGACTTCAGACTAGAGTGTTCAATATTAATTTGATACCTCCACGTGTTTATGAGAAAAATGGTCTTGACAGCCTGACAGATAGACCGGGTCAACCAATTGATACTATAAATGTTTCTGTTTTCTTTTTAAGTGCGGGACCCAACGTATGACATCGAATTAATTTAAGAGGCTATGTTGGTAAGACCACGTGGTCGATTTCAAGGTTGCATTGTTTTGTAGCTGTCCCTCTCCGAGCCCTATCCTACCCGAGCGCGTACGGTGAGACAGCATACATTACGCGATGTTATCCACCCGTTATTTGGATGTTTCGTAGTCCAGGGATCATTTGAAGGATACAGTATATTATGTAACCATTTTTTTAATACAGTATACTAATGAAATTTCAGATGTCGGTGGTTTTTCCAAATTGTTCTAAATTGATTCATACTCTTGTAAATCAGGTTCAAAGTTGGGGCTTTTTATTACCGAAAAATACAATACTTTGACGCCCTGTAACGCTGGAAGTATATATTTAAACGAAAATCTGACTCACCACCGACACAGATATTTGTTTCTAAATTGTGTCTTGAAAATTTAATAGATTTTCTATATGACTGGACTACGTTTGTATGGGCGCTTTGACCATACATACATACATGACATACCCTCTTAACTGATGCAACTAAGTGCCCCTGGGTGGCGTTTTGAACAAAAATGTTTTCATTACAAAAGCTAAAGTTTTGTAAGTTACGTCAAGCGAACGAATTTTCCACATCCCACAACACGCCCGCATTATCAACACAAACTATTCACTAAAACAATAGCCTTCTGCGACAGTACACATTGCAGTTGGCGCCTCAACCGATAAACTTTATTTATACATAGTGACGTGTCAACAAAAACAGACACGCTACCACATTATTATTACGGTACTACGTACAGACGGACATTCACCGCCTCCCACCGATCCGTGATACCTCACCTCTCCCCGCAAGTAGGTGACTGATATGGATCGTTATTTACTCACACATGCGCGTGTATACAAACGTAATCCGTTCTATGTATGAGAATAGGAAACGAAATCACGACATTTGTTTGAAATGTCCGGCCCGTGACGATCCTGATCGATCACACAGTGTTTTGGTAGTCAGAGATGAGACAGTTACATTGTTTTGTGCCAAATCTTTGTAACCCGATTACCGGTAAAATCCAAAGCTTTAGGCTATTTTTTGGAAGAATGCTGTTTAGTTTTCTACAGGACGAAATTGTAAACTTTATTTACATTCAAGAGCGTATAAATTTAGATTAATGCATAGGTTAATGCAACCTGGGACCTACTTTTCACCGCACGTGATCCAGCAGCAATACCAAGTCCGTGCATTTTTAAAGTTGATGTACAAACTGTGAAAGCGAGGGCTCCTGGAGCGATAAGGAATTTACTTAAATTACCTTCTTAGTGCAGTGGCGTTAGTGCGATAGCATTATTTATGGGAAAGTAATGGAGCGATGCGATAAAGAATAGCGATTTATCCTTCACTGTTTTGAATATTATGATTATGAATGAAAGAACGCGAGCTGCAAATGAGTTTGTAGAAGATATTTTTCGCAAAACCGATATTTATTAGGTACAGACTTTTGCCAGCGATCTCGTCTGCATTGAATTCACGATTTGTCCCACTGGAACAATGTTCTTAGATAAAATTAGCATATGTCCCTCTCCAGCATGGCTTTGCACTCCGTCTTCATCTCACCTGATGGTAAGTAATGATAAGGCCGTTGGATGGTAAGCGTGCTTACCCAAAAGCCTCAAGCTAGTGAGCTGCTGTTTTGCGGTAGACTTAGGTAACATGGTGGTAGCTAGCCAGGCCAGACATATAAAATGCCCTACCACCAACCATACCGAGTACCGATGAGTACCCCACTGGGAATCATACCCGGGACCTCCGGTGTGTTAGTTCAACATTTAGTCGATTTACGGCATCCAAATGTACAAATATTTAAAAGGTATAACTTTCTCAATTAAATTATTAGTGGAATTCATTTTTAAACGACGCACTTTTAAAATATTTTAACTGGTAGAACTATAAAATTGAAAATGTTTTGTTAAAAATGTTTCATGTCATCAATGAATTGTCCAGTATATTTATTTACAAGCTTCTCCACTCTCGTACAACCCCTAATCCGAATCCTTTAACAGGACACACATGGTCTAATCCTCAATGATATTACTTGAGCTACATACTCCAGCCGGCTATTGTCCGAACTAGCCAAAGCAAACGCAATATCCGCCGTAGCATGCCCAGATTAAGCCAACTTCTCATGTTATACCACTATACATCGGGGTACATACGATAATCATTATTCTTAGTTTAGTAGCTCTCAGATTGAAGAGGATGGTATATAATATGTTTTACAATTTTTATTGTATTTGCGGATGATAAACGTACGGAATTTTTCACAAATATGCATACCATAGAATAGATAACTTTTACTGTCAGACAACTAAGCTCCAATTGTTATTAGTTTTAAAATCATTATTATTCTGCTTTAAATAATACATTTCTATATTATCTGTTTAAGCTACAGATACAGAATAAACCTGCATTTTTAAAGAAAATTATTACAGCCATAATAGAAATAACAGAAAGTAAAACCAACTACTAATTTGAACTATATTTTAATTATTAACCACTTTTTACTGTTTCGGTGCAAATGGCATTACAATTTAGTTGGAGTGGACCATTACCCGTGACAGTATTAGCCATAATTCACAAACTTGGCAGGGCTGGTGATCATCGTAAAATTTCAGTGGTACATATGTAGATACATCCCCTTTTTTCTTAGTCACCTGCTATGATAAAAAGGGAAAGCATGGCAGTGCTATTTTAAAACCTAAAACCCCTCTGATATTCGTATTTATCACTGTTTAAATTTTATTGTTTGCCCAAACACATCATGCTGTCACACGTCGAAGCCGGCGCCGGCGCCGCCACTGTCGACGTTCTATCGTTCCCTATTCTGTAACCGCTCGACATTTGTACTTAGCACTTCGAATCTGGTTTTCATTGTACTAGTAAAGTTTCCTGCATCTGCATTTATAAATTATCTAACGGAGGCCACAATGGACCTGATTAAAATGAAGCTTTATCATGCGTGGCTATTAGGGTTTCAATTCTTTTTGCTACAAGTTGGCGCCAATTGAACAAGTCTCCGGTCCTAAAAATCATCTCTCTATCTTTTTCCTTTTATTATTTCCTTTTGTTTAATTATTGGGATGGGACAAGAAAATAGACATATGTCTGAGATGGGAAACCTTTGGCGCCAACTAATGTCGAAAATGTTCATGAAAACATAATCTTACTACGATCACCAATCCTCCTGTTAAGTGTAGTGAATAATAAAAATCCCCTCATGGAAAATCCAACGTGGCGATATATGAGGGAAGCTCATGTCCAACAGTGGATTTATGCGGCCGATTATAAAAATATCCTATCGTATGTGTAAAAATAAATACCTTCTGAAGGCGCCTCATGGTAGAAATTCTGTGAATCAGTACAAAATGTCACGTCAACAGTCTAATATGTCCCCACTGCAGAGGCTCAGGCCTACTCTGCTACAGAGAGTGTATGAGACACTGTCCACCACGCGGGCCCAGCGTGAATTGTTAGACTTCACATACACCTTTGAATTTCTTCTCAGGTGTGTGCAGGTTTCCTCACGATGCTTCAACCGAAAAGCCAATGGTACGAGTATTGATTTTTTCAATCGTACATAAATTCCAAATAACAAATTGGAACTCATTGATACAAGCCAGGGTCGAACGCAATCCTCAATTGTTCAATAACCAAGCTATACCCAACTGAGCTACCATGGCTTGTTTTTACAAAATGGATATTCCACAATTTAGTAAATCATGACTTCTTAAAAAGTATCTACGTCAGTGGTGCTGCTGCTTACTGTCGTACTATGTCGAGTGTGCTATTTCTTACGATGGCAACATTCTACGGACGACAGCAGTGCACGGTCGGAATACACGGAAATTGAGTGCGACGACGCCAAACCACGATACGAGTCGAGTGCCGGTTGTGGCGCCTGCACGCGACCCCATCAATGCATTTCTGGCTTGAAAACTCTCTATGACTTGTGTAATGTATGTATTGATTTTATTGACATACAAATTTCTCACTCCGCAACCCTGCATGTTCAAAAAAAGTGAGTTAAAAATATTACATATCGGTACCCTGGTTGGTACTAGGATGTTTTCTAAGCCCACCTGGCTAGGACCGGGATATAAAATGGCCAATGTCCTGCTCCATGTCATAGGTTTCTCTTCGTAGCAAAAGATTCAATGGAGTCAAAATTATTTACCATCCGAAAATAAAACGATTCAACAGAGATCAATTGAGAAAAAAAGGATCTGCGTAATGCAAACATGATTACCGTAGCGATCGAATATAAGATGTTAATTATAATGAAAAACTGACGATCTAACAAGACGCTTACCTTCTGTGAAGTTCATCATCATTTGCAAACTGTAGTCATCTATCAAAATTATTTCAGAAACTCATTTCGCCAAACTATAAAAGTCTAATTTAGTTGTCATCGTCTCGTAATGGATTGAAACGTCTGAGACCTCGAACAAGAAATTTAATATTATGCTGAGAGATCTCCAAGGTACGGAGGAGGACGAGAAAAGGTAAAACAGCAGTACGATTGCCGTGCCACGTTGAAATGGTGAAAAAGTCACGAAGCCTAGGTTTGTTCCCGCTTGCACTTCTGTGACAAAATGTCAATGTACCTCTATATGAGTGTGCCTTGGCTGTCATCTCACGTATTGGTAAGTGATAACAAGGCTGTTGGATGGAAAGCGTGGTCACCCAGATGACTCAGTCTAGTGAGGCTCTGGCTCTACTTACAATACCTGCTGTTTGGCGGCGGAAAGAAAATGCCTTACCACCAACCCAAAAAAGTATCAGATATATGTTTTAGACGGCTAAAATTATGATAATAGTAACCACATAGTTTAGCTAATAGTTACTTAACCTATTATTCCCCAACTGAACAGGTTTAGTTGCTGGCTATAGACTATATTTTGTTTGGGGACAATCGTTTGTGTAGGTGGCGGCGCGCTCACTGTATGTTTTGAATTAAAGTTACTAGAACATAATGCCGAAAAAAACCGCGTTGAGATGTAGATGTAATCTAATCCACAGTTTTTTAGCTTACATCCATACGGTGGGCATCCGCCAGCTGTATGTACGGGCTACGAATATAATTGTTTTTCAAATTCAATACAATTCAAGATTATCTTAGACTAACTTAAGTTGACATATTTTTAAAACATCTAAACAGTTATACAGAAATGGATACATTAATTGACCAAAATCCTCTCAACTGGGATCGATCAAGCAGGAGTAGACTTGATGGAACAGTACGTTTTGTCTAGACTAGACGAGAGATGACAAGAGCCGTGAGGGGCGCCCGCCCCGCCCGCCGCGGCGCGCTAAGTCCGCGATATTAGATTTTGATGACTTGTTGACGACCGTCCCGCAAACTTTTACACAATTTTCGTGATAATTTGCTTTTCATATAACGAGCAAGAACTAAGTTTGCATACATAATATGTCGCGAACGAAAACGAAATGGTTTCGTACAAAGCCTATTTTGATTTCTTAATAAAGTTGTGAAATCATTTTATATAAGTGGGACATTGAATCACAATTTGGTTAACATAATGGTTTAGCATTCGTCCTTAGCCTCTCTTGATGATAAGACGATTGGGGCGTCGGATGGAAAGAGTGCTCACCGCAGAAGTTTTGTCTTATTACTGAAATGCTGTTTGGTGTCAGACTTAGATAAAGTATTGGTAGCTAGCCAAGCAGACACAAAAAATGCCCATAGGCACCCAAACCGAGCGTTAGAGATACCACACTGGGAATCGAACCAGCTACCTATAGATTGTAAGCTGAACTGTGTATCTACTAGGTCACGGAGGCAGGACTTCCACTTGCAATGCCTTTCTTAAAGCTTTATTGGCTCATCGTTTAAAATAGAATAGCTAACCATCTCTGGTTCAATCTAGTTCACTGGTCCCATCACTCCATTACAAAATACATATTTACATCAAAACAGATACATTTATCAATACAGACCCTGGATTGTTTGGAGCTGGCACCACTGTCAAACGCTTCATCGGGCCCCCACGTGCCAATAATCCATCAGATTCAATCAGGGGCCTTCACATTTTATAACGGGGTGGTAGGGTTGAAGCTTCACATATACAACATTGATCGGTGATTACAAAATACAAGTAATATTTAAAACATATTTTTTTCTGTAATGAGGATGATTTTCTACTTCGTTTGTTTACAAAAGACTTCATTGACAATCAAAGTAGGAATTGCTTATATCCGAACGCATTGATTAGTAATATTATTGAACCGACCATTGTAAAAGCTGCATATTCTCAAGGAACGTGTAATGTCTCCATACTAACCCTTATATTATCAAGATACTTACCACAAATGATGATTTAAAGAAAACGGCTACAACCAAAACATTTCAGCTTGTCGGTTTGAAGATTGTATATTTACATTATAGATGAAAAGGTTTTTTAACTGACGAATTTATTAAATTTCAATATAAAATTAATCAAACAAACAAACAACTGTAGTTTCGGAGGAAAAATACCTTTCCAAATAGAAAGCCTAGGTGAGCTTTTTTTTCCACGGCCATGAAATCATAATGCGTCCGACCGAAAATTGATCCTATGGTAAAAACACCACTCAAAATCGACATCCTTGTCGAACATGTTTTAAAACTACTGCCTTTTTCACAAACACTTTCAGCAAGATAACTTTTTTCAATAAAATTTAGAGAAACTACTTTCTTGTTTAGATTTAGTTTTGCTTAAAGCGAACTTGTACTTAATAACAAAAATAGATTAAATGAAACCGTTACATTTAACAGATACCAGTTATAATGAGTACCCATATTTTCTTCAAGTCTTAACTTTTATTTAACTTTTATTTATCGGCGTTTGACGCCCTTTCATCATCTGGGAAACTTACTCTGATGACCTTGAAACTATTTAGTTATTATATAAACAATATCCACCTCTGAAACCACCAGCCTTGACTCAAACATGAGAATTACATGTGTTTTCTAAGAGGAAACCTCACAATAGATACAAAACTTTCATAAAAACATTTACAACCAGTAATATAAAAGCCTAAATGAAACAAGATACATGTTTGGAATGGAATACATGGAAATGTACGTATAACAACAACCCTGAACAAGAAATCATATCAAGTAAAAGCGCTTCAGGATATTAGCTGGTATGACATAAGAATATAGAGCGAGCGCGGTCATAAAACTTTCCCTCGCCGTGAAAAGTGAGCTAAGTCACGGAAGGGTCATTAATTCTATATAAACCTGGACCGTAGCTTGTATTGTTGGAATACTCTTAAACATAGAGCACAGGTGATTTGTAGAGGAACAAACTCGAATTTTAGAATAATCTGCGAGTATATATTCGTTGTTGCTGTTTTTTTGTTTCAATTATTGTTTGCATGCGGTGGTTTCCTGTCACTGAAGGAGCACTTACTGTTATTTCAAGTTGTTTTTATTGTGTGATTACTTATAGTGTTTCCTTGTTGGAAATTGAAATAAATAAAATATGCTAGCTACACTCCTATGTTCTAACGGAATCCTGCCACGGAATAGATAAAAATGATTTTTGTAGAGAAATGATAGTAGAACATTCTATGGTAGAGCCTCCATTCTGTTCGCAGACATTTTAATAATGCCAAATAACTCCTAATCGAAAGCTTTATCTGCAATGTGGTCTTGAGGTCCATATTCTTTTAAAATCACTCATATTTTTTGATTTTGAAAATTAATGTCAAACCAACCTCTCTACGCTACCACCTCTACGAAATAAAATGAACATTTTGAGAATCCAATTAAAATATGTATTACATTAAATCCGAATACATACTCAGAATGAAGTTACCCAAAACTGCTTTGCTCCAATTTTTCAATAAAATAAAGCTGATGAGCTGAGCTGGGGTAACCCCTTGACTTCTAGTTAACTTTAGATTTCCTGTAATGTAGCAATAATAATTTAGTTTAGCTTAATTACCTTATAGCGATAAGACCGCCTGGTATGCATTTATTTTAATGTTCCATTTGTATCCTGCATTTGGTAAACGATGAAGTTATATGGAATTGTTGTTAATTAATTATTTTTATACAAGTGCTTCCTCTTGTAAGACTATTATTTCCTTACAGTCTTTATTGCTTGAATGGCCAGAGCTTGTAAGCCCTGTAATCGGACGACGCGACCGGATTTTATGAGCGACTAGCGATTTTCTTTTCAGCTGGTCTATTTACCGTGCGACTTATTAATCGGTATGTCGTAACTTTTTGTTTTAGCCAGAAAAGTCCAGTTGCTTGTTGGGTCGTAAAAGTTAAGTCGTAAATGCTGTTCTTTCATACTTCGCTTGATATTTTCGATGGATTTATCAATATTGACGTATTATTGCGACGTCTGCGTTGAATTCGGAGAATCATGCTTGTTGTTTTCTGCTTGGTGGCTGATTTGCTTCAGACTGGGACGTGCTTGTTGCTTCTTATTCTGTTGCGCTCCTCAAGGCCCTTCAAAGCAACCAGTCGGTTTTCTGATTTTTTGACTTGATTTATTTTTGATAATAAAGAACATATATGATACTATCGTATCCGGTCAATAATATTGTTCCTCTGTGATTTTGTCTATAGAAACGAATCCTGAAAGTATTTTAAAATCCCCTCTCAATAACAAAGAACCTGATAAAGGTTGCGGGATACCTCTAGAACGAATGTCTGAGAAGTTTACAGAGGCATACGCACATACAGACGCGTATGTTTACAGTCTATAAAACTGACCAATATTGTATAGGTGTTAAGTAAATTACAAAGGACAGTGTAACTACCAACTCGACGACCTTGACTTGTACGTGCATGACAA
This sequence comes from Carcina quercana, assembly GCA_910589575.2. Taxonomy (NCBI): domain Eukaryota; kingdom Metazoa; phylum Arthropoda; class Insecta; order Lepidoptera; family Depressariidae; genus Carcina; species Carcina quercana. The sequence goes on along the minus strand of OU342434.1, from coordinate 4,758,510 downwards.
ATCGTCTAAAGGAAAGCCTTCTTCACGTTGGTGTGTGAAGGCATGAAGAAGACACCATGTTCATCAGTGGACTAACGCGAATGAAAGACAAAAATAAACGTAGTGGGGGATATAACAACTTAATAAAGGAAACTGCTAAAATATGCTGTGTTATAACATCATCCGCATGCAAGTCCCCGGCCAGATGCAGTCAACGAAAATAGAGATGATACCAGCTGGCTGCTAAACCTACATCGTCTGGTCGAATATTTGCGAATAAAATAAACAGGGTTCCACTAATACGAGGGTACCGCTGGGAAGCACTGACAAGTTTTTGAACGTTTATGAATAAACAAGTGGCCCCCGTCTGCCGCATCAATACAGCCCGCCTGAATGCCAAATGCCGCTCGTGACATTCTACACTTTCGCTTTTTACCACCGACCGCACACCGCTGAATATTTCGTGCGGCTAATTTCCGAACTGAAAAAGAAAAATGTGTAATTTCTTTTTAGGAAAGCTCGAAACTCTCGCTGGGAGTGTTTCGTTCATCAAATTTTGCGACTTTTTGTGTCTGTCAAAGAGAAAAATGGAGGAGTGGAGGGGGAAATATAATTAGTAGGGACAGTCACGTCATGGGGAAAGGTCAAACTGAGCAAATGTATAAAATATGTATAAAATAATATCACAAATTTTCACATCTACTATACTTTTCGAATTGCATTTTTAAAAAACTTTATCGGAAATTGTCTGTTGTGTTCATTGTTTCCGTTTTACCAATTACCTACATTTATTTTAATTCACTATAAAGAAATCTTACCTAGATTGAGCTTTATTATATAGACCTTTTATTATAATATATAGTTATTTAAAATGATTTGTGGAGGATACATGTTAGATGCACAATGTTTAATCTAAGAACACAGTTCACGTTAAATTAATTAATTCTTTATGAGAAATAAAGTTATTTAAGGGATTTACATTTGGATTTAATTCAATTAAATTACGTCCCGGCCATATAATGGAAACTTTAGGTTTTAGAGGCACTGGCCATGTCAGCTTTCATTTGTTTGACAGCAGACTTGGATACTTGTTTTGCAGCTATCCAGGCGGGCATAGAAAAGGGCCTTATCAACAACCAATTTTCTTTCAAAATTTATTCAACATTTATGCAACCAAAAATACGAGCACCAACTTGAGACTAAGCTTTTCTTTTAAAGTCTTCTTAAACGCTGCATCTCCAAAATAATCTTCAAGCACCTTTAGAACACATTTATCGAAGCAAAAATAGTAATACTAGAGAGCGACGTAGAATACCGCTTGCACTTTGTAGTCAGCTAAATCAGACACAAAAAGCGTATTTGACATTTAACATGCCCACAATTTACTTTAAAATTTACGGACACACTACAACGATAGTTCACTTCTACTGCGAAAAGTAGGTGACTCGCGAAATTATGTGCATAATAAAATAAAATAAATCGTAGTAGACATAATTTGAGTCAATGTTACCGGAACACCTAAGTGATGTCTCTGTCGTTCGTTCGTGTTCGAGATACGCGAGCCCGACTCGCACTTGGCCGGTTTTTTTCTGCACACTGGGCTTGAGTTTGGGGTTCATTTAATTTGATAGTACGTAATGGTAAGGTATCATTATTTATTGTATTATTATTGTATTTATTAGAAACAAATACATATTTTAAAATAAAAAAATAAAATTAACATGAAAATCTAGACACCATTAACAAGGTGTTCGCCTATTGGTTACGAAAGTCTTAGCACATCAATACATACAGTTAAGGATATTTGCACCAAAGAATATGACATGTATACGAAACTTGAATAACAAATGCGCACCCTTCTAGAAGTCTCAAGCTAATGAGGCGCTGGCACTAGTTTTCTAGATTAGTCTATATAGCATAGCATATATATGTTTATGTATATAAAACAAATTGTATTAATTTTCTGAGTTAGTATGATGTAGCAGAGGAAATCAATTGAATAGACTAGAATGTACATATTTTGAACGTAGGTAGTGAGAAGTCCACAGCTTTGTCACGTTAATGCAGACACTGTTTGGGGCAGAGGTGTCGAGGCCATTAACCGAAGGTAGTGATACCGAAGTGGCTGAGTTACCTTCACCCCTCTCGAGTCGTCTGCAGGTTCAACGCCATTAGGAATACGGTGAAACGCCTAATACGCCTGCGAAAATAGCTCGCGCGAAGTTTTCGGGAATATGTACGGGCGGTTACGTCAGCCTTATATAACCCTACTTTCTTTTGAAGATGGAATTCTTTTGTTTTCCTGATAAATTGGTTACACCACTGAGTATCGAATCTCCATATGAGTTTTTAAAGGATACGGTGACCGACGTGGCTTGTGGTTTTGGACACGTTACATCAATCAGCCTGTATTTTATTACCGCCGTTATTTTTATACGATTATCAACCCGCTGACTCTAACAAAATTAGCACTTGGAAGCGTAAAAGCGCAAACTATTCCCTGAATGGAAAAATGGTTTGGTACGGTGTATAAGAGGGTTCTTATATTTTTGGTCGAACTATCTAACGAACACCATGGAATAGACGAAAATAAATCCCCAGTTTACTAGGTCATAGGTATGTTAATATGACATTTACAAATTACAGCTTTCTAGCTTTCTAGTAGTAGTCTCTGTGCTAAGCTGCAGACGGATCGACAGACATGGCAAAACTATAAAGTTTCTTTTTTGACTACGGAACCCTATAAAGCAGCTGATATTCAGTCATAACTAAAACATGATAACTGCATCCATTCATCATCATCGCTGTAGGTCTACTATTGGACATCAGTCTCTCTCTGTATATATCACGGCGAACTGTGATGACGATGCATGGGGGCATCCAAAATCAGAGTCCACACGGCTAGGCTAACTACCCACAAAACAACCCGAGCTATGAAATGGTGCAAAATTAATTTAATGGGTACCTTGGTGGTTGATATCCACTTGGAGATATGAACACAATGGCATTATTCTATCTAGATATTCGCAGACGCAATTAAATCGAGGATAGAACTAAACCAATTGAGATTACATTTCAATTTTGCGGCTTAATAATAATAGGTGAGGTGCGATGGGACACACAATTGATATTGAAGCTCACCCTGTGAGGTCTCTAACTTTGTTTTATATCTTTGACATTAATTTTGGGATGATTTTGAGTTGTATTTTGGTTTATATTGGTTTGGTTGAACTTCGTCTACCTAAAAATGTACTTGGCAAAATTATTAATTATATTTGTATTTAAAAATGAAAACGTAAATGGCAATAAATTTGTGCACTGTCATCAAAACTAAAAATTTAAATTTCCTTTATGTACTGAAAAGAATAACATACAAAACTGGACTCCAATTTATATTACATAAAAGATTCAATTAAAATGGCCCTTAAACGTCTCTGCCTCGTGTTTTAAGCAACAAAATTGCCTGAGAAACCGAGTACAATTGATTCGTTGCATTTCTTCGTAAGTTCGTGACTGCTGCTATCAAATTATATCGATTACATGAAATAATTCGCCTTCAACTCGGCCCGGCCAGACATTCGTGGAATCATTTACCAACAGCCAATTTTCCCTTTCGATCTAAACCAGAGCTGTCCAACTCGAGTTATTTGGGGTCCGCTCTCTAATTGAAATTAAGTTGCGGTGCCGAGACTTGGACTGGTCGCTATGTTTACATGCACCGTTGACTTTGAGTGTTAGACTAGTGAATCGTATATAACGAGTAAAATATTTCAAAACATTTCAAATCAGCTTTTTCTTTTTTTTCTCGAGTGGTATACGAGTTTCAATTGTATTGAATCTCAGTCATCAAGTTGACTGAGTGAGCGAGAAGCGCGAGCGAATGTATCTTCGTTTCAGCTTGGGCATGAATACTTTCTTGGGTCTGGACGGCGGATGTCCGGTGGTTCTTCTGTACGGGTTTCTCAACGAATGCTTGCGAAATTTTGTGAACATTTGGTTATTTCAGATGTTTCGAAAAATTATCAAAATCATTCACCCAGCTATATAAAGAGAGTGACACTCGTGAAATACTGAAATTCTTAAATCCAGCTAGCCGTATAGAAACTGCTTTACCTCGCAGTTTCTATACGGCTAGCTGGAATGATCTTACATACTTGCTTCCGAAGCAATTGTACAGAAGCATAGCCTTCTGTTAACTGATACATACATAGAAACAAACAAGAGTCAATGTGAAATGTGTATCCACTTTTGTACCTAAGTGTACCACTGGGAATAGAACACGGGACCTGCGGATTGTTAGACCCAGCGTGTGACACATTCCAAGTAGAATTTCTCGTTGTATCATACATGTGTATAATATGTTGAATCATAATTAATAAAGTTACTTAAAAACTTCACGTTTAAAAGTTACAATGATTGTGACAACTTTGTACACTATACGCTATAGAGAAATTACATTTTTAATAATAAGAATCGTATATCAACTTTATGCTTGGAGAAGATTGAGCGTCCCTGTTTCAACTGAAAGGAATAAAAAGAAAATAAACAAAACAAAGATCAAAAGAAATCAAAACACAAAGCATGTAGTAGCAAGAATAATTAGTTTACCACATCATCTAATAAATTCATTGCCTGAGATTGTGATCTAAAAATGTTTACATTTATTTCATGGAAATAGTTTTTCTTTTATTTCTATGTAGGAAAAATAGGAAAAATATTTATCAACTTTTTAAATTGTATAACGTCTTTGTACTTGGCCTTCATCTCACATGATTGTGACGATAAAGGCGTTCGATGGAGCGTGCTAATTATGCGTTAGCTCTGCTACCTTACATACCGAAACACAACCAGTGCTATTAAAACTGCTGTTTATCGGCAAAAACTAAAAAAAGTATATTGCCAATATTTTTTTACAAAAATAATGTCGGGATAGATTATTCTATATATAATTGTTTAAATGCATAAGAATGATGGATAAATCCGAAGATAACTCACAAATGCTATTTGTATCAATGAACTCCTCCTCCTTCATTTGTAAAGAACTACAAATCCTGGTTCCAGCAATTGTATTTCTTCACAAATGAAGGCACAAGTCTTCATATTTTTATGTATAATGTTTTGGATCAAGAGTTTAATATTTTTTACGTATAATTCACCCACGTCTAATGTTCGTCGTCCCGTGATGGAGTGGTTTTCATATTTGAATAGCTAGCTTTATGAGAGCAGTCCTCTTTGGTACAACGTGGCGGACCGCCCAGATTACCGTACAGAAAATTAATTGATATATTTGATGAGATTGGAAGAAATTTGTGGTCATGATTATTTTTTGTCGTAATTGAAACTCTTCATTTGTAGGCAACAAATCTATCGACAGCCACCGAATATCCTATTTTAGAGGTGAAATCAAAGGGAAATAACTGTTCTGATACTGTAAAAATACAAGTGCTAACACATACATCTGTAACCGTACACTTATATTCCTGCAGTGTCTAGTGAATAATTTGAACTGTAAAAACAACAAAGTGCACTTTATGTTAAAAAATAAAACGTTAAGTTGACAGACTGAAAAATTTAAATGAAGATGTAGAGAAATTAGTCAGACTGTGAAAGTTTTTCTTTAAAGACTGAATAGAATTTCAGTGTAAATGAGGGACAATAAATTAAAGTGGAAAAAAAGATATTCTAAGACTCTTTTTCTCGTTTCTCGTCACTTGAAGCTTGAGAAATCAAGACAGCCAATGGAACAAAAGAATTGAATTTAGAACTATGATGTACTTTTAGAAAGAAGCAAAGTTAATTGGAATCAAAGAAAATTTAAATAAGCGCTCGTAGTCGTAAAAGAGCACCTAGAGGCTTATTTATTTACGGAATAAAAATGTTGCGGCGATGTTGCCATATTGCCACTTTTCTGTACCCATGCTATCCCATGTCTGTTATCTTTTCCCATTGTGGATTTGATGAAATAAGGTTTGATTAAATAAATAAATTAATGCTATCCTATTTTAAAATATTATGGAAAAAACATATGAATATTTTGTTGACGAAATCGCTGAATGGGTAACTGCGCTTACATGGGGTGGGTCTGCCGGCTACCTCCACGAGCGGGCGGCTTGTTACACTCCTGGTGGACCTAAAAAACCTAAAGGAGGGTAACTTGCTGCTCCTGGTCCACCCTGGGCAACAACAGCTAGTAACTTATCATTGATATCTTAGTAGCTGCTGGCTAAAGACCGCAGGCTTCCTATACCCGATCCCATGTGTTCCCCCTCCTTGTAGTAATCCCTCCTTCCTTCCACACTTCCCTCTCTCCTGGAGGAGTAAACCTCGACTCCAAAAAACATCCAGTCCAAGGTGTTATCCGATCCGTGCCGAGGGACTCGTGGCTGAGGGACTGCGCTCAGTCTCTAACGGAGGGTGCTCGATACCTGGTGACCTCGAGCACTAAGTTAGTCGCCTTATCTGTGCAATCGGAGCTCTGCACAGGTTGACCCGTACTTCTCCGCTACTCGTGGGAACACAATGAATAACAATGAAATAACAAAAACACACACAAACATACCAATCACACAGCAGAAACACACCCTAGATTCCGCACCTAGTTTGACCACCTCCGATGAGGAGTGCTATCTAAGCCCCCTCGAGGAGATGGACATCGCAGATCACTCTGCACCCCAAAAGGGAGTAGGATCAAAAGATCCAAGCACCTTACCGGGGACATCACAGGTGACAGGGCCCATTGGAACTGTCATCGACTTAAACACACAAGCTGCAGTAGAGGACGGGGGGGACACCACCGACACTCTGGGCGCTGTGACAGATGGGGGTAGGAACAGTTCCATCGTCGATACCCCAATTATACACTCCGAGCAAGATCGGCAGAAACGGAGGAAGAGATCAGGTGCGGGAAAGAAGCGGTTAGCGTTCTGGATCAAGCTTGGTAAAAGCTTGGAGGAAGCGGATAAGCTCGCTGAAACCCCATTCCCCCAGTGCCCGGCTTACCAAGAGTGGGCAAAAGCAAACCGCACTCCCCAAGAATCGGGATCAAGACCGGAGAAACGTCCCCGGCCAAACCAGACCTCTTCCCAGGAGAAGCCGGCTAAAGCAAAGCGCACCGAGGAGCATCCACCTCCACCCAGGCCAGGGCCCTCTTACAGAGCGGTAGCAGACGGGGTGAAGATAGGTATTGTAGACGCTTCTCGGCAGATAGGACAGAATGAGTATGACCTTATTCTGGAAAAACTCTTCGCCGCTGGCGATCAGGCAGGGGAACTAAAGGGACCTTGCTTTCTGAATACTTCTCTCAGACCAGGAGGGGTACTGCTCATGTGCGCGGATGAGTATACCAAGGATTGGGTCACCGCAAACTTGGGCAGTATAACACCCTATGAGGGCGCGAGGCTACAGGTTGTTAAAGAACTGCCTCGCCCAAGAATCGGCATTGCCTGGTTCCCTGGTCCAGCCATGGAACAGGAAGCCCTGGTCCGCCGCATTGGCTCACAAAATAGAAAGGTCCCGACCGCTTCCTGGAGGATCGTCCACAGGAAAGTCGAAGAGAAAGGCCAAACCGTAACCTTCACCTTCGACGAAACCTGTGCGACGACTCTCGAGGAGAACGAGTCAAAAATTTTCTATAATACGAGCCAGGTACTGGTTAGGATTAAGCCACTTGGGCAAAAGCACCAGGAGGGAAGGGAGCGGGAGCAAGCTGCTGGCGTGGATGGAGTGGCACACCAAGGGCCACATACAGCTATCGCCAGCACGAGCACCGCCATCCCCGCACCACTGGTTGCCGCTGCTCCGGCCAACTCTGTTTCCTCAACCAGTACCACACAACGACCACCTGCACAGCCCTTGACCGAAGGTCCTCGTCAAGGCAGAGGCGGTCACCGAAGTACCCCCCTTAGGGGCAGACCGGCTAGAGGCCGAGGGAAAGGGGCAAGGACACCCCATTCCCTTGGCGCGACGGGTTCCCCCAGAGCCAACGAGCTTGTCAGGCGATCGGCACAATGGCCGCACTTGACGCAAGGCCGTAGCACTGGGAGAAACCCGCCAAGTGACCTCCCCCCCCAACCTTAAAAGCCTAACCCTAATAGGCGACCTTAACCCCAACCCCAACCCTACCCCAACCACCCCCGCCCCATCCAGCATCCCATCCATCCTACCCCCTTCCCATCCCAAAACCACTAAACAATTCATTCAAATTAACCTAAGGCACGCGAAGGCAGCGACAGCTATACTCTGCCAAAGGTTCAAGGAAGAAAAGCTCAGTATATCCTTGATACAAGAACCATGGATTAACGGAAACATTATCATGGGGCTCAACACTGCAGGTAATGTTCTTTACAACAACTGTGGTACCAGACCCAGAGCATGCATACTCTTTAACAAGAATGTAAAATTTTTACCGATACCTTGCCTGTGTACAGATGACGTAGTTGCAGCCTATGCACTGCTACCTGGAACCGGGGGCAGGAAGTACGTGGTTGCCTCAGTCTACATGCCAGGCGACGAACCGGATCCTACTACAGTGTTGGCGCCACTAGTCAGCTATAGCCAGGAACAGAACACCCCTCTGCTTGTGGGATGCGATGCAAATGCACACCACACCAGCTGGGGGAGCACCGACACCAACACCAGAGGTGAAATACTTTTTGATTATCTAGTAACGAATGATCTTTTTGTACTAAATGAGGGCAACCAACCAACATTTGCCACCAGCATTCGACAGGAAGTCCTAGATATCACAATCTGCTCGGGACAGCTTTTTAACCGGGCATCGGAATGGCATGTATCAGACGAAGCATCCATGTCCGACCACAGACACATTAGGTTCAACTTGTCCGGTTGCGCAACAGGACAAGTTAGCAGCTACCGTAACCCCAAGGCGTGCGACTGGCAGGGCTACAAAGCAGACCTGAAGTCTTCACTTGAATCGGTACCAGGAGCGGTCAGGTCTCTAGAACAACTGGAGGCCGCTGCAAGGGAAATTGAACAAGGTATCAAACTTGCTTACACTAACAACTGTCCCCTTAAAACTACGTCCACAAATCGTAGCGTTCCGTGGTGGAACAAATCACTCCAGCGTCTCAGGCAAAAGGCTAGATCCCTCTTCAATAGGGCAAAAAAGAGCAAAAACTGGGACGCTTACAGGAAGGCCCTCACGGACTTCAACAAAGAGCTGAGGAAGGCACGAAGGAGATCATGGCGGAAATTCTGCGAAGAGATTAACACATCCTCGCAAGCCGCCCGAATTCACAAAGTGATCTCAAAGTCCCCAGCTCACCATCTAGGGCTTTTACGGAAACCAGATGGCACTTACACTATCTCGGCAGAGGAAACTCTGAGGCTCATGGCCGGAACTCACTTCCCGGGATCAATACATATTTCAGAAGGAACTGAGGCTCCACGTCAAATCCCCAAAAAGGTCCTTCCAGACATGGAGGACTGGAAGAGAGCCTCACAAATATTCAAACCCGACCGAGTCAAATGGGCCATTAACACCTTTAAGCCATTTAAGACCGGCGGACAGGATGCTATATTCCCCGCTCTGTTACAGAAGGGAGTCGACGTCATCCTTACAACGCTGCTTAAGATCTTCAGAGCAAGCTTCGCATGGGGATACTTACCAACAGCGTGGACAAAGGTAACAGTCACATTCATACCTAAAGGAGGTGACAGAGACAAGTCGTTACCGAAGTCCTACAGACCAATAAGTCTTACTTCCTTCATGTTAAAAACAATGGAGAAAGTATTGAACCTTTACATCAGGGAGGAATACCTGACAAAGGCACCCTTTCACGCTAAACAGCATGCCTACCAGAAAGGAAAATCTACGGAAACGGCTCTCATGGAGCTTGTAGATAGACTCGAAAGAGCCGCAGAGGAGAAAGAAATTGCACTCTGCGCATTTCTGGACATAGAGGGAGCCTTCGACAACACCTCTACCGATATCATACTGAAAAGTATGTCACAACGCAACATTGATACAACATCTATTCAATGGATTGAAGCAATGTTGAGAAATAGGGAAGCGTCGCTCACACTCATGGGAGAAACCATACGGGTAAAACTCACACGAGGATGCCCACAGGGTGGGGTACTGTCTCCCCTGGAATGGACCCTGGTTGTTGACGACCTTCTCAGGGAGCTAAACGATGCTTACCTGGACACACAGGGCTATGCAGATGACCTAGTGGTGACCATTGTGGGAAAATGCGCAAGCACCATAACCGATCAAATGCAATCAGCCTTGAAACGCATCGAACGCTGGTGTAGAGCATCCCAACTCTCAGTAAACGCTTCGAAAACTGTTATAGTACCATTCACCAGAAAGCGGAAATTGGACGCATTAAAGCCTCCGAAGCTATTTGGGAAGACTATTAATTTCTCCAGTGAAGTTAAGTATCTAGGCATTATACTAGACCAAAAACTCACCTGGAACCAACACATCAATTTTGTGACCAAGAAGGCTAAAATTGCTTTGGGTACATGTTGTCGAATGGTCAGGACCAAATGGGGCCTTCGACCGAGGGCTGCCCTGTGGCTTTACACGACCATAGTGAGACCCATGGTAACTTATGGCTGTGTGGCTTGGCAGAAGAAGGCCTCACAGACAACATGTACGAAAGCGCTAAGCAACCTTCAAAGAATGGCATGCCTGATTATAACTGGCGCCATCTCTTCCACACCCACGGCATCTATGGAAGCACTGCTAAACCTGCCCCCACTACACATTCATGTGAAGAGAGAGGCAGGTTTGGCAGTGATGAGATCACGGGTCCTCTCCAACAAAAGTTGGAGATCAACTGCTATGAGAAAACTAGAAGAGGATTTCATAAGCCAAAGAATCATGACGATGCCCTCGGACGCCATGCAAAAAGTATACAACTTCCAGAAGTTGTTTAAGGTATACTTACCCGAGCGGATTGAATGGGACGAAGGCATGCCTAGCGACCTCCAATCCGACGAAATAATTTGGTTCACAGATGGATCAAGGAAAGATGGGCAAGCAGGAGCCGGGATACACAGCGAGGAACCCAGGGTGGACAAACACTTCCCCCTGGGTGAGTACGCGACTGTTTTCCAGGCTGAAGTGTACGCAATAATCAACTGCGTTCACGAGAACCTCCTTCGCTCATACACCAACAAGAGAATCACAATTCTCTCAGACAGTCAAGCTGCACTAAAAGCATTGATTTCATACGAATTTAACTCCAAACTCACGTTAGAGTGTGTCCAGATACTGAACATTTTAGGCTCGACCAATGTGGTTACCCTGGCCTGGGTACCTGGACACTCTGGCATCTGTGGCAATGAAAACGCAGATGAACTAGCTAGGTCTGGTGCAGAGAGCCCGCTGGTAGGGCCAGAACCGGCCTGCGGCATCTCCTTCCGCACCATAAAAGATAATTTTAGCCAGGAGGCGCGCCGACGAGGACTGCTGTTCTGGAAAGCCACACCTGGCCAAAACCATTCTAAAGCGCTTCTGAATGGCTACAACAACTCGTACGCAAACGAAGCGCTTTCGCTCAGCAGGAACCAACTAAGGATCCTGACCCGGACCCTAACGGGGCACTGCAAGCTAAGCAAACATCTCAGCCACATGGGCCTAAGCGACAACATAGCTTGCAGATTTTGTAAGGAGGATGAAGAGACGCCCATCCATATCCTCTGCTACTGTGATGCTCTTCATCACAGTAGGAACAGACACCTCGGAGGCCACACTGCCACAACGGACAGTATCAGGACCTCCAAACCCAGACCAATCGTACGGTTCATGACCGAGATTGGCCTTGGGGAGGTGATTTGATCCATAGGGGACTGTCACAATAGATCTGCAAAGGTCGCGGTGACTTGCAGGACAGACGAACTGCACCCCTCATGTCCAAATAATAATAATAACTGCGCTTACATACAATGTCCGCATCCGTTGTAATTTACAACTAATGTATCCAAAATTTGCTCGTTACCATGCAACAGGAATAAAATTGTATGTAATTTTTGTTTCACTACAAAAAAAATACAACCTATTTTTCCGTATCTCCTTGTACAAGGATAAGATTTCTTCCGGTGGCTTTGTCCGCGTTAAATTCAAAAAGCCTCCAGTCCTTTCTATATAAAAAGCATTATGTCTCCTTATCAATGATATAGGCCGTGTTCATGCCCAATTTCATCAAGATCAGTTCAGATGTTTCGTAGCGAAAATACAAAACTAACAGACATTTCTATTAATAGTTTGGTTGCTGATTTGAAGTTATGAGGTAAAATAGATTAATTTTCCAGGGTTTTCTCAGTTTCATCAGCACACACCCTCGTCTGGAATGAAGGCAGATCGTTCGCAGCCGCAGACTGCACCGGATTGAACGTTCGGTATGTCGAGCAGTTAGACAAGATTTCAGACGCATTGTTTAAGTTATTCCGAGCATCCTACAGTTAGTATCTACGTCACAACTATTGTTTTGGGCTGTTTTGGAGATGTTTTGAATGGAAAGTAGTAGGGTTTTGGTACACGAGATAAAGTTTAGAAGGATTTCAATGAAGTATTTTCTTAAAACAGGTCAAGTGCATTTCTGACGCACGCATCAAAGGTTCCGTACAGAATATGAATAATGATTATACTGAAATCATTGGCCGATTTTCCATTTGATTTGACAACAGGAAAATTGGTCAATTAATGAAAGTGTAAACTCGTAATGTACACCTGTTGTCATTATTATTTTGACATCTTTTTTCAAATAAATTTGTTTTTAAATTTCAGAAACATTAGAATCCAAGTGCCTTAAAAGTTCATAGAAGCTAGATAAGGCTTTCACTGGTATGGAGAAAATAACAGCGATTGCCAAACAACGGACTATTATAATTATGAAAATATAAACCATGTCCATAAAATCCATCACCGCGTAACTTAGAACAAAGCCATTCTATCAATAACAAACACGGTCTAGACTAGACGTTGCACCCAGAATAACACGGTTACAGCACAGGGAACATCGCAACAAAAGTATTTATTTCAGCAACGGATCGACACAGACTACTGTATCCTTTATAATTTACCTACAGATAAGCCCTTCCCTGCTTTTCTTTTTAAATGTAAGATTCATCATTCATGTAGGTGAAAATTTTATTGAATAATTACAGGACGCAGTGCAGCGGCGATGTCGAGAGCGATTTAGTTCAAGCTGTGGGAACGTGAAATAAAAAATAAGTGACAATGCCTTATGCGTTTAAGGGGTTGACATATGGATATTAAAACCAACGAAAATGTATGATCATCAATAAAAACGAGCACAAATGTATGAGCATTTTCTCAATAATTAATCCTATGTAGTAATCCTACGTAATCCTATGTACTAATATGTATTGTATCCATAAAATAACGTATATTTAATTTGTCTGTATTTATTATTATTATGTAATATTATATATTATTTATATAAGTATACATATGTGTTTATTCAAGTATTTAATTATAATCTATCAATATCTGTCACACCTCCACCCAAATATTGTTACTTATTTCCTCTACCCAAAGGTTGTCTGGTATAGATCGCTGTCAGCGATAAGACCGCCTGTTGTACATTTTTTATTTTATTTTATTTTTTTAACTTAAGCTTGTAGTGGTGTACAATAAAGTTATATTGAATTGAATTGAACTTTTGCTGAATGCAAAAAATTGACAGGTACATCAAACTGCGAAAGTTCACGCCTCTTCGAGCATATGCATACAACCATCCCCATGCAATGAAATGTTGAGTGTATGTAGTGGGGGTTCTGTATATAATTCCTCCTGTGGTATCGATGAGTCAAACTGTACGTTACGCGTCGACCTCGTTGTTGTGAATCACGCGATGAATCAGTCAACAAAGAAAAGTGAAATTATTACGCTGTTTAATTTAGTGGTATCGCAATGGATGTCGTAAAATACACCTGAACGTGTGTGGTCCGCGATTACATATAAGTTGTTTGTTTGTTCTATGTGTTTAAGTAGTAGGATAATATATTATTCAAGTTAAAAACTCACACTAGAGGTACTGATCGAGCAAGTAATTCGAGTGAGATAACTTATAAAGTCGACGAGTCAGTGAGCTGAAGTGGCAATGGGCAGGCCAAATCGCTCGAAGAACCGATAACCAGTGGGGAGTAAAGGTTCTTGAGAGGCGACCACGTACCGGGAAACGTCTACCAGGCCGTCCCCTTACTAGATGAACCGACGACCTGGTCAGAGTCGCAGGGAGTAGCTGGATGCAGGTGGCTCGGGACCGGTCGATGTGGCGTACCATGAGGGAGGCATATGTCCAGCAGTGGACGTTTCCCGGCTGATGATGATGAACTTATAAAGTTTACATGGACGATGTCGCGGGCAAACGCTAGTTATACATTAACAGAAACTGAGATAAAAGCTCTTTAAAAATGAGACTTTATTGTGAGTTTAGTATGCTTGGGTCCTTCCACCTCATCTTTAAACTTTGCGAATTATGTTTAAAAATACAAAGTATTAAGAGGGTATGCTGTTGTCAAAGCGCCCATACAAACGTAGTCCAGTCATAGTTTGAGTATTAAGCTACGAAAATCTATGAAATTTTCAAAACACAATCTAGAAACAAATATCTGTGTCGGTGGTGAGTCAGATTTTCGTTTAAATATATACTTCCAGAGTTACAGGGCGTCAAAGAATTGTATTTTTCGGTAATAAAAAGCCCCAACTTTGAACCTGATTTACAAGAGTATGAATCAATTTAGAACAATTTGGAAAAACCACCGACATCTGAAATTTCATTAGTATACTGTATTAAAAAAATGGTTACATAATATACTGTGTCCATCAAATGATCCCTGGACTACGAAACATCCAAATAACGGGTGGATAACATCGCGTAATGTATGCTGTTTCACCGTACGCGCTCGGGTAGGATAGGGCTCGGAGAGGGACAGCTACAAAACAATGCAACCTTGAAACCGACCACGTGGTCTTACCAACATAGCCTCTTAAAGCAACAACCAAACAGGAGCGTTATTTAGAAAAGTACCTACCAAACAAAAATGCTCAAATTTAAATCACCTAGCTATAGGATACTCGTGTCTATAGATAATATAAAACCAGCCGCAGTCTCTTGTAGTCTGGCATCACTGAAGCTCATCGCTATGCGGTCTGCATCGGTCAGGTTCGTTACTTGGTGTTGCAAACAATCAAATAACTGTACCGATTGCGCTCCTGGCTCCTGGGGACCTTGATTGCGACAAGTTTTAATTCCACTTCTCAGTTTTATTGAGAAGCAGGGTTTAAGTTGGAATTGTTTGCAGTTTATGTTAAGTTTTATTATACCGCTCACCTCCTTAAATTAGAACATATATTGACGAAGATCTGTTTTGCTAGAAGTAAAATATGATAAATCTTGATACTCCGCCTAGAAACCGAGTTTTATCACATTAGAATATTGCATCCGTGCAAAGCAAGGTCGGGTCGCTAGTCTATATATAAACTCGACATCGATGACTTATAAACACAAAAACACACACATATATATATCAGATTTTGCAAATCGAGTTTGTTGAATATTTATTTATGTATTCTTCACTAATGCACATGTTTCTGATGTGTGTGCGCGCGCTGTTTTTTTATCATATCTTGTAAATACACGCGAAACCGAGAAGCAATCCCTAGTCACGGATTCATGGGAATATATGAAATGCATAAATGTCTAATTTTATACCAGACGCAAAATACTTTAGCACAGCCTTATACTGATAATCTATGTACCTATATGAAATTGAATAAACTTCTTTCCACATTTCTGTTTTAATAATAACAAAGTACACACACGTATCTCTCAAAGAAAATATTGTATTATTTAAGTCTTAGCCGAGAGCAAGTTGTTTATTTCAGTACACTTTCTTTACTCGAGTAGTGTTTGTGAAAACAAGGTCTTTGAAAACAGAACAAGATTGTCTGAGTCGTGTTCAAAGGAATAAGTACATACACTATGTAAGTACTATGGACAGAAAAAGATACGTTTTTACGAAGTCTCGCGTCACTCAACATTACTTTTGCTGTTTTATGTGTATCTAAATGTATTCGAGATGGTTTTGTATCTACTGCACCTACACGTCTGTTTATAAGTATTTCACAGCTGTTTTTCTCTTTCATGTAGGATGCTTAAATGTACAGGTGTGTCACTAAAAGGTTTCGTCAGTTTCCAAAATTTTCCTTTGGTTTTCTAGGATAGCGGTGCCGTCATATAACGGCCGTAATACAGCGGTGAATGACCTTACATTTACATTGTCAATGTCTGCTACAAGCCAAAATAGACTTTATGGTGACGAAACTGTCCATACCAAGTCCATACCGCGACAGATACCAAAACGATGTTTTATTGTACAAAGAAATGTGTTTTACTCGTATAAGACAACAGATACTAAACTATCGCTACCGTGAGGTCCGTGAAGTCAAGGCCGTGTTTACGTTTAAATTGTATACAAATTTCTAGGTAAACTAAGTAGAGATTAAGACGATTTTCTCCTACACGATACCGATTTTGGATTAATTCCCTAATTGTATTTGTCGCTTAATTTATTTAACCCCGGACAACTCTGAATTACACATTTCAGTCTTCCGCACTGAGAACGGATGAAGTGCTCACCTCTTAGTTTACTTTCAATACTCGTAGATTTGTTCAACGGATTTAAAAGTATCAGTAATTTATAATGGGTACTGTGCAAGATTTCCACCATTTACCATAACCGGTGGGGAGTAAAAAGGTTCTTCGATTGGCGACCACGTACCGGGAAACGTCTATCAGGTCGTCCCCCTACTAGATGGACCGACGACCTGGTTAGAGTCACAGGAAGTCGCTGAATGCAGGTGGCTCGGGACTGGTCGATGTGGCGTACCATGAGGGAGACCTATGTCCAGCAGTGGACGTTTCCCGGCTGATGATGATGACTGAGCAAGATATACACGCTGCTAGACAACACCATGTAGCCAACAAAATGAAAACCGCAGAAATATAATAACACCCTGAATCCTACCATAAATACGGACGATAACATCGTCCTGTCCACTTGTCCGCCGTAGTGCAGTAATATCCCAGTAATGCTGTAATGCTGGCTCGCAATCATGCCCTGTATTAACGTTATAAATTAGGATGTTACCGCCCGCGCCCACTCAAATAATCGTAAACCGTTGGCTAGTGGTCATTCTCGCCACTTGCGCTGTGCTCTGCTCAAGTTATGGTCGCCTGGTATGCATTGTCGGAACATTTTTCGGTGTCGACGCGAAAATTTCGCTTTTAGGAAACAGACGGGCCGATAGGGTGCGAAGTTATTGAACTCGTTCTATTGGCAACTTCCTTATTTCTTTGAAATGAAGCTATAACTTCTGGCTCATAATTTCTACGCAATAGGTTGGTAGTAATTTTGTATGCTGGCTACCACTTAGTAAAACTCTTAATTTGACAATAATACTGCTGTGAACCATAAGAAGTAAACCATCCTTGTCATTATCTTTTGGGAAATATCTCTAATTTACCAAGGGAGCGACGCGAACAAAGGTCTTCCTTTCGACTACTAGGGCAAAAATCTACTTTCTGTGTGTTTCTACGTTTTCCTCTACAGGTCGCATTTCTCAACTGATCTGGATGAAACTTGGTATATAGGTTGAACGAATTTTTTGGCCATCGGAGATTTTTGATTGGAGGAGTACTTCCTCCAAAAAGTAGTAAAAAGGGGTTACCGGATATATCCGCCATATGATATCCGATTTCGATGCAGTTTCTTATTATTTGGAAGTTGAATTATGGAGTAGAGACATAGTAAAAAATCGGAAAAAGGCAAAATGGACAATCTGTACTGGGTGTTATATCTATATGCCTCTATTTCGTCGATATTTTAAAAGAATTGACTGGCTCTGTGGGGCAAAGTATGTGCTCACGAGGTCTATAGCTCACAGAGACACAAGTATCTTATTGCCATCACTTCTGTGGGTTAGTTCGTTAGTTCCAAGTTCGAAGTGATTATGGCAACCCCCTTAAAGAAAACACGTTTTTCGTTTTGATCAGTGAGGAAGATGCAATACATTTAAACTTCACGGTGAGAATGCATCTGTCTGACCTTTGTGTAATCCTTTATATATTTTTAAAAGTATTAATACTAATAAAAATTTCAATGTAATTATCAAAAGGACATGGCAGGTACCCTGTCGTGCATAGCAGCTGCTACCTCATGCTTATTTAAGCACTAAGAAAGTTGTACCTTAAGTTTAAGAATACCATGCTACATTACCTGTAAAATAAACATCTTGCAAGTAAGCAGTAATACTGCATCGAATTAGCATAAGTTGCCGAAAGTATGCTAATAAGTGACGCTTGAAAGTTGCATATGCAGATTGCACATGTTATTTTGCAACGTAAAACTTTGATTTTGAGACGCGAACGGATGTGTACAGTGTATTTACATACATATGGGATATTTTTAGGGTTCCGTGACTCAAAATGAAAAAAGGAACCCCTAAAGGATCACTTTGTAGTCCGTCCTTCTGTATGTTTTATCAATACCATACGATTTTCTCAGCAACGTGTAGATGTATCATGTTAAAATCATAGCAAATACTCAAGTCTGCAATCCCTTGGCGCTATGAAAAAAGTAAACTTCTAAATCAACGATGTTAACGCAATAAAAAGATAAGGTCGTTTATGCCGATTAATTTCAAGGAATCAAAAGAGTTACATTGATCTAGGATACTGAAATTTGGCAAGATGTAAGGTCTTACAGCACAAGTCTGGAAACAATAAAGAACTCTTAAGTATGAGAATCGCTGCAATTAAATGCTGAACTGTCATGTCGTGTAGATAATATGTTATCGGTAATTTAGTGGAAAGTACCAAAGTGTATCAATGATTAAATGAGAGTATATAAACAGTGCCGTTATCAAACATTGTAATTTGAAAAAATGCTTTACTTAATATGAACCGTAAACATTTTTAAGTATTATAAATTAAGTAGAAACTCTCATAAATTAAATGATAGAATAGCTTTGAATATCAGAACTTGAAAGTCTTCAAATAGAACTGCGAGACTACCAGGTTATTACTACCTGTTACTGCTTTCATTTCAAAGTCTGTTGATGTCTTCCACCAGACAGTGCTCTTCCCCTTCAGAAGCTATTTACTTCATAGCTGTATCCTTTCATGCGATGCACATTGGAAACATACTAGTATCAGGAATAGTACTAATGGTATTGGGCGCGGTTGACATCATTTTAGTTATTTGTAGGACTTTTTTTCTAGGTTCGTTGACATTTTGTAATTCTTGTATAAGTTAGTGACAACGGTTTTCCCAATTGAAATCTACTTTTCATAAAAAAGGTGTGTATTACGGTATTGGAAAATCAATGCCTCAGGGAGTGAAATTAGGTTTTAAAGTAGTTTGACCAATCAAACCAGGGACGGTTAGCAAGTTGTCAACGTTCTAGGCGGATGAACTCAGGAGCTTTATTTAGTTGTTTCGAAATAAATTAGCTGGAAATGTAAATTTTTTGTACACCACAATCACCGGTCCCACTTGAATCCAGTAGCTTCCTGAGACCTTAACGAGGCCATCAGTCCATTAAGGGGAAAACCACGCATGAAATTCATACACAACTTTAAGTTCGTTACAGTCCAGTAAAAACTACAACTTGTAAATCCTAAAAACGAAGAGTAAATAGGCACCTTCTATACCAACGCGTAGAATCGTCGACCTCATCGTCACTTAACATCAGGTGAGATTGAGGTCAAGCGTTAGTCTATCTTTTTTTAAAAATTAAACGAATAGTAAAAATATAAGAGAACAATTAACGGTCATTGTGGCATACCACGTAGGAGGCTTATATCCAGAAAACGTTTCCCGGCTGATGAAGGTGATATGCTATACAATAGGACCATACATGAACAAAATTAAATTTATTTTTGTTTTAAATGAATGTTTTCTAATATGTTTTCTAATGTTATACTTTTCAATTTTATTGCTCGTTTGTCAAAGTTCTTATACTGGTGTTTTCTTGTTGTTTCCGGCTCCGCCCCGAGCTCCTGGTCACCCTACTCTCCTCAGCAGACA
Organism: Carcina quercana; assembly: GCA_910589575.2. NCBI lineage: Eukaryota > Metazoa > Arthropoda > Insecta > Lepidoptera > Depressariidae > Carcina > Carcina quercana. The sequence continues at coordinate 4,738,443 of OU342434.1, read as the reverse complement.
TCTCAGGACGCATCAGCCGCGGGCCGCGACGACGTGATGCATACTTATTGCGCCATTTCACGCCGAGCGGTTTCAATTGTACCTCGCATTACTATTACACTACGATTGGTACGGTCGCGATAGTGGTTCTTCAAGATACCGACTGCTACTTTTAATTCTGACGCCGCGAGAATTTTAAAAGAAGGTTCAATCGCCAGATCGCTAGCGAACTTTGCGAAAAATTTATAAGAGACGAATGAGAACTTTATAGAAAAACGTTTCTGGTTTTATTTTATTTTTAATTAAAAACACTACAGCACTTTAAAGGTCCAACAAGTTATAAAGGTTCAACAAATGTGATTCAATAATAATAATTAACAAGCAAAAAATTTTGGTTGGTGGACAGCCGGATAAATGCACAACTGAACAAAAATGCCCCCTAAATAGCATACAGATACGCAGTAACAAATTCTAATTGGACAAAATGCAAGAGTCAGTTTGACTATCAATATTGCAACCATAACGCAGGTACCACTTTTCTTACTTCAGGTACTTACTTTAGTTGGGAAAGTTGATACCCTCAAAAATCTTCCATGTAGAAAGACTGGATACAAATGCTGTTCTGTTGTGTTGAGCGGTGAACTTTGCCCGGCTAATGATGAAGATACTCGAATTTACTTATAGAATACAAAGTTATATTATGAAAATACTGTCACAAAATCAGTCAAAGCAAACACAGAGATAAATTCCTAATTTCATAATTCCATAAACACTTCTCAAAACATAAACTTCATTACAAAGTAACGGCTTAAATTTCTCAAAGGATAAATATCCCTAATTGAATGACAAGTATCGCGAAAGAAAATTCGATGTGCAAATATTTATTTCAATTAAGGAGACCCTTCGCGTGCGATTGACACTAAAAGAAGGCAGTGACATCTAAGGAGAGGGTTAAAACAGGAACTTGATTGAGTGGGTACTTTACCGTGTTTAGTCTTTTAAAGCCACCCCTAATTAGCATTGTAAGAAGTCTTGTCGAATATTTTTGAGGGACGTTTTGGGTATTATTACTTGTAAGTGTTAGTGGCTTAAATAAACTCTTTAAATGAACTTAAAAGCAGATGCTACACGTCGCGAAGTTTTACTTTTAGTAAAGTCATTCGTCTCACTTGATGATAGCATATATATACTTAGTAGGTACACGTATTAGGCTGTAGGAAGGAATCTTGGTCTCTGACATTTCAATGTAATGAGGGCCTCAAACCGTGGCTTGCCGGAACAGACCAACAATAACTGAATAACCATTGAAACAAAAAACTCAACAAAAACGGGGGTGACGGTCAAACGTAAGATTCTAGTGTCTGCGGTTCCATCTTTAAGTTTTAAGCTTCCAAATGGAACCCTAAAAACAAAAACGTTTCATCCATGTTTCAATTTTCTAAAATTTTATTACATTTGAATATTCAATATATCCAAACACGTGTCCTTCCGGGTTTCTATACATAAAAATGTCGTAAATTCGTATCATCGAAGCGCGGTCACCGCAAGGGGGAGCAAATTCAATAAACGATAGGTAATATATTTTCTTTTGTAGATTTTACGCTTGACCGCATATGGAATATTTAAAACTGGCTGGTTTCGGTCCTTCGGGGATAGAATAGTCATTCGTGTGGACGCGCTCCGGATATTTACATAGCCATTTTGTTGCTGTATTTTGGAAACGTTTCGTCTGAGGGCAAGATTTTTCGTAGAAAGCTTTATACATTTGACATTTATTTTTTACATACCTTGAAAAGAAATTCCATCAAAAATACATTTTGGTCGCATAAGTTTCAATGAAATTAATGTTTTGTTCAATGTCTATTAGTGTAGCATATTTTAAGTTACGACAAAATATAATCTAGATCTATTTGTTTGCTTGTTTCATCTATAGTTATCATCAGACCATTGTTTAAAATAAATTGGCGCTTCTAAACTCGCGGCATTTCTACCAATATCTAAAGTCCTACCGATCTCTCTAAGATCTCTGAAACAAAAAACATCATCAGCCAACATAATTATGACAGCATTTAAGAAATAAATAAACAGATTGTTACTTATTCAAACACAAGCCTCTTATTCAGATTTTGAGCACAAAGCAAGCACCGTAATGAAAGCTGTAAGAAAAGAAGACAAAATCCAAACATTCGCTCCTAATTAGTCCCAGTGTCTTGACGATCTCTGTTTAACAAAAAGCCGAGTGACACGGTAAAGGGTTGCATGCAGGGTGGAATCAGAACTCTCTCAGAGGACTAAGCTTATTTTTCAAAGGAATATTTCTCTTCTTTTCCCGTCTAAAATGTCCACTGTAGCACATGAACTTCCCGACCCAGCTGACGATTTTTAGCTCTATTACGGCTGTTACCGTGACCAAGCCGGGAAACTTCCACTGCTGGATATAGGCAGTCCTCCATGGTAGGCTACAACGACCAGAGCTAGTTGCATCCAGCTACTTCTCGCAACCTTTACCAGGTTCTCAATCCATCTAGTTGAGGGACGGACCAGTAGACGTTTCCCGGTAAGTGTTCGTCACTCCAAAACTTTTCTTCCCATCTTTTCTTTATACTGAAGATAGATCAATGCTTGTCCACGATCTCACCTGATGGTAAGCGACGATGATGCGCGTTGTTCTAGAAGGTACCTGTACACCCTCGACTTGAAGACTCCCAAGTTTTAGTTTCAATATCCGTTCTTAGAGCGATAAACCCTTCATAAAAGGAAGCCCTTTAATGCCATGGTCAATAAATAAACCTTTTTCGTGGGTCGGAGGTAGACATCGAATTTTTGGTATTTATTTGAAGAAGGTACATTCTCGAGAATTATTAAACATTGCCATATTATCGTCAAGGAGTTGAACTGGAAACTGAAGCTAAGAGCTGCCCATTTACCCCAAAAATTAATTCAATTTTTTTCTTCAGTTTGGGTATCCTCCAAAATATATTTAATTACATAATTTGCTCAATTCACATATTTATCGTCTTGACATGTTTGACAAAAGATGATATGTTTCTAATAGACGTGAACCAGCTTTTTTGGTATGACTAATCGCATTATGGGGATTGGTTTACCGGTTGCAGAAACCACCGTTACACCATTTTGTCATACCAACGTGACAAGCTGTCAGTAATGAAATCTCCTTCAAGATTTCCCAGCTCTAGATGCAACACCGATTAAGGATTCAAGAGGCACTGGCGGAGGCTTCACCCGCCGTTCCACCGGTCTTTATGCCGTCGTCTAATTAACACAGCCTCTCGTTTTCACCCTGTTTATTCCCACTCAGCGCCAAATTACGTTAAGAACGTTTTCGTGCTAGTGATGTGCGGTGAACAGTCTGAGAACTGATTTGCGATGTTTCTGAATCACCCGTGAATATTTACACTAATCTAAGAATAATAAAGCTCCAAAAGGTGAGTCTTGCGCACGGTAAGTGAAGATACGAAAACTAAGCTGTTCTTAGGCTTAGTTTCCCTACAAACTCGTCAAGGTCGAATCTTAGTGTGTTAAATACGACAGTATCACTACGGAATGAAAAAAACGTACTTACGTAAATACTGTATACATGCAAGCGTAAGATCGTATTTATTAAATTCTAAAATTAAACTAATTTGAATTTAATTTTATTAATTTAATTAAAATTAAAAATGCCCCAAGTACACAGATAATTTTGTATTTTATTTACAATATCACAGGGAAGCTGGATATTTTCGTCAATGTTAATGTATTGATAACATCTATCGGTCAAATAAAGCATTCTGTTATTAGGGCTCCGTACCCAGAGGGTAAAAAGCTGAACCCTATTACTAAGACTTCGCTGTCCGTCAGTCTGTCACCAGGCTGTATCTTATGAACCGTGATAGTTAGACAGTTGAAATTTTCACAGATGATTTATTTCTGTTGCCGCTATAAAAACAAATACTAAAAACCAGAACAAAATAATATTTAAGGGGGCTCCCATACAACAAACGTGGTTTTTTGGATCGTTTTTATAAATAATGGTACGGAACCATTCGTGCGCGAGTCCGACCGACTCACACTTTTTTCCCGGTAGCTGCAGTGTGATGTTCCGCTAAAAATACCAACAAATGTTAAAGTGTAAGGGTTTATTTTCATCAGTTCACTTCTAGCAGCTCTAGTCCTCTCTACCGCAACCGTTCTGATTGCGGATTAAGAAAAATCACCGGCGGTGATTACGCTCTTTCATTCGTCCCTCCAGCGTCAATAAAGAGAAACAAAATTGCTAATTTATTCACGAATCGTATTCAAATTGCTAAGAAATTACTCCATACTATTTTGTTCTACGATTGTGTGAATAGGACTCCGCGGCGTTAGAATCCTTCCCTGGGAAAATAATTGTAGGGGTCCGAATATTACGAGTATACCCAATGTTATGATTTCGTTTTATAATTTTTAATAGATGTTGCCTTGTCAACCGCCTCAAAAAGGAGGAGGTTCTCAATTCGACTGTATGTTTTTTTTTCAAAGTCAAAGTGAAAATCTTTATTCGTAAACATAAGGTTTTACAGTATACGGTTTTTTGTATGTTACGCGACAACTCCGCCAATTATAAATCGATTTTGATGATTCTTTTTTGTTTGGTAGATCATACTTCTGAGGTGGTCCCATATAAATTTTATCGAAATTGATTTAGCGCTTTTTAAGAAACTCAACAAAACAAATCTACCTTTATGGGTTAACATTTTAGGGGACGAATGTTGTAGACTTTTAGGGCAGTTGAAAACGGTTCCTTGTTCTTTTTGAGTGCGTTGATTATTGTTTCCTTGTAGCGCATAAGTAAATCTTGTAGCTCGTATATTGTACGTATACGAACTTACATTACAAACACCTATTTAGGCACTGTACACATTTAAATGTTTATATGTGAGTTTAATTAGGCCTAAGACTACCCTGCATGCTACACGCTGGATCTAACAACCCGGAGGTCCTCAGAACCAATTCTCAGTGGTACCTGTCGGTACTAGGTTTGGTTTATGGTAGGCTAGTTATCACCATTACCTAAGTCTGCCGCTGAACCGCTGTGATAATAGCGCTGTTGTGTCCCGGAATGAATGCTAGCAGAACTTGAGGCCTCGTTATCGTCACTTAGCGATACTGTTTTTTTAAAATATGTAGATAAAGCTTTCTACATACAAATACATAAATACATGTCGAGGTAGGAAGCAACCTCCACGCCCTTTGGTATAGAGATTACATCCTCCCTTGTTTCCTAAATAACTTACCTAGGAATCCATCAGAGGAAAACAAACTAAAGAGTCTGTCAGAAGTTCCCAGACGAAAGGGTGGATGTAATTCCAGACTCTTCCTTTCTTTAGAGACGCAAAGTGGCAAGAGAAGCAACTTACTAGGCGCTCAAAATTAAATGGATTTTTAGATTTGGCGCCTGGCGTAAATAAATGTAGACTTGATAAATTTTGTAAGCCTTTAGGCAAATAACAGTTTCTAAAGTTGAGATTAGTTTATAGGTAACTTCATACGTAAACCACTAATATTCGTTTTGCAATAACGCTATTTCCGCGATAAATAAAATGAATGGCAGTGACAGGGGCAGACTAAGAGTAGACACCGTTTTATCTCGTTTGTGTTCAGCATAATTTCCTGTGCTCTCTGTAAGTAGTCTTGGCTTTAGAAATAGGATCACTAAATGTTTTAAGTCAGTTGCAGCTCCAATTTCTTATTTTCAATTTCTTTGTTCATTTTTTTTTGACTTAATTTTATTTGTTTTATGACCCAAAAAATCCCTCAGTCTTTGTCTTGGAGAAGATATTTTTTTTCTAAATCAATGTATTAGTTGCATCATGTAAAAGTAAAAGTAAAAAGTGTTTATTTCTTATATAACTTTTACTGAGTTTTGCAGGGTCCTTCCGGAAAGTAGTCTTTCGACACTTGTGTTGGAAGTGCACCGCGTCTTCCAGACGGATTTACAGAGTATTATTTAAGGAAAAGACTTATTATTATGTTAGTAAAAATTAACCTGTTTTAAATGGTATGGTTTTGGTGTCAAGTTGTTTAAATAAATAACTTTAATTATAAATAAAAGCAGTAACAAGTTTCAACTATAAAGGTGTGGTTACAAGTTACAAAAGTACGTAGTGACAAGTGTGGAAATAAAAGTAGTGACAAGGGTGGCATTAAACGTAGTGACAAGCGTATTTATAAAAGTACTTCGTGACAAATGTTTCTATTATAGTCGTGACAAGGGTGTCATCTGGTGTCATGGAATGTTACAATTTTAGTTACAAAAGCACGAGTAGTTGTAAGTAGGTAACCATCATATGAAAACGTACAGTTGAGAGAGCCTGTGAAGATGGTACGTTGTTAACAGCTTGGCGACGCGCCATATCACTGCGGCTGGCTGCTACGGCAGATTGGCACGACGTTCTACAGCTCCAGGGTTCAAACGACGATGTATAATTGTGGAGCATTTAGGAAGGATAGCTTCTATAGCAATTAGAAATGTACCTATGAATATTCAAGTTTATATTAAATTTGTCTTTTGTCAAGAACTAACATACAATGACCCGCTACGTTGTCAATCCCGTGTATTTTCCAAAATCACCATGTCTCCCAGGTCGGTGATTGTGGATGACTCCCATACATATAAATATTTAGAGCTTTTGCGAAGGAATACAAAAGGTTAAAACCCCGAAAGTAACTCTTTCTGTCTCTCGTTTTCACGTCCAAACCGCTGAACATAATTTTAGGAATACCTTTTGTTGTGAACATAAAACTTTAAGTGCCTGGGTGAAATAGGGGATGAATGTTGCCTTGAGACAATTACTGAAGTACGCACATGAAGTCGACGGTAAAATACTAGTTTAAAAATATAATAAGCTACCCCTACTGACAAATTGACATGCCAACGCCCGCTCAAATTTCGTCAATGATGGTAAGTATTTACAAAAAAAAATATTTTTGAAATTTCTGCAATAAGGAAATGAATGAAAATGGATTTTTTAAATAGCGAACTAACCACTCTAGAGCTTATTGAAATAAAATTTAAAACATCGATCCATTTGACAACTTAGAGATCTATTAAGTAGGGTTTATTAGAACCTTAAACTGTATGTAGTTAGATCTCAATAGCATTCTAAATTATCTCATAGTATCGATATTTATTGAAAGACATTTTTCATTGATTATATCAGCAGGATTTTTGAGCTGATTTCATTAAACGTTCTAGTAATCAATGACTAAAGGGTATACCCGAGTGTTCAAATTAATTTTTAAGATTATACACCACTTACAATACGTAAGAAGGAAAGAAAGAAAAAATTTATATGCTAAGAAAAAATTGATGTTCACGTCGGAGGAACTCGCTCTAATGAGGGGTTTTACTATAATCACCAAGCATGCAGGTGATAGAAATGTTGCTGATACATAAGCGAGGATGACCCGGAGGTGATACTGTTTCAAGTATTATTGGATTAAGTACTAACAATAAGACACAAAGTCCTTCAATTTAAACCTTATCCAAATCTCTAAAACGAACATCAACGTTGAAAATCGATTGACATAAAAGCTACAACGACGCCATCGAATAGCTTCGTTTTCAATATCTTGGCCAATGTCGATAGATAGTGTTTTTATTTTGCATTTTATCGTCTCGGATTTGGCGAATGTAGCTTTCCAGTCAGACTATGGAGTTCGATTTCCTTTTGCATAAGAAAGTATTGCTTATTGGTGCATTAGGGACGTTCGGATTTCCTTTATGTATGTGTGTATCGCGGAGGTTTTCCGTTAAGAAGTTTTCAGTGGATGGTTTCACTTGGGTATGGATTTTAACAACTTGTCGAAAAGCTTTTTGACAAACTGAGTGTGAATTTGACGTAACATGTTTCAATAAAATCCGAGATTGGATGGATCGGGCTGTTAGTAGTATGTATGAGAGTGGTGTAGTTGGAAAATATATACCTTCTTCATACTTCATCATCATCAGGCACGAAACGTCCACTGCTAGACATAGGCCGCCTTCATGGTATTCCACATTGATCGGTCCTGAGTCACTTGCATCCAGTGACTATTATTATCGAATACATTTTAACAAAGGTATGTTGTACATTTTTCAAATCATATCCAAAATCCATACTAATATGGTAATATTAATATTATGACTGAGAAAGTGAGTTTGTTTGTCCTTCGTTCACGTCGTGATGTGGAGGCAGAATGACGCGATTTGTACAGGGATAGTTGAACGTTCGTAAAAGAGTTTATCTATTTTTTATCACGATTAGTTCCCGTGAGATAATTTCTGACGTTTATGTGAAATAATTTGTAAAAGTAGCGTAGAATGAAACTATTTACTTCTACAACTTTATATAACTAGGGCCGTTGTTATGCAACTATTTCGAAACAGGTGCAAAATTTACATAATCATTATGCAACATGATGTTAGAAAATAAAGATCAGATGCAGAGAACATTTTTATCGATCATGAAAACTAGTTTTACGATCTTAGTTTTTATTAGGTATAGAAATGCAACCAAGGAGAAGTTACTACTTATTACTAAGTGAACTCGCCAGACCCACAACTTGTGCTTAGTTCGTAACTTGGCAGTCATAATAACCGCGGGACGTACTTGAATTATCTTTAAAAGTTTCTTGTTTAAAATATGCTTTTCTACTTTTTTTGTAGAGATTTCTGCTATTGTATAGAAATACTTTTTTATTTTGCACAAGTTCCTTTACCCGACTTCTCCTATTGATGAAGGAGGTATTTTAATGGTGTTTGTCTGTGTGTATGTTCATTTGTAGTTCCATCGCATTTACTTCATACGTTCCTTAGAGACCGCCACGTCAGACATTTCATGAAGAGTTAAAGTATGTTCGCTTAGATAGTGCCGTGCCGCCTTTAAAATATGCTGCCCAGATCACGCCGCCTGTAGTTAATTGATTTCGATTTCGAACCCAAAGGAGGCCGCTGCTATGTACATCCGCTGATGAATTCGACATTTTATATGGAAGCATAGCAGTGAGGTTGTGTTTGTCACTTTGTGGTGACTGCTGCTTTAGAAAATGTTAAGTGTTTAATTTTATACTCCATCATGTGCAATCCAGTGCAGATTGGTAGACTTTACATACCTTTGAATTTCTTCTCATGAGTGTGTGCAGGTTTCCTGGCGTTGTTTTCCTTCACCGAAAAGCCAATGCTAATGATTCGTCCATAAATTCTAAATAACAAACTGGAACTCAATTTTACAAGCCAGGATCGAACCCAGACCTCGAATGTTCTGAAGACTGATGCTCTTCTAAAATTAGTTACCATATATGTTGACTTATAAAAGTACGTAGATATAGTCTGAAATAGAGGAATCGATGTATCACGGTTGCAGCCCCCTCCACATTGAACAAGACATGTTAATTTCTTAAATGTTTACTTACAAGATGTAAGCGAGCGTTTTCCCAGTTGCTACAAATTTAATCAGCCCGCGGCGATTATGCAAATGTGACGTAAACGAACGGATTTATCTTGATTCAAATTAGGCTAAGCCTCCTGCCACCTGCAAACACTGTTATTTATTTACGTAAACAATGGCGGAGCGTATTTTTGGTGTCCTTTTAAAACGAGATACAAATTAAGGGGGTTGCCAGAATTTTTTTTTTTATTCATTGTAGGCAACCATCATCATTCTTGCCTGATCCGATTTTTTTATACTAAAAATGGCTTGCGTTTTTTAGTCATCTCACCTGCTTCTTGATGATGGATGGACAGCGCATCAAGCAACCAAGAAGCTTTAAGCAGACGAGGCGTTGGATCTGCTACATTTTATAAGGCACAACAAAAATCTGGATGAAAAATAGTTTTATAAATTTACCGAATTTTATGAAGATTGGTTCTGTAGTTTAGTCATGAAAACAGGCAGTCTCTCGTAAGGTGTGCAAAGATGCTGTTTTGTAAATAAATGGTCAAGAACAACAAACGGGTGTCTTGAGAACAAATTGGACTGTCTTGGACCTTCGTCTGCGGTCTGACAAAAGGTGGATCACTTTCGCACAACAACGTTCGACCACACATCAAGATCAGTCCACCCCTAACCGCATTATACGGTCTGTATAATGCGGTTACTTTGAGGATATTTGTACTGATAAGTTAAATTGTACTTAAAATATTTTCTAGTAGGGTTTTGCCCGCGACTCCGTCCGTGCACTTCGGAAATTATCCCACGGTAACTACTTGCTCGATCGAGATGGAAAGTAGCTTATCTCTTCTTTCGGATTTACAACTATCCCTATAAAAAATCAAATCTTACCTTGCGTTACGACGGGAAATAAATAAACAAATTCACTTTCGCATATACAATATTAATATGGATTTGCCCACATACATTATAATGTTTCAAAAGGAGTGAAACACAATTTGATACTAATGTGTCAATCTAAACGGTTTCGGATAATTATTAATTAACCTAAAAGCGTAAGATCGTCGACGACATCTTAAAGAACATTAAATTGTCGTAAAGCGTATCTACCTACGTATCTATCTTACAAATATATATACCAAAAATATCATGTACTCGTATCAACATTATACGTATAGATTTATATGAAAACATCTATCTTCAAATTGTCCAAAACGTTCAAAGTATGGTAGTGGTCCCTTCTGATTCGGGTTCAATTAATTAATTTCTCTGAACTCCAATCTTAAATTTATATCAAGAGGCATTTACAAGAAAATTTAATTAACCGGGGCAATGTATTCCCTTTAGAATAGTTTGGAACGATGTCCAGCCAGTCTCGGTCAGAAGTAATTCTTCAGTGAGGAGTAAGTTACAGGAACTAGCGATGTGTACTTCTATATTGTGTGTGTGAGTGGACATTGGTGGCTTAATGTATTCTTCAGACGTTGATGTTGACTTATAAAGCCATGAACGCTACACCTGAAAAGTAAAACTGAAACGATGAGTTTGATGCGGTGACTGAAGACAAGGTACATGACAAGGGACAAGCCAGTGGATATAATTTCTAAGTTCCAAAGCACTTTGATTTGGCGCAGAATATTTATTAATTCATAAACGACCGATTTAATAATAAATGGGAAAGATTTTCTTTGAATATCGAATATGAGCAGTGAGCACTCGTATAATGCAACTGTGATTGTCATATTGACAATAATCAAAAAAATGGCTGGCAAACTTACTATTTATGTAGATGTACATAAAAATATTTTCATAAACTGAACAAATTTACCGTTGGACATGGGGCCATTCAGTAGAAATAGTAAATGAAATTGAATGAATGAATCTTGGATGAATGCAGTGATCCTTTCAATGCAACGCCTGTCTGATTTTTGAAAAAAGATTTAATATTTGTGCTTTAATTGGTTTATGATCGCGTCATTGCGGGGTTTTTTCAGCATCGACTAATTACTAAAGTCCATGTTTGGAATATGAATAAATTTTCCTCTCACGCGCAGCAGAACTCGATTTTGTTACAAATTTTTGAACTGCGTTACCCTTTTCGTGCCAGAGAGATGAAAATTGTGACAACGATACAATTATTAAAAAGTAAAACAGTTCCTGCTTTAGACCGATTCCTTAGGTGTCAGAAGCAACACTTCCTTAGCGGTGACCGTGGAAGCGGACCGACGCCTGCGGCCCACCGGTCACTGGTCACTCCGGCCCGCGTTAAATTGACTGACACCTCTACAAACGCTGTGGGTATTGTACGGAACCCTCAGGGGCTCTAGAGAGTTCAACTAGTTGTGCAATAATAGTGTCTAGGAACGTAAGAGAGAAACGGTGTAAAAAAAGACTTGAAATTGAATTGATGGCGATTTGTATTTTTTGGTAGCTATCTTGAGGTAAATGATCAGGTCAGTACCTGTTTGCAATCAGACAAAGACTTGTGATTGTGGTAGACATGATACTTATGCGGACACTTTATTATTATTATCATTTGAAACAAGGGGTCCACCTGGCCCAACCACTCATTACGATCTTTAAATATCTATTGTGAACTCTATGTGGTAAAAGCAAGCAAACAAAATTGTGGCTACTGTATTCAAAAATGTATTCCGTTCCATATAAATGCGCAATATATGTATGTACGTAAAAGTAGTTTGATCTTGGACTGATTTATGAATTTAGTTTAATTCATTTCATGTAAAATAATATGGGCAATGCCTGTAATAAAAAAACACTTCCCCGAGGCCCACTCCGGTCATATATCGGACGATATCTCTAGGGGTGGAGACTTTAATATCGTCTGGTGTGACAATATGGCATCCAAGGTAGTTTTATCTACTGTGATGGAGAGCATCGCAGTGACAGAGGATGTGGATGGGTGTCTCCTCTTTATAGAATCTTTAATCAATGGACACTGCATCTACATATGAACTGAATTCGTACTTATATTAAAAATAAGAAAGTAAGTGTGTTTGTTTGTCAAATGACTTGATTTTTGTATAGAGATAGTTGAAGGTTTGGAAAAGGACATATGCTATTTTTTTTCTCTACCGAGCATGTAGTTCCCATGGGATACTTTCATAACTCAACGCGGATGAAGTCGCGGGCAAAAGTTAGTTATTATAATATGTATAAACACCATTCCAGTATCTACTAGAAAATTCCGTTTTGGTCCTCACTTCTCCAATATCCATAACAAGTAAGAGTGAAAGGGATAGCAACAGCACGCAGATCGACTCTTATGAGAATTACGATAGTTTTCCATCTCAAATATTTGCATAACATTCTGAAATCCGAAAGCTGTCAAATTATTATCAAAGTTATGATTATTAATAATCTAGTTTCATTAAATGTAAATGAAGTACTTTATATAAAACCGAGGTCGTATCGAGTTCGCGAGCAAAAATATTACTTAGGTATGGAGTACGAAATGTACAAAAAAAAATACGAGTTCGACATATTATACCATACGCCACACGATAATCTCGACCGTATGTTATATTAGTAATAACATTAAGGGATATCTTGGAAAGTTTCCTGCTTTTTCTATAAATATAATATTGAATTGAACTGGTGTATTTACGAAGTATTTAAAAGTCAGAAATATTACCTAATGATCCTTGAATATTAAATGGCAAATTGAATAATATATTTTCTGATTACGCTTCGTCGCTTCTGTTGGCAACAAAAAGTTCATATTGTGTCAATTTAACTTCTAATCACTTTTTAAATGCGTTAGCAGCGAGACGCGCGCTCCATCAACGAATAAATTTGAATTTATTAACAAACTGATTTCGATAACAGAGTAGCCATGAATTTGACGATTTTCAAGACACATGATCAAATAAATCTTAAACATTCAGTAATTTACGATCACATTATTATTTTTTAGGATTACTATTCGTAAGTTACTCTTCAACACGTATTTTGAACCTTAATTGAAATTAGTCTTATTAATTTCATTCATTCATTCATCAACAGCCTATATACGTCCCCACTGCTGGGGCTCAGGCCTACCCTCCTACAGAGAGTGTATGGGCCATAGTCCACCACGCGGGCCCAGTGCGGATCGGCGGACTTCACATGCCTTTTTCAAGACATGCAGGTTTCCTCACGATGTTTTCCTTCACCGTTAAGCAATCGGATAATGTACTTGAATTGAAAAACAACTCATAGGTACACGGCTGGATTCGAACCCGGTACCCTCAGATTGAGAGTCCGCGTCTTATCCATTGCGCCACCGACGCTTTATTAATTAATTATAATATAAAAATATTAATTTATTTTTTATTAATTAGTCTCTCTTTTTATATTTCTTCATTTAATTTTCCCAAAATAATGATAATATAATAAAAATATTTTTATTTCGGGTCAAAGAGAACCCATACAGTACAGTAATATATTACAATAAATATAAACATCAAAATAAATAATAATAATATGTACATCAATATTGCCCATTCTCGCACCGGCGGAGAGCTGATCAATGCTTTATGTAATCGTATAATGTATTGAATTTTATTTAAAAATTTGATTGTAAGGTTTTTTTCTTCTATTTGTGAACAGGTTTTCACGAAAAAATATGCAGCTTTACAGAAGAAAAAAAGATGGGTTTATGTCCCGTTTTCGACTGTTAATATACTTACCATAGTTGAACATGGTCCTGCCTTTTTTTACTGACAATTGAAGGGGAACTAAATTGATTCTCGCACAAATTCTTAACACGTTTTTGAGGTTCTTTAACAAAATGATAAATAGAAAGCATTTTAGAAAATATCAGTCCATAACTTTTAAAATTATTTAATGACTTCTCAACTTTTATTTGAATTTAATCACAAAAAATATGTGCTTTGAACGATTTTATTATAAATGGATTTACATACCATAATCACCACGTTTGTGAGTGGTCGCTGATCTGTCTTATGATATTTCCCATTAATAGCTTCTAGGGCATGCACGGGAGGACATAGTGTAATTTAGTTCTAAAGCCAAAACAGCAAACACACTACACATTTTTAAATAACTGAAAACAAAGACAGACCGGAAAATAATCCATACCTAAATGTAGAACCGCGCTGTGGCGAAATCATTATATTATGTCAATTAAGGTTTACCATTAGATTTCGAAGAATATTATAGAACTGCCGAGAATTTTTCTGGTGCGTAAATTGCGTTATTGGCTATGAGAGAATTCAGTTCAATTCCTGGAACGAGTTCCAGGTGAAACGATGATAGTTCATCATATTTATAGCATGTAACAATAAATTTATTTAGGAATAAAGTAGTATTTGTGTTAATATAATATGCAAAGTCCTGTAAACAGCTATAATTAAAATGTTAATGTAGTAGTTAAAATGTTTGACAATTCAAAGTATTTGCATTCCTCTAAAGGTGGAGTACGAGAAACTAATTTTTTGGGACTGGCATCATATATGGACCCTGTTCGATACAAATAAACGTTGGAAATTGGAATTGTTGTATTTTGTACAAAAATTTGTCATGGTAAAATATTAATGACTACTCTTTTCTCCTTTCTAAAACGTAGTTTTGATTCGTCAAAGCAAGCAAATAAAAAATATTGGTACGCATATTTATCTAAAAGCTCAACGGCCTCCCTGGCATTTTATCTTAGTCAGGAAATTAAATGAAATACCTCGATGGAGGAAATGTGGATATTTAGTCAGGTAAAATCTAAATATGAAAGTATTTTCTAATATTAGCATTCTTTGAAGGCAGTGTTTATTGAAATCCTATTTATTTATTATTTAAACAACTGCTGCTACTGCTGCAAAATGCCGGAGGTTTAATGTACGCATTCCTTTGTTATTAAACAGAACGGGTGGCTCAGGCGGGTTTACTCCTACTTGTCCCACAATTAAAGTAGTTTAATCCCTTTATGATCATTTTCTTCACTAGATATTTTCGAGTAAAGGTCATTCTGCTGCAAAATTTTGAATGGCATAGAAAAGAAAAAACTCAAAATATGATTGTTATATTTTGTCATTAAAATTAAAATCAAGAGTTGAGAAGTCATTAAATAATTTGAAAAGTTGTTTGATATACTGATATTTTCAAAATTCTTTCTATTTATAATTGTGGAAATTATTCCCAAACAATGTTCTACCCTAAAAAGTAAAAAAAAACTTGCTCAAAATCATCTTACATAGCCATGTAACCTTTGCACGTGATAATAAATATTATTTAAAATTGTGTATGTTGTATAATTATTAAGCCTCAAACTTACAAGTAAACAAATTATTTACCTCATTGTCGAGGTGAATCTTTATAAGATACCTGAGCTCTTAAGAGAGAATCCGGGTGGAATTAACGTCCACTGAAAGCCACTTGGTGGTCAATATCGCAAGTTGAGAACCCTGAGAACTCACCAGCATTTATTTCCGAAGTTCCTGGCTGCAGCGGGACGCGACCACGCCGTACTACCGCTGCCTTCAAGCGTTTGCTGGTTTGTATTGTACCGACAGGACATTCTTTCGTAAAATCATGCCTAAATTTAAAGCTACTCTGGCTGAAGGTGACCATAGGCGCATCTAACCAGGGGAATCGTTGCTATACGTGGCCTAACATAATTTTGTTACCTTCGTAACCACATCATCAGCCCGCAAACGTACACTGCTGAACATAAACCTCCTATTGCCTCCCACAATAACCGCTCCTGATACGCTTATTTTTATTATATTTTAGACTAGCTTTTTCCCGCGAACACGTGTGCGTGTACTTCTACAGATAATTTCAATCCCAACGGGAACTACTTGTCCAATTTGGATAAAAAGTAGCATATAACCTTTTCGTCGTTCGGTCTTCACATATACATATACAAAAACAAGTCATGCTGACACTCTTTTTAATGTTGATTTGAGGATAAGAATGCAGGTGGAGCCGGGAATATCCCTCGCCGCGCCGCGCTTCAGAGCGCACAAAGGGCGCAGTCGAGCGACAATTGATAATTAATATTGTTTTATTATAAGCCCCGTATCTCTCAAAACAGCACCGAATTCTAAGCCAGCCATGCGTGTTTTATTCCGTAAAGCTGGTTAATGCTTTGATAACCCGTTATTAATGTTACCGATCTGCTTTGATTACAGCCGGCGTTTTAGAAAGAAAACAATTGTTTTGATGATATTTCTTTCAGAAATATATGTAGTAGTAACGTATTGGTCATAAAGAAACTTCGTCAACATTATTTCGTTTAAAGGTCAAGTCAGTCTCAAAATATGAATTATTTATTCAAGTTTACATTAAGTACTAGCAATATCCAATATTCATTGACGATCCGTTACACATCTAACCTCAAATATTCAATCTATTCTGTAGTCAAATTCAATAGGTATCGATTTCTTGACTCAGCTTTAGAATCATATTAGTTTACCGTCTGACATGCGGCCGCTCGAGGTCTCAATTAAAATGTTGTGCTTATATGTTCACGTAGAATTTAATATTCTCGTTTGGGTAAGAGCTCGTGTGAAGATTCATGCATTATGAATAGAGATGGTCCCAGCGGCGACCTCATAGTGCAGGGTAGCGGAGGCGTAGTCTGTTTTCTTTTTAACCTACTTCAAAAAAGGAGGACGATAGTATTTCGACGGGTATGTTTTTTTATGTTTGTTACCTCAGAACTTTTGACTGGGTGAACCGATTTGGATGATTCTTTTTTATTTGAAAAGTGGGGCTTCCCATGTGGTCCCTTTTCAATTTGGTCCAGTTCTGACAGCGGCATCCATGAGAGAACGATATAAATCTTAAAGTTGCCGTAATAAAAGTAGACTTTTAGGGCAATTGAAGTCAGTTCAGAGACATTGGCTGTTTGATTCCGGATTTTTTCGTACCTCATGGCAGCCAATAAGTACCGAAAAATGAAACCAACGCGGAAAAAAATCAGAAAACGGTAACTGCAATCACCAAAATTAAGATAAAAGTAACTAAAACATATTATCACTTTAACTTTAAGTTATTCGTTCCAGTCAGTTTGGATAAATTATTTTAATCAGAAAGAAAGAATGAAAAAACTTTATTTCGACACGTTATACTAAAACTAACTTATACTCTAGATTAAAAAGCAATTTTATGACGTGCCAAAAAAGGGCCCCACTCAGTTTATTCTTAGTAGTAGCTGGTCTTCCTCTAATCACATGACCCACCGCGCCATACATTTTCTGAAAACAGCAGATTTATTATTTCTAATTTTAGATAGTTCCGTCCTTGTCAGTGATATTGACTCCACACATTCCTTTGAATACTCATAACAATTATATTATCGTCATAGCTTGGGGGCACTATCGTTAAAACTATCAAAATTTACTGCGCTTGATTTTTCTTTTCCGTGCCTATCGTGGCTTACTTGTACTGTTTCGTTTCTATTTACAGTTTGGGAATGGAGAGCCACCGGCTGAAGTCACAAAGCGTACTAAGTCGCCGGCCAAATCGCTACTAACCATCAAATTCCAAGCTTTAAATTACATAAAAATATCACATCGTGTTATCAAATCCAAAATTATTATTTGAATCTGCTTTTGAACATTATCAATATGTAGGTTTGAACAGCAAACATTTATGTAATGTCCCCTGCACTAAGATTTTCGGGTCGGGTGCCCTGTGCCCGCGGTGACTTGATTGATTGCGGCGGCGACTTTACCCCGGGGTACTGCACGGGGTAGGACGGGGTACACCCTGGCTTCTGTTGCCAGCATCTGATGAATGGCACCGCTCTAATTGGAGTTTGGTCATAATTGCATGCGTTTTGTCATGGGCTATGACGGATTTTTTGGGAGTCTATCTATCAAATACATCATATGGAACCCTTAATAAAAAATTAAATAGGAGTGATTCACCCCTTATTTGACTACCTATTTATAAATTATTATTAACCATAAACAGATTAACACATATGACAGAGCATACATTATTTCTACTTTTGGCCACCATGAGCGCTGCGATAGATTTTAACACCTAGTACTTCGAACCCAGCTAATACTACTCCTAATAGGTTTATACAGAAACTTTGTACAGAAATGTCAAAATATAGACTAAATTGGATTAAATTCCAATTCAAGTCTCATGAGTAAGCACTTAGAAATGCAGGTTTCCAACGTCCCCTCTGATATTGTATTTACCGAATCGGTTAATGTGAAAACAAATATGTATGTAAGTTTATTTGCATGTTCTTACATACTCGTCTCTGGGGAGGCTGGCAATCGTGCAATCACAGCATTCGTAGCTCTTCGAAACCCATTACGGATAAATTAAAGTATATCCCAGCCCGTATACGAGTATGCAAATCCAGAATATACCACCTGGGTACTCCTAAGAAATAAAACCCCGTTGAGAGTAAAGCGAATCGTAAGAGACGAGAGAATTTGCTGTGAATTCGAGGATTTCGAGGGTTGTAAAGTTGAAAGTGACGACTTTAGGATTGTAGTGTGTGTTTATTGTGATGCAGGTATCTTTTGGAACTACCGAAGTTATGGTTTAATATAAGAAGACGCGGCAAGTTCTACGTATAAGTCCGTGAGTTGAAACCTCAAATCTAAAAAAATAAAACACAAACCAACAATGAATTAAAACAAGAAGCATGCACACATTTAATTTAAACCATGCATCGTACACTTGGCTACGGGCAATTTAAAAAGCCAAATTCTAGACAATATTGTGACGTCAAAGATACATAAAGCAATTTACTGCCAACAATTTACTGAAAACTAGCGCTGTAACTCTGGCTTCAGCACACGTTGAGCTGGTCACCGTTTCAGTGCTATATTTTGCATTCACTTTGCTTATTCTATTTTTTTGGTGTTTTGTTTATTTGTGTATTGTATGCATGTAGTACTGAAAAAGATTTTGAATTTACTGCTAAACCTTGGCTGTATAATACTCCAATGTTGTGTCACTTCGTATCGAATACCAGCAAATTTGAGCAAAACGGAACAATTAAAAGCAGTACAGGAAAAACAAATGCCACATGGTATTGAAGAAATAAAATCTATCAAAGTTATATGGGCTTGACTGTCTTCTCTCTATAAAAGTAATACATATTTGATCTGTGATTTTCTGTGAAACTTTATTTCTTTTTCAGACGAAAAGGTGCAGTATATTCAATTTTTAAGAGTAAATTTTTAATACACGCAGGTAAGTGATTGCAGTGAAAAACTTGGTGTTACACGGATGGACAATGCAAGTGCAAATGCAATGGCCACTACATAGCTGAGTGCGGAAACCGCCCTAGTAATAAAATAAAAAGACTCCCCATACCGTAGCCATGATTTCATATACCTTTAATATCCATCCAGCCATCATACAGTATGAAAATTCAAAACCATAAGGTGTCATCAATTGTTTTTCCTATATTTGGTTCTAAAATTGGCCATTGCGCGACCGTAACAACTAAATTCGTTCAAAAAGAACTGGCAACCGACTTCACTTGCCCTAAAAGTCTACTTTTACTAACTTACGCAAATTTAAGATTTATATCGTTTTCTCATGGATGCCGTTGTCAGAACTGTACCAAATGGACAACGGGAAGCACCACCTTTCAAATAAAAAAAGAATCATCCAAATCGGTTCACAAAAGTTCTGAGGTAACAAAAATAAAATTTTAAAAAACATACCCGCCAAATTGATAACCTCCTCCTTTTTGAAGTCGGTTAAAAACAACCCATAATTATAACAGCCGTTGTTTGGGAAGAGATTACGGTTTTCTTGTTACTTAATGTTATCTGTCTAATAAAAGATTGCAGCCAGTATTTCAGTAATTCGAGACTTCTGCGTGAGAATGCTTTGCAATCAGTCTTATCGTCACCTAACATGGTGAGATGAAGGCTTAGTGCAAGACCAATATGTGACATAATGACAGAGAGTCACGAATGAATGTACCGTCAAACCAAGAAGCCCATTAGCCATTGAAATCGCTTTAGTAAAGGGCGATTCAAAATAGATTTAGCGCATATATGAGCGATGGTGTCGCGACACCATGCGCAGCTAACGATCGTCATATCGAGACCCTTTCGGGAGATTTTTAGCGCGAGTGTATTTTTTTTATATAAAGGTCGTGTTCCATAACTTGACGCTATAAGCAAAGAAGTTCGCTAATAGTTTCCCTTTATGTCAAATCTGCTTCTAAACAATCAAACAAACACATCACCAAAAGTAGAATATATATTATATAAATGTTGCTACATGTTAGTAATAAACAACTGTTCTGTCCGCGACTTTGTTTGCAGTATCTTCAAAAAAATAAAATTAAGACAACAGACGGAAATACAGGTGGAATTTATATATAAGTGTGATATGACTAGTGTAGTTTCCCTTTCCCCTTCCGTTTTGGAAGGGAAGACTGAAAACGCATACGGGTATTCCATTTTTTTCTTCTAAGGATCCCACCACGGGGGAAAATCTTCCCTTCTACCTTTAGCACAAGGCTCAATCATATCAAATGACGTCAGCAGAGACATCCATGACATTGTAATGATGTTTGTCTTTAGAGAATTGCACTCCTGGTTTTTAGAATCTTTCTTTCCATTTTACAGGCATTTTTAAGCATATTAACATATCAAATATAAAAATATCTACCATATTATTATAATATAAAACATCAACTGACATTCTTTTGTAACCTTAAAAGCTATAATATTGTGAGACACTGTGTGGAAAACTCCCTAAAATCAAGGGTGAACTCAAGTCCATTAATCTCGGACAAGCCCTGCCGGAAAACTGAAGCAATTACGAAGGCACTCATAATATACGAGTATGTGAGCAAAAAAAATGAATATTAAGCTCCATTAGGACACATACTGAGCCCAAGATGGATGAATCCTTCAGTGTCTGATATTTGCTGGCGTGACAGGTGAATGGATGAGGCGATATTGAGTGTTTGCTTTTGAAGATGTTTGTTTGCCCTTCGAAGACAATGGCAGATTATTATACAGGTAGATTATCCTTTTCTCTCCGTGGGTATCGTGAAAGGCAACTAAGGGTGTGCATTTCACTAAAGGCAAATATTGCTCACGGCTCACGCATGTATTTGCTGACCATGTCTTCAGTTTCCTAGGCAACAAGGATCAATATCGAATGACGTCACCAAAGAGGTGTGTCGTGAGGTTGTAAGGATGTTTGTCCTTAGTGGATTGCACCGCAGGTGAAATACAGTAGCGTCAACCGATTGAATAACTTATGTCATATTGTGATCTCTAACACTCCTGCAAAGCGTGGGTTATAGTAAGTCCCCAATGATACATGAGGGATTTTTATGTTCAGCAGTGAATAATACGGCTGATTAAGAGGAATATAATTATAGGTGAAAATATACGAACCATTAAAAATGAATAAGATTTTTTCTGTGTAGAATAAACAAGTTTTTGGCTTTGACTTTACATGGACTTCGTAATTCGTAATTCATTGAATCGAAATCTACGTATTCCGAATTTAATCAGGATTGGTTCGGTCATTTAGTGGTAAAAAGGCAACAAGCAGACACACGGACAGATTTCCTTTGGAGTGTGATAACCATATATTTTAATATTGTAGTCGAAATATCTAAATTATTGTCAATAATACAACGATAGACGATAGGTAGCTTATTATTGATTGAGTTGGAAGTAAATGAAGCCAGGACTGCGCCGTATCCTCCAGCAAGTTAGGGACGCCTTCTACTCGAACATCGACAAAGGGAATACTCGTCGAGACGTCACTCCAGAGGGAGTTCGGTAGACAAAGTAAAATGCAAATTCTCATGTATTTCCAATTAGTGCCGCGCGCCGACAAATAATAAGTTTCCCGTTAAGCTCCCTGCTCACTGTCTGAACGTGATCGGTAAATACGCCGACTTACTTACCAATATGTACGAAAAGCAACAGTGTATTTCATTATTCCAATAAAGACAAGTCAGTCAGTTTATTGCTCTCCATGTGTGTGGTGTGCACATCATGGAACACTGGCAGGGTATTGCAACATTACACGTGCTTAAAACTAAACATGATATAAACATAAAATAATATAATTTCATTTACGCCACGTTAAGTTCATTACGTACATCTGACTTCTATGAAATTTGTTTTTACGATGTTACTTTATCTAAATGTATAATGGGCTGCTACCTTTCATACAAGAATACAATAATTATGTAAACACTATACAGATAATGTAGGGAAATTTTTTCCGATAGATGCGTAGTGGAAGATTTCAATCACTCGGGTGACCCCTCACAAACTCCGGGCTAGAGACACTCCGCATTTCGCGGCCCTAGGTAGACTCACCGGGTTGACGGTGGTCTCATCCAATCATGAGCGCCTGTGTGGGTGCCGGCGGTGTAGCTTGTTCAACAAAAGGGGCCCCTTTTGTCCTGTCTTGAGGAACTGATCACACAAGCACCGTGCACACGAAACCAAGAAGGTTCACCCATTCACAAGGGTTCACAAACAAACTTGGCAGGTAGATAGGCAATACTCTCTGACGCCACCATGGGATCGATGCGGATTCCTCCTGCTCTATTCAACAAAACGCAACAAACTACGCTCAACTAAAAATTATGTGCATGCGACGACGATAGCACCCAAAAAATAGTCCAAAATCCAATAAAAATCAGAGAAGTTGCGGGTGCGTAACAAAAGGCCGAGTTCGTCTTAAATAATCTCAAAAAAGCCAGAAACAAGTTGACAGTTCCGCTGCTAGAATATTCGAGGTTGCCAGTTTGCAAGACGGCACCCTACCAAAACTGAACAGATAACATAGCGGTGGCTAGCCAGGTGGACATAGGAAATTCCATACCACTATCCAAAAATTTATAGTTATAATTTAATGTTCTATTTTTAGGTAATTACTTCTCAAAACCACATCATTCATAGTTGCAACAGAATTTTCTATGAAAACATTCTGACTAGAGCATGATCAGTGATCAGGATAGGTTCTCAGGCTAATATCTGATCGTGGTCGCCCGATGTACAAGGCACCTAAGTACAGTACATCAGCGAAAGCTAAGTAGCGTCTCGCGACAATGCCTACGTCTCGCTCCCACCAGACATCTACATCACGTTTATAAATAAAACATCTTGAGCCCAAGACGAGACTCGAGTCTCGAGACACTTGCCTTGGAAGGTTTTCAAAACGTCACTATTAGTTTAAAATTACTGCATGCACTTTGTGCAGGGACTTTAAGTTGAGCTTGACTGACTGTTTCTTGTACAGAAATTATTTCGTGCTGTTTCATTATATAGAATATCAGATTTATTTTCGTCATTTGTTTCGAGAATTCAATGTACTCGTAGGTACCTGTAACATGTTCATGCTTCAAGTGTTTTATGTTCCTTTGGCTACATAAATTTGTTTCAAAGCTGTTTTTAAGTTCTAATGAATTAAACTAATGCCAAAAACTATTGAATATATTTCTCACCTTTACTACCTCTACTAATATTATAAATGCGAAAGTAGGTTAATAGACGAAAGCGAAAAGGACATGGGCTGTTTATCCAGATCTAGCATGCATTACCCGTGGGATACTTTTCGAAGTCTACTCGGAAGAAGGCTAGTTCCATACATATTATAAGCAAAAAAAATTTGAACCTCAAGACGTTCAATCATAAAATTGAAGAAGAAAAATGCCTCGAAAGGTATTATTTTTAAACTCAATATTTTGGAACCAATTACAATTATTTTTTTCCAAAACATGGCAATGCTCTATTTGCTCGTCTCAAATAAAAAATTACTGTAGGTGCCTGCAGGACAGAGATTTAAATAGCACGATGACAGCCCCAGACAGAAAATACCTTCCAGCAGCTTTAATTTTAATATTTAGCTTTGTACTTCACTTACGTACAGTTTTTCCCAACATTGAACGAAGTACTTTATGAGAATTTCTTCCAATGCAGCTCCACACAAGGTTTTAGCATGTTTGGTAGAAGCCCATTAAAGTTTACAACGAGCTCAGACGCTTCCATTTAATTTCTCGTTATTGCTGAAATCTTTAGAGCCTTGGTGCTTGGTGTGCATGAGAAAAGTATGCGTTGGCAAGCGACTCAAAGCTATGTGTGTGTATTATTGCATTTAATGTAGTTAATTAACTGATCAAGTGTTGGACTCGCACACCGAGGGTTCCGTATAGAATATTAATAATTACATACTGAAAAGCATTAATAATAGGATCGTCTGACGAAGTATACGAGCAATGGTCAACAATATAGCATGAAGAATATAACGACAGGCACCAACAGTTTGTAATATTAAAGTGGCGATTTAAATCTGATATACTAATAACATTATACTTTATCTATACTTGTGCTATAAGACCTTGCTTCTTTCCAAATTTCAGGATTGTAAATTATTGGGATATACCCTATAGGTTTTGATTCCTTGCGCTTTTAAAGGAAAATCGTTAAAAAAGCGGCATAAACGGCCGTATCTTTTTAGTGCGTTGACTAGCATTTTGTTTTTTGCACAGTTAAGATTGCAGTATTGCAGACTTGAGTATTTGTTGTTAAATTCAATTTGATACCTCCACGCCTTTCTGAGAAAAATGATCTTACCAGACAGACGGACGGCCAACCAAGTGACCCTATAAGGTTCCTTTTGAGGTACGGAACCGCAAAAATTATCTTTAATAATAAGTTCAGCTAGAATAGTCACTGGGCTGTAGAAACAGCTAAAAACTTTGCAAGAATTTAAAAGACTTTGATGGGTCTAAAAGAATGTAATATTGCTGCTGTGTTATTCAAACTAGACATTTTACTTTAGTATAATTATCACTACGGCCTTTGCCCCGGGGCTCCAGAAATTATCCCACGGGAACTATTTAACGGACCGCGATAACTAGACTGTATTTCTTTCCCTTGCCCTAGGTTACCTCTTCTTACTAGAAAGTTCAGTGACTTGGGAGTCCCTGTGAAGCGGCTTTATCTATTCTTACGTCAAGTCCCGCTCGCCGCCCAAGTGACGCCCATCCAGTTTGATGAGCCGTCAGACTCCCCAACCTGTTGCTCGGGCGGGGACACGCTCACTGTACACATTTTTATCTTGCGGTTCATGTCACAGGGGCGTTCTGTACAGACATTTGTGAGTACAGCCGAGGTCGGCGGAGTTCGCAGAAACTTATGTAGCACTATATGTGTTTCCTTGCGTGGATGATAGAGGTGTCAATTTTAAAAATCTCAATATATAAAATCAAA
Source organism: Carcina quercana (assembly GCA_910589575.2). NCBI lineage: Eukaryota > Metazoa > Arthropoda > Insecta > Lepidoptera > Depressariidae > Carcina > Carcina quercana. Next base: position 4,712,843 of record OU342434.1, on the reverse strand, counting down.
CTCGGGTTTGTTCGAACATGACAACTCGAGAACGGCCGGACCGATTGTCATGGTTTTTGATTTGTTGTATTTGTCTCTGTCCCGAATAGCAATAACTAATAAAACATAGGATAAATTCATACAAAAATTTGATTTTTTCATACATTCACGACCTAACACAAAGTTTTGTAGAGGGATTGAAAGGTAAGGAAGGACATATGCTACATATTATTGCGATCGAAGGAGCAGCTCCCACGGATTACATTCTAAAGTCCACGTGGGCGAAGCTGCGGGCAGAAGCTAGTAGAACATATGCCAACAACAGCATCTTTTACTTTTAATAAGAACCTAAATAACATTTTCATGTCGTCGGTTAATCAATATACTTAATTAACATTCAGTTTTGAGTAAATGGAGTGAGAATGTATATATGAGTCCATTGTCATCACACGGGTATTGTAGAAGGTGGCTAAGGTAAAACTATTCAGGAGTCAGGTAGCAGCACCTACCTATGTAACAACTACATCAAACGTCGATCACCAACCGCCTGACAAGCGTGGTGATATTTAACCTGTAAGTATTTTAATGTTGGTAAAACAGAGAATTTTAGAAAAAATTGTAAAGTCACCGATAAAGCTCGACTAGTAAGTAAACTGAAGTTTCAATGGGCAGGCCACTTCGATCTAAGAACGAATAACCGTCGAGACCACGTAGCAAGAAGCGTGTACTGAGCCGAAACCATACTAGATGGACTGACGACCGTAAAAGCGCTAACGCCACGGGACGTCTTGGACTTGACCGCCGAGCCCAGGTGGAGGCACATGTTTGACTGTGAAAGTTTACTGTCTGACGATGAACTTTGTGGAACTCAATGGTGCAATGCAATTGAACCCAGACTTCGTTTCGATGGGTTCAAGGACTGGCGCTCTATATCATCGAGCACCACACCTGATTATTTACATATGAGACTATACACAAAACCAACGAGGGGTCAACAAATATGTGAAATGAACAAGTGTGTTCGTGCGACAACTATATTCCTATCCTCGTCCGGATGGAATGCAGGACCCTTGAATACCGCAGGGTTCGGAGACAGGGAAGCACGCTGCTCATCCCAGCTATTTCTCCATTTACCACTATTATAAATCAGTTGTGAATAATGGTTGGTGTAAAAATAAAAGGATCCTGTGAATTCTTGTGAAAAGCTAGGTACATAGCTATCTTAAAGTGATAGAGCTGTGTCGGTTACGACAGTGTTGTAAAAGTGTTGCATCTCCTTGCAAAATTTTAAGAAATTGAAGGAAAATACGATTTAGTTATAGTGTTTATTCTATTAATATAATTGAATTAAATAAAAAGATGATGTTTAATTAATAAATAATCAAATATACTTTAATTATACAGGAAGGTGGCCTTATCACTGTAAGCGATCTCTTCCAGGCAACCTTGAGGGAGAAGATTAATCTATCTAATAATAGGCAAGTTGTGCTACATAAAGATGCTACAGAAAGACATACTATAATTCTGATAAATATATGAAAATATATTATACATATAATGGATAAACAATAGTCTAGATGCTAAAAGAGGAACGGGAGGGAAAAGGAAATCAGAGAAATTCAAGAAGTAAAGAAGAAAAAGTTGCTAAGGAATAATTCAGGATAACTGTTCAAGGAAATGAGGTTTTAGGTTAGTTTTGAAGGATTTGTAAGGACGGGGCTCGTCTAAAAGGTCCAGGGATAGAATTCCACAGTGGGTCCTCTGCACGGTAATCAAGTAAGAGGGTCTTGACGAATTGAAACAGAATAATGATTATTTATATAGATTAAAATATTATTTCGCAAAAGGATCATGCATGTGGCTACTAAAATTCAATATATTCGTTAAGTCTCTTGAATTAGATGATTTTTCAGAGTTTTCTTCTTTTTAAAAGTTCCTGGTTAGTTTCGTTATCACTATCCGCAGTTTTCTATTGGACCCGAGATACCCTCGCGTGGCTTTGCCAAAATCACAACGGTTGGTTGAACATGCGAGTAATACTGGCTGCTACCCATCTGTTGATATTTTTACGACGAACATGACTATGCACACAAAAAATAACTCTGTGACCACGTGCACTCAGTTGTTGCTATTCTAAAGTCGGCACAAGAAGAAAAGTGGTCAGTCTTTTTGCTGATCAAATGAACATAGCCCTGGTGTCATCAGTTCTCAGAGGTCACTCTACCACTCGCATTCTGCGCATAAACCCCAAATGAAATATTTCGTGTGGTATACTCGTCGGACAAAACACTTAACCTGATTGACCCCCGGTCGGTATTTTTATTGCTTCTCGATGTTTCGTTCCCGAAGGACTCTCTTGCGTGCGTTCGACCCTTTTAAATAGTACAAATTTCAGAATAAACCCTTTTTGGGTAGCCACGAGTGCTTGGAATAACAAAATACATGCGAGAAAAAGATTTTTTTGAAATATTCGGAATCTATTGTGGAGTTTCGGTGTATCTCAAATCCTTATCCATATTAATTTTATTACGGTGAATCGTTTGGTCGTTTTGTCGGTAGAATTTGTGTTATAATTTTATGTATTCTAACCTATTATAATGTAACAATATTATAAATTTTTTAATCGCACAAAGCATTTTGTGGAAGACGAGCTGGATTCCTTAGATATTAAAAAAAACTTACACTTCTTTTTTTCAATAAAATAAATAATAACAATAAGACCGGCCAAGTGCTAGTCAGACTCGCGCAGCGAGAGTTCCGTACATAATATGAATAATTAACATACTAAAATACATAAATAATAGGTAAGGTGACAACAGATATGCGCGTTGTTAATTAAAACAATAAGAATAGCATTCTTACATAGGCGCTAAAAGTCGCAATTTTAATGTGATAAAGTAAAATAATGTTTTAATTTATGTTGTTACAGAGGCAATAGAAATTCACACGCTGTGAAAATTTCACCTGTATACCTATTACGGACAAAAACATAGTATAGATACAGTCCGCTGACAGAGAGAGAATGGACCGACGGACAGCGGAGGCTTACGTTGGTTACCTTTTGGGTACGAAGCCCTAAAAAAGCTATATCTATGATTCTCAAGCTGTCACTGCGATGCTTAAGTACCGGTACTGGAATGTGAGTCAAGCTGGTTGAACATTGGAAAGTCAATTAACAGTTGTCGGTGAGGACGCACCTCTCCACGTCACATAACCGTATTTTCCGTAGTCTGTTGAAGCTGCTCCGGCGCAGATTGAGACCATAAATTGCATTGTAACGCCGCTGGGCGCGGCGCGCCTGACAACGGCAGAGGGACAATCAACCGCGCCCCCACACACGTTACACAGCACCGGGCTATGGAAACTGCGGATACACCTCAGGTATTCTTTATCACTATCAGCTGATAGAGACTGCAGGACATGAGTCTGTATGCTAAAACCTGGACTACTCGAACTATGCGTTTATAAGGATTTTTTTTTAAATTAGGGTTCCGTTCCTAAAAAAGAAAAAATGACCTTATAGGATCAGTTTGTTGTCCGTCTGTCTGTCAGGAATCTGGAACTGTTCCTGTTTCTCAGGAACACGTGGAGGTATGTATTGTAATCTAAAAAAATGATACGTTAATTGTAAGCAGTATTTTACGGTTCACAATCTTTCGTCAGTTCACAATCTCGCGAGAGAGATTATAATCTAACAGTATATGAGAGTATTGCACCGGCTGCATCACGTCCCCTGGCCCGACGCCTACATTGAAATTAAGACAGCTTGCGCTACCAATATGCAAATCTCAGTCCTGTACACATGTACGAGAGCCTAAACAAATACTGTTCGTAATAAAGTATTACCAGGCTTGCATACATTGTGCTTTCGAAATTGTCATTAACCGAATTACAACACGTCGCCATTTTCATTAGAACATATTGTTCGTAAGCACGATGTTTTGTTTTCGTATGGTAGACAAATTGTGATATTAATTTGAATAATATGTTTATATGCAGGTGCTTTAAACATTATTATTACTGCAAATATTGAGTAGCGGTTCACTCGATTAGAAAAAACTTATTTAGATTATATTCGTATGTAGTTACTACCGATAAAACCACGGGTTTATAATTTATCCAGATATAGTTTACGACCGTACAAATCATATAAGAAAGCAAATTTGTTAAATAGCTTCATTAATAAATAGTTAACAATTTGTAAAATTACGACCAAGCAGCAATGTATTGCGTCCAAATTTACTCGACTTGCCAAATGATAAACAGTTTATTGAACTGTCATGATATGACGAGTAAAAAGAACCGTCAACCGGTCGATAACTTTAGATGTAATTAATACATTGCGTGCTCAATTATTTTGTATCGTAATCGAAAAATATAAAATGTATACATTTGCTCACAGTTTTCGCTTTACAACAGCCCTAATATTATTTCGCGCCGTAAAACCTCACACCGCTGTTGATTAAAGCAAATAATGTTTTTCTGTAAATTTTCGCTGCTTTCGAGTGCCAAGCGGTCTCGCAGCACAAAGGGTAATGCGTATTTTAATAAAATACGGGAAATTACAGCAAACGTTCCCCCTGGAACTGCACGCCACGAGTAACTATTGCGTTTTCCCTTTGTAACCACGTACCTTGGGCGTTCGTTGTTCCTTTGAATTGTGCGATGTTGAAATAAAAGCTTTCTGCGTCCGTATTTGTTCGTCTGAACAAACAAACTGTGGAATCCCTAAGTTGCTTCTATACCGTGATAAAATATCGAAAGGTGCATTCTTACGATTCCAACCGGAGTCAGCGGCTCGGAAAACATCTTTTGTGCCGTTACCTCTTTTGTGGACGGGAAATTCGCAGGAAAAGTTTTTGGATTGTATACGCAAATATAAAGGAAGGTGAGGAGACCGTTCAATCAGTAGCTGCTTGCATCACGGTTGTATTTGGTACAGGTGGGGCGGCCATAGGCAGTTTGGAAACTATCCTAAATCTTCAATCAAGCCGTACTACCCGATGCAGAGTCGAACATGGACAGGAAACTCATGACACGACTGATTCACAAATTCAAATAACACAGAGGGCTACAGAAAGGACTTGGCTAGACTCACAGTTTCTTTATGCAAGCATAGCCCTTCAGCTGTAAGTCATTTTTATAGATACTAGTTTTCTAAATTTTCAGATAAAAATAAGACAGAATGAGCCATACAATCACGATGAAGACCTACGAAACCTTTAATAAAAATCAACTCCCACTAGGTTCTCAGCAATTTTCCAATACAGCCATATCGGAGGGTCTGGCACATCGGAGAGGTAGTCTTACAAGCTGAATTGATACTTCAGACACGCCGTGAAGCTATTCTCTTGAAAGCTTTTATATTATATTATCTAGGGCAGGGGTGAACAAGTTTGTGATAGGTAGTTGAAGACCGAAATCTACGATTAATGGTTTATCAGTAGTTCATCGTCATTATATAATAAGTTACATAAGTTCGCAGCTGAATGTGAGCTAAACCTGAGGGGGATTTGCTATAATCACTTTGCTTAGAAGGATAGTGAGTGTATTTTGAAAAAAGCATTCATAGAAACGATTTTGTATTAGTACCCAAAGGGTACCAACAAACTTATTATTATAGCTCTGATATCTGTCCATCCGTCTGCCTGTCACACGGCTGGTTTCTTTTTACAAGTTATTGGTGGAGCTTCTAAACTGGGATTTCAATTATGATGACATTTGAAGTTTTCACTATGGCCGCTATATAATGAAAAATAAAACACTGAAAAATTATAAGGGATACTCATACAAAAAACAAGATATCGGCATCGAAAATCTTTCTTTAATAGTATTTGTGAAGCTAATGGGTCTAAACAATCAGTGATATAATTTGTCATAAGAACTCTACGACTTGGAATCATATTTCTAGAAACAATTTCTACCAGCAGACTTTTTATATCGCGAAAACATTTTTCATATACCTAACGTATTTTTAAATTCTGGTACCTTATGCATTTTCTATATACGTTTCTCTCTATATATATCTTACTTCTACTCTTAATGACAAAATAAGCTTCATCCCTCAATGCGGGCCTTCACTTGAGACTCCCTGCTTAAGACCTTTCAACACGTGGTGGCAACGTCTGTCGTCGATCTATCGATTGCGATTCTCGCCTCTCCTGGGTAAAGAGAAGTGCTGGCGCCAGCACTGCAGTACAAAGACAGCCTTAAGTAAATTTATGAAAAGGTGATATCAGCAATAAAACTTGGCAGTGGAGTTATATGATACGCTCTGGGAAGTTTCTGTATTTTGATACAAACTTATGCTTTTGTATCTCAGTGCAAAGTGATACAAAGTACCAATAACAATGCATTTCTACTTTAAACATTTTCTAGGTGAATACTAAGTAATTTAAACGATTTCTTATGTTTGTTCTATGAACTAGTCTCCTTATTTGAATCGATCCTCACAACAATTCACTTATACTCCGTTTTTGCGGTTTTTTTTCTTATTAAATCATTGCTTACAATTGTATGTCAAAATTACTCGCTATTAGAATTATAAAATAAATTCGTTATTTGAAAAGTTTGAAAAAAGATTCGAGGATATTTTAAGTAATAAAAATAGTTTATCCAAAAAGAAAATCAGAGCGGAAAGACAAAAATTTTGACTTATCAAATCAAATTTCAGTTTTACCACAGTATTTGTCAAATTTAGGGCGAAAACAGTATTTTCTAAGCAATTTTGGACATAAAACAACATTAAAAAGATTATGGACTTGAAAGAGACATTATTTATCATCTATTAGACTTGTACAAAAGAATTAAATTATCAGTAGAAAATAATTTTGAATTCCTAAGATTCAGATTTCGCGTTGTACTCGTGTTTATTTTAGGTTAATAGCTTTCAATATAGCACACATTCTTTTACAGCTGTGCTAAAGAGAAAGTAATCAGTCCATACGATAAAATTGTTACGACTGTCTACCAGATTTATTGTCTTTTTACAAGTTTTCAAACAACGGGCCCCGTCTACTCAATTACAGAGATATCTTAATTATGCCGGGATGGAACACAGAGGATTTGAATTTCAATCGTGAAGACCCGGATCTTTGTGGAAAAAAACGTTAATTTTATTAGACTGTTGAAAGCTTTGATGCAAATTTGGAGTTGATCTCATTATGGTGGTATGGATTTACTGCGCACATTGTAGAGTTCATCATTAAATACATATGTACTCAATTAATTAGAGTACCTACAGTTGGTTTCAATACAACAGGAATAGACGACCCCCGTGGCGCAGTTGTCAGAGCGTTAGATTCAGACAGGCAGACGCAACACACTAACAGGTCCCGGGTTCGATTCCCGGTGGGGACATTGTCAAAAATTACTTTGTGACCCTTTCCCCAGTTCGGTTAGGACATTATAGGCTGATTCCCCTAATTGTCTGAAACAGTAAGACAGTCGGACGCAACACAAAACAAATTCAAACAAATTGTTTGAAACATGGCAAAGCATCAAAGACACTACTAGCGCACTGTCCCTACATTGAGTATGGTCGAGAATGGATGTTGATTTTGCCTCGTTTTACGTTGGACACGTATATTACCAACATACTATTTAAAGTAAGATGCACGTTAATCCGTTGGTCCCGGATATTATCTATGACAGGCAGTAAAGCTACCATTGAGCAATTAATGGTAGCTACATGATCCACGTCAGAGGACTATGGCGGCTCAACAACACTAACACTAGGGTTTGTGAGGTCAGCTATCGACCTTACAACCTACACGATAAGAAGAAATAACCGTAAATTACCGTCAATACCCAAGGATTAAAATCCATGGATGTTGTCAAAGTAACTCTTTCTTTCGTAATGCAATTTAATTTGATGACTGTCATACTATGATTGAGCGTTACGGCTGTGCTCCCTTCTGTTTTTGAGATTCAAAATGTTTCTGTTTCTACTGGATTGAAACTAGCGGTAATAAAATCGCATTCAAACCCATGACAATAATAGCGCAGCGTAAGTAGGCTGGGCTGCCAGACTGTCACTGTCATTCAAACCTCAGATTAACGCATTCATTAAATTAGTCATTTGTATCCAACAAAGTGTTCTGCTGTTGCATTGTCGTTGATTTTAATGATTCATTAGCGTGGCCATATGGTCGATAACGCCACGGAAATCGGAGCTGTAAATAGAAATACTTAGTACAGATGTCAATATTTAGTCGGTGACATTCATAACCGCGAGAGTAGCAAAACCATATAATTAACTAAAAAATTTAAACAATAACACGTAATATTTGCATGAAAAGTATTGCGTCATTTATCCATTATCTGCGAATTATCAATTAATTAATGCGCACGCGGTCGTCATCAGGGTAAAGTATCATACACTCAAATTAACAATTTCATACCTGATTTCATTAAAATATACTCGGAAAATGGGTGACTAGGTCTCAAAAATCCAAACTATTGTCATTTTTAATATTTAATAAATAATAAAGGATTTTGAAATGTTTGAATTTTCATGCTTCATGCGCTATTGGACCATACATATTCTCGAGGATCGCATTTGATGCTACCCTTGCATCAGTGCGGCGACACTTGTCACCAGTGAGATGGCACCTCTATTCTCTCTTTTAAAATTTTTGGGAGTAATTATGCGTCTTTACCTGTACCTTTGTTGTGCAGACACAGGATTAATATTAATGGTGGGATAGCTGCAAACATCTACGGAACAAAACAAGAGTTCGTCCTCCTTTCCGCTTCTTACCTTTACCTACTTACTTTTATCATCATTTGCACACACGGCTTATATGTCCATCGATTTGAATGTCCTCCGTACATACGAGTACCACAAAGACCAGTCCCGAGGAGTTGACAATCAGTTCCTCTCAACCATTGCCTGGTATATGAAGGCGATTGGTAAGGGTATATATAACAAAGAACGAACTCCGTTCATGATAAGAAAATAAATAAACATGACTTGACTGGTTGTCATTTGATTCAAACATATTAGAGTTATTTTCTAGGCATACCGTAGTAGTGTCAGATCATGAATTTTGAGAGCGAACAAAAAATAATCCTGTATAATTTTCCATATGCATGCAGTCTGTTGGCAATGCACCAAAACGTTGTAACTTGCATAATGTGAGTTTATATCGCTAGCCCGTTCAAGATCCGCGTCTGAGCCTTAAGCAATTCCCGCGAAGTGAGTCTCCGCACGCCGCCTTCAGACCCGCGATCCCTTAGGTGATTTACACAAAATTATCCTAACGAGCTGGTTCCTGAAACTTTACAGTATGAGTAATAGAGTCTAGGTATTAAACATAGTCTTGGCACAAATCTCCTGGGATAAACTCATCCATTGTATACTCAATCGTATCATGCTTGCATGTCTCGATATTGTTAGATTAGACTTAGACCAAACACGAAGTTCATCATCATCAGCCGGTAAACGTCCACTGCTGGACATAGGCTTCCCTCATGGTACGCCACATCGACCGGTCCCGAGCCACCTGCATCCAGCGACTCCCTGCGACTCTAACCAGGTCGTCGGTCCATCTAGTAGAGGGACGGCCTGGTAGACGTTTCCCGGTACGTGGTCGCCACTCGAGAACCTTATCGGTTATCGGTTCTTCGAGCGATGTGGCCTGCCCATTGCCACTTCAGCTCGAAGTTACTCCAGTATAAATATATCTCGAAAAGATAATCTTTAAATTTACTCTAGGTTAACTTGATTGGCGTTTTCCCAACCTACGTCTTGAAGAGTACAAGGTATTAATTGTTATTATATGATTGAATAAAATGACCGAAACAGATTGTGCTTCATTTCTATTACCTTGGCTTGTTATTCAGTGACAGTTTAATTTTGCAGCGTATTAGAGTAAACAATGACACACCAACCAACCAGCTGCTGGAAAATAGGCGATTTAAGAATTACTGTGGCTTGTGTGTATAAATAAATTGATTTTGTTTATTTTTACTATAGTATTCTTGTAAATAGAAGTTGGTAAACGGAAATACGGTTTACTCCGTAGTATTTTGTTATTTATTCTTGGAATAAATAGTATACTAGCTTTATAGAAAAAAAAAACTAATTTGTTGCAGTTTTTTCCCTCTCGAACGTTAAACTTATCCTTCGTGACAGGCTATACACATGTATTCGATTGGTTTTTCATGTTCCGATTGGTAGAGCTGTTGAGTGTCAAATAAGTAACAAACAAACAAATGACACGTTCCGCGAATGTATGGAGCCAAGGCCTGGTCTTGTACACTTATAATTTGAAAAGGCCATTATCAAATAACGGTAATTTAGTTATCATTTTTGTGTATTTTGGTTTAGTTTATTTGTACAAAAACATACAACGTACGAAACAGTGAAGACTTAACTTTAAAAACAAAGATGGCGTCAATAAAATGATATTTAACGCTGTCACTTAGTACAAAAAGAATGATGTTGTACAATTAAAATAAATGCCAAAATGTTATTGTAGTATTTTTCTATACATACAGGCCATACATTCGGGGAACGTATCATTTCTAGATACACTTTGTACTTGAGCCTTACCAAGAATATAGAGTATTTTTAATCCATTGAAAAATGTTTTTAAAGTTTTCATGGAAATTACTATCATGATAGTTACTATTTATTTATTCTTAATGTTCAATTCAATGGATTTATTGCATGTTGTTTGCATTGTTTGTTTATAGTAAAACTAAATTACGGCTACTCCAATCTAATACCCACTAACATTGTAACAACATTACACTACAGAATCAGCTTTCAGCAAAATGGCTTTGTCAGTAAACATTAGTGCGAGATTTAACGTCACAAGTCGAGATGTCGATGTCAAGCGAATGGCTTTATGCTGGGGTCGATGGCACCGCTGTTTTAATCATTGTTTACCGCCTAGAAGGAATAGTTAACTAGCTAAGAATTATTTGTAAGTGTTCTTTTTGGTTATCGTTGGTCCTCTTTCATGTTTTACTAGCTGCTGCCCGCGACTTCGTCCACTTAAAAAGTTGATTTCATTTATTTTTGTTGTAGGTTTAATTTTATTACTAATCTAGGTTAAGTTTACTAACAAATATAATTTAAAATATTGACTTTATTTTTTCCTACTGTTTAAGATGGCCTGAATATTTGATGACTCTGAAATTGTACTATAATTTTTTAAATTAAAAAGCTACGCTTAATCATACATACAACAAATTATTCCATTTAATGCCGAAAATGCCTAACATCAGCTGATACTCTTCAATCTGCTGAATCGATTTTTACCAAATATAGCTAAATACCACCACAAGAAAACTTTCTTTCACGTCAAAAAACCGCATCAAAATCGGTCCATCCGTTTGAGAGCTACGATGCCACAGACAACAGACAGACATTGCCGTCAAAATTCTCACACCCCTCTTTTTGCTTCGGGGGTTAAAAATATACAAATAACAGACCAGAGTAGCGGCCGACAGACAAACAGCCATAAAATTTAGCTAGGCCGTTGATTTTATAAGGAATTTTGTAAATAACTCGGTGCGTACTCATGTCACAAGAAAGGGGATCGATTTTTTAGGCTTGCCAGACACTTTCTCGAAGGCACATTGAACTAATTCTCAGAGTATAGTTTTTCTGTAAGCTAGCGCGGATACTAGTTTTCGTGGAAGTCTCAGAATTTAGTTTTTGAACGAAATTAATTATCAGACCTTCATTTACAAAACAGTCGTGGGCTAAATTTTAGCTGTCATGTCAAGCTTAACATCAAGCAGCCAGGAAACGTCCACTGCTGGACATATAGGTCTCCTCCATGGTACGCCACATTAACCGGTCCCGAGCTACGCGCATCCAGCTACTCCCCAAGCTTGCCAATTGACATAAATCGCCATGGTGAACTTATTAGGAGTTGATTTTAGTTGTTAGTTTTGCTAAAGTAACCTCGCTTGCGAGTGGAATTGGTGATCTCAATGTTTTTCTGTTATACTTCTTTTAAAAACTCAATAGACAAGGTTTGTCAAATAAGTAATTAGCGTGTACATACGAGTATATATTTGAGTCGGTGTACTCTGCCCTGCCATTACACATGCAGCGTATGTAAATTAGAAGAGACGTTAGCCCGCAAACATTTGGTGAATTAATGCCTTACGACCGTCTTATGCAGCCCCGAGGGAGATGAGATCTTAAATTGTAATAATATACGAGGATCCCCCTGTTTTATATTTAAATTACCTATTACGTGTCGATATAGGTAATTATTTATAAGTGGATGTGCGAGTGTATTCGTCGAGTCGATATGTAATATCTTGATGTGATATTATATGTTACCGGCAATAACATCCGGTGCAAGGGCTAACAGCGACATCTATATGAAGAGGCATAACAAGCACCTCCAGCAGGTGCCCGAAACGCGCGTCACATCAAATTAAGTTAATACAAGTTACTCGGATACGTGACTGAACGATATTAACATTTAGTCATAAATATTTAAACAATAACTACGTTTGTATTTTGATATTGTATACTTGATTCTATGATTTATTAACGAGAAAGATAAATATTGTATAATACGTCGTAGGCAGTTACTTCCGGCTAGAAGGCGATGCACGCTGCCTCAACCAGCACGGTTTATCTAATTTATTGGAATAATTATGTATTTAAATAATGTGAGCCTTTAGTAACAAATATTGTATTTAATTATCCATTCTTGAATTTCAGTATTAATGTAATTGGTTATAGGGATTAATTAATATTGTATAACTGTGCCTGTTTTGATTCACGAAGTTGTTGTTTTTGATGTAGGAACTGACGATGGTGGTAGCTATGAGGATCGTAGTATAAAACTGATGAACACTCATTTTGTAAACCATTCCTGTTGTGAATTTTGTTGAAATAGTACTAGTAAACGTTACTCTGCCCGACTGTGTGTTGAGAATATATTGAAGAATATACAATTATACATGCCTGATGGATTGAATCGACTAAGAGTTTTATTACTGAAAATACTGATGCACACACAATGTTCCTCTATGTAAAATCTCAGAAGTGGGATGAAAGAAGATGTCTGACCTATACGCTCTGAGTACTGTGACGACATAAGAGGAAACATTACGAAGAGAAATTACGAGAAAACGCAATGAACTGCATACAGACAAAAGGGAAACGACTTCTTGTTTTTCTATCAATTCTGACGACGAGCTGATACTGTGTCCAGGAAAAACTGCCCGTGGTTCTCTAGAAGATGTGGTTTAAGGACAGATTATGTAGAAGAGTACACATGAATGGAGATATCGTTGCTCGGAAACTACAGACACGTAAAAACTACTCGCATGATCTACTGCGCGTGTCGCTGGCACGTCTGAGGCACGAGGCAAAGGAGTGCAGGCTGCAGCAGTGCTCCGAGTGCTGGCATTCACCGAGTACATCGCAAATACATTTTGAGGTTGGTCGTGTTATGCTCATTATTTCTGATAGCGTGTGATGCAGGTAGAAAATCGATATTCTTACGTTTGAAGAAAGCGTGCGTGTTGCAATCAAATCATTTTGTACTTTTTAACAAGGGTGAATAGAGCTTTTTTACTAGAATGCCAACATGTGTGAACAAGTCATTGAACGAGTAAATTAAGGTGAATAGAACTGTGTGGCTTATATGATGGCTGTGTGATCAAGTCATTGTATGCAGAAGAAACAAGGGGAATTAAAATAGGTGACTAAAATGACAGCTGAGTGATCAAGTCAATGAACGAGTAAATAAGTGTGAATAGAACTGTGTGGCTTTATATGACGGCTGGGTGATCAAGTCATTGTATGCAGAAGAAACAAGGGGAATAAAACTAGGTGATTAAAATGACAGCTGAGTGATCAAGTCATTGAACGAGTAAATAACTGTAAATGACTACCTGAACCGATTTATGTTGAGAAATTATTCATTTGTGTAACAGTTTTAAAAATAAGTGTATCAAATGTTCCTGTAACAGTTTACTTTGCGAAATATGTTTTGCTTCAGATTCATCCTGGTGGTGCTGCAGAGCTCAAGGGTGGTGAGAGCCGTGGGACACGGCTCATGCAGGATGGCCGAGTGTTACCGGCAATAACATCCGGTGCAAGGGCTAACAGCGACATCTATATGAAGAGGCATAACAAGCACCTCCAGCAGGTGCCCGAAACGCGCGTCACATCAAATTAAGTTAATACAAGTTACTCGGATACGTGACTGAACGATATTAACATTTAGTCATAAATATTTAAACAATAACTACGTTTGTATTTTGATATTGTATACTTGATTCTATGATTTATTAACGAGAAAGATAAATATTGTATAATACGTCGTAGGCAATTACTTCCGGCTAGAAGGCGATGCACGCTGCCTCAACCAGCACGGTTTATCTAATTTATTGGAATAATTATGTATTTAAATAATGTGAGCCTTTAGTAACAAATATTGTATTTAATTATCCATTCTTGAATTTCAGTATTAATGTAATTGGTTATAGGGATTAATTAATATTGTATAACTGTGCCTGTTTTGATTCACGAAGTTGTTGTTTTTGATGTAGGAACTGACGATGGTGGTAGCTATGAGGATCGTAGTATAAAACTGATGAACACTCATTTTGTAAACCATTCCTGTTGTGAATTTTGTTGAAATAGTACTAGTAAACGTTACTCTGCCCGACTGTGTGTTGAGAATATATTGAAGAATATACAATTATACATGCCTGATGGATTGAATCGACTAAGAGTTTTATTACTGAAAATACTGATGCACACACAATGTTCCTCTATGTAAAATATATTTAGAAATCGTATCGTAACATTCCATGAAAATAAGATAATTCATAGTTTCGAAAATAAAATTGCTTTTAATCTAGAACTCGTGTTGTTACTGCGACATCGCGTGCGTTGATTTAGGAAATTATCCCCCTGCACTTTACTGGTATAGAACCATTTTGCTGTATGTAATTTTAGTATAATTGTAATATCAATACGATATTATAATTCCAAAAGCAGTATCTGTAATCAAAAAATTATCATCAGCCGGGAAACGTCCACTGCTGGACATAGGCCTCCTTCATGGCACGCCACATCGACCGGTCCCGAGCCACCTGCATCCAGCGACTCCCCGAGACTCTAACCAGGTCGTCGGTCCATCTAGAAGGGGAAAGGCCTGGTAGACATTTCCCGGCATTTTCCGGCTGTTAAGGCCGCAAGTTGCGTGAAAGGACAAACAAACATACTTCGGCGTAACATGTTTAACATTGGCGATTTGCAAAACCAGTAGAACAAACCACTCATTTTAATTTTGTTGTTTATAATCCAATTGATTTTCGGCAAATTGTCAGACAGCTTAAAATTGTTACGAAAAAAGTTTTGCATGATTTCAAATTAAGTACCACCAGCTGGGCAGACGGGTTCCTAATCGTAGTAAGTCGTACTCAGCGATACCCAGTATTCTGGAATTTTCCTGAATTGGGTATTTGACAAAAAATTTTTTTTGTCTAATTCGATATTCCATGTAAAAAGATAAATAGCTCAATCAAATTTGTGCCGCCGAAAAGTGATTCTAGTCACGCGGTGCCAAAACGCTCCATAGAAATCGGGTGAGTTTTGTGACGTCACAGTGACACACGTCACGTGACTGGCAGTATTGGAGCGTTAAATGTATGAAGCTTGTTCGATATTTTGAGTTATCTCGTAAAATAATGTTTTATGTGCTCTACACCCTTATAATAAAATGTTCAAAATGCAATGAGAAAACTAAATCTAATAAGCATTTTACTATTCGAGATTTTTGAGACTTTAAATTCTTGCCAAATCCAAATTAAAAACATTACGTATTTTCATTTTTGGGGCTTTCTTTTAACGTGCGTTACGCTATAAAATACAATTCAACCCTAAACTAATTAGGTGTCAAGTACCCAATTCACACTCTATTGTCCCATGGGAAGTTAACATGAGGTTATCTATTCTATTTTCTAATCTCAAGCCAAATCCCTTATAAATGATTATATACTTGTACATTTTAAATCAAACACAGACACTTTTAATTATTAATTTATTAGCTACTCTATGAATCACAAATTAGATTATTCTTTCCTTCAACAACGGGTAATGGTAAGATTTATTACAAGCACAAATTATTGCCTAAAATTAGCATCGGAAGTATTAAATTGCGATTAGATAATCAACTAATTTACTAAACGTAAGGGGAACAAAAGTTCTGTTGATCTTATCGCAAGAATTTAATAATTATGGCAGAATTAAAATGTGGGTCATTTGCAGAAAATGTTTTTTACCCCTGTCACGTACAATTGTAGGGTCAAGTGCAAAAATATGTACTCCCTTTTTTTCATATCATATTCACTTTTGCTTGTCATGTCTCTCAACGCACCGCATAGTAACAAGGTAATAGTGACATTATATAGTCCGTTCGCTAAGATAGTGTCAGTGCACACCAAGTATGTCTGTTGTAATAAAAAAAATATATTAAATAATGCAAGTAATTCAATTTAGTCAGCAAAAATAATTTAATGGACAAAAAATGGATACACATACAATTAAAATCATTTTCTGTACTAGCACACACCACATAGTCACAAACACAAACTCACTGCGATGCGTCGATATAAAATGCCAAATTCACCATCGGGTGTACACCGCAGCAGCTTTCTTTGAGTTCGAAATTGAAATTCTTTGACTAGAGCCGATCTATGCAGGGTATATTAAGGTGACACTATCTAAGCGAACGAACTTTACACGTACCATTGTACAAGCAACTGACATGACTTAATATAATTCAATTAACCCAGAATTGACCACAGAGGTCACTAACGCTATCGCTGTAGCGATATCTTGACTTTCAGAAAGCTCTACTGTCTACAAATGTTGAAATATGCTTGATACGTGTGTGGCATCGGATGTCCGTTGCTACTAAAGATATACAAATGTTTCGTGTTCAAGCCGAGTGCAAAAAAGTTTTTGAGCGGACGGTTTTTAATTTTTCAAGTATTTAACCGGCACAAAAAACGCTTTGATTTCCTTATCATCATTATTTTGCTTTTAAGATATAGAAGTAGGTCTCAACACTCACTGAAAATATGTAAGCGTATTTTATAACACAACAATCAAAACTTTCCTCTTTATAATATTAGTGTAGATTTTTTAAACAAATTTTGATTTTCACACCTAGAAATCAAGAATAACGTTGAATCTTTTTCAATCTAGATATTTTTTGTAGTAAGCTTGCGAATACCAGCAAAATTTTATATTTTGTATCATCTTCGACTTCGGGCAAGTAAACAAATAGTTCGAATTACATTAATAATAAAAATTCAAATAATACAAAATATAACTACACAAAGTCTCAAACCTAGATTTTTCGCCATCATTAAAGCTACAAGTGACATTTGCGAAAAACGACACAAAATAACGAATAATTTATATTAAAGTCCTTTTCCTTATATAACATTTTAAATATAATAAATCCAATGCAGTTAGTGGGGCTATGTCAAACAGACATACAAAGAAAATTTTTATATTTTGAAAAAAATAATTTATATATTTTGTACTTCACAATATTATTGAGTATTAGATACGTGCCCTAATAATGTTTCGAGAAAATATTTTAAATTAAATTTCAAGGGAGAAATGAAAATATTCAGGAATTTCACAGTTGTCATTATCAATGTATAACTTGTAGAAGTGATGAAAATAAGAAAGGATACACAAGTTGCTTATATAGATAATAGATATGGCACTCGTTAAAGTAAACATTCGATAAAAATTATTACAAATTCTGTTTTATCGATATATTCACAGATTGAAAGCATATTTCGAGATCTATTGACGTTTTTTTTTCTAACACTATTAAGGCAATGATTTATATTTTAATCTCGAGGCACTGGTAAAAACGATTATATTTACAACAACCAAATTTAATAAACCACATTCTGTGCGTTGCGTTCGATCTGAACGATAATTTTCATGCAAATTATATTCTGTTTTGCTTACAAGCTATTCCTTGCACTTTGCTTAAAACATACTCTATTAGCTACTATATATAATCAACAAATAACCATAATGGTCGTATACTAAGCCATACACTGATCTATTCTTAATTATATTATGCAATGCGTCTAAACGACAATACTATAAAAATAATTGACTTCAATAAATATTTAGAAAAAGAAATATATTTATACATATATAAATTTTTTATTGCGTTCAAACATTATATATAACTACGAAAGGCACAATTTTTTAATTTAAATTCACAACTTTATTGTAATAAATTAAAAATGAGCGTACTTTGCGAATGGCTTGCCTTTGTGATGTATTCGAGACTGTTGCAGACACTTTTGTTTCATTTAAATAATAAATAAAATAAACAAAAAATATTTTGATATTTACATTCGGTATAAGATAAACCATGCTAAGGTAATTCAATTTGTTACATTTGACGCTTAACATTAGGAACTAAAAGAATAGATATTCCAGATTAGGTTTTGAACCATTACGTATTTCGTATGAAGGCACCTTCAGTTGGATTCATAATCACAATGCTAGCACCACATTTCGTGCATATTATTCTTAGTACAAAAATTAGGGTTGTTAAACTTTGTTAAACTATATTTGTAGTATAGAAACTATTTAAAAAAAACTTGCATGCATACTCATGCGTACTTTATAAAAACTGACAAAATATGAGATGAAATTTTAAACAGTTCTTAACTTCAAGCCAATTATTAACAATACTTAGCAACTTATTGCTATAAAGACTATTGATTTTGTAAACAACATATTTACAATAGACTAGTAACAACGTAATAATAATATTAAGGGAATACACATCAAAAACAAAACTATACCTAAATTATTATTATTATTATTTTGGGTGATACACTCCAAGGCCTCAAGCAATTGTTTATAGCAATTCTTTTGTTAGAACTAACGAACTACGAGTACGTATCCCATAAACATATAAGGGTGCAGGTAAAACATAATATTTAAAAAATATATAAATACGACCACGTACTGGGAAACGTCTACCGGGCCGTCCCCCTACTAGGTGGACCGACGACCTGGTGAAGGTCGTGAGAAGTAGCTGGATGCAGGTAGTTCGGTACCGGTCGATGCAGCGTACCATGAAGGAGGCATGTCCAGCAGCGGACGTTTCCCGGCTGATGATGATGATATAAATATATAAGAGAAAAAATCTTACTGTATGTTACATTAGTGACATACTTCTCATTGTAATAAAAATATATGTTTAATACATGCTTTTTATTAATATTTATTTTTACTCAAAATTTTGGTTAGTCAGTGAAAGACGAAAAATCAAACTCTCAACGATTTTTTTATATTGACTTTTACATTCAAAAATATAGTCATAATATTAATACCACCTTCCAGTCACAAGTTCAAAATCATTACGTATACGGAAGAAGCATTTGTAAATAAAAATGTGTATAAAGCATTAACAAGCAAACTATTTTCTAATTAGTGTTTTAAGTATTATTTTGTACCAAAGTATATTGGCGTCAGTAGACGATCAAAGATGCGTTGTACAATGGTCAATTCAAGACATTCTTATGTACATACTTCTGATTCATTTTAGTTAAATATTCAAGTACATTTCATAATGCTCACCTAAACAATATGATAAAATTAACTGCAAGACGAGTCCTGTTATTTGATGGCATATTTTATGAACTTGAATGAGATTTTAAAAAAGAAAGAAATAGTTCTTTATTTATGGATAGATGGCACCGTCGTAACAAAATTTAGCTGTCAAATGTATATTTTTTCGTATGAATTTGAAGCAAGGAGTTTATATACTGAATTCCTTGATGAAAAGCCATTTCAAGCCTACTGTTGCACAACTGTATATAACTGAATAAACTGCTGTGTAAATAAATCTGTCAAAGTTGTTAACAATACTTTTTGGGGGCGTATGGACTGCCATGATGATTTATGACAGATTAATTTCGAACTCTTCCGCGCCATCTATCGAGTCCTTTAAGTTTTGTTACACAATAAGATTATAATTGACGAAATATTTGACGCAGAGCAGACCGTCTATTGACAACCAATTCTAGAACCTACGTGATTGCTATAGAATTGCTTACGTACACCGATTCGCAGTGTTTCAGTCAAGTTTCTTTGTTCAAATATATTATAGCCCGCTCTGAAACAGTACACATATAAACATATTGTAGGTAGTTAATAACAATAGGTTAAAACCACTGGATGTATGAGAGGTTGTTATTTAAAATCTATTTTTAATCACAGGGTTATGTTATAACAGTCAAAATTTAGTGTTCAGCTCGGATTGAGCACAGTTAGAGCAGAAGAAAATACAAATAATGTTTGTATTAACTTTTAAGATGGCTATTTTTCTATGTAAGGTTTGTTTATTCAAGCCAATACACACGACACATTTAATAGGGTATTTGACGGCTATTAAAATCAATAACTTTTATGTAGCTACGAAAATCAATTTTTGTATGACATTACTCTGATGTGACGTCACATACTAAAATGTTGGTTTGAGTTATTACAATTTGGATTCAGGTAAAACATAAAAATCGATCTATGTTTTGTGAACTGAAACTTAGTAATTTATTGTAAAGCATTTCAGATACCATCAAATACCGAATTAGAGATAATTCCTTGACGTAGGATCCTTAATACAGAATACTTTACATTTTATTGGAAATAAAGCTATGTATTTTGATTTTGATTTGATTGATTCAATGATTAGTGATTGGTAATTTAGTTGGATATATACACAACATAAATGTATCACAAGTATATTGACGCGTGTTAAGAATCAGCAATACAGTAGGGGTGTTTTTAAAGTTGCATTCTAACAGGAAATTTTATTTCAGGACTTGTACGCTCAAGGATTTCCATGTGGACGTTTGAACGAACTTTGTAAGATAGAAGTCAGCTATTACATATTTTTGACAAATTGTAAAGGATTTTACTCTAGAAAATGTCCGAACAATACTTGACTTCAACACCCAAGGAGACCTTATTGTAGAGAGCACCACCCACGCAATAGTCAGAGGTTGACCACGCCGTTCTCCCCGTAATATTGGTCGACTTCCTCCCCGCTCTGTTCCACTTGATCCCTGATCACAACGGTCGGGTTGTTGGAGCAGTTGGAGCTGCCCGATATGTTTGACATGGTGCGACGTGTGGACTTACATCGCTGGCACTCCACCACCACCATGGAGTTGGTATCCATGTCTGTTTCCGTGCTGCTGGTGCGGCGGAGGTGGTTCGGTGCTTGGAGGCGGTGGTCCAAGATAGCGCGCCATAGACGCAGCTCTATGCCGAGTCTGTGGAGGAAATTATATGTTATTTGAAGGCTGTTTGGTTCCGAATTGAATGGCAACATCGAGCTTTGTATCAACAGCTTAGTACAATCACAGATCATTCTGTCAATCGCAAGTCAAGTGCTTCGTTCATCATCATCATCATCAACAGCCTATATATGTCCCCACTGGAGGGGCTCAGGCCTACTCTCCTACAGAGAGTGTATGGGCCATAGTCCACCACGCGGGCCCAGTGCGGATCGCCGGACTTCACATGCCTGTTCAAGACATGCAGGTTTCCTCACGATGTTTTCCTTCACAGTTAAGCAATCGGATAATGTACTTGAATTGAAAAACAACTCATAGGTACACGGCTGGATTCGAACCCGGTACCCTCATATTAAGAGTCCGCACCTTATCCACTGCGCCACCGTCGCTTTGGAGTGCTTCGTTCAATAGGTGCAAATTGTAGTCATTTTTAAAGTGTAAATACTTGAGGGTAGTACTAACTTGAGGTTAAGCCTGGTGATGTCCTCGCGCTGTGCATGTTGCAACAAGTCTGTGAGCGTGAACTCGTGCGCGGCGAGCGCCCGCGCAGCCGAGTCTGGCACGCCGCGCGACGACGCCCACTCGCGCAGCGGCGACAATATCTCCGGGTCTACCTCCAACTCTGCCTGCGTTGTAATACTGAAGAAACAATGTTATTAGTGTAGTATTACGATTCTGATGTTTCATTTCGTGAATCCATAAGAAATGAGGTGAAACCAAATATTAAGGAATTGGTAGCAGTATCCATCTATGTATTTTTATAATGCAAAATGATCTGCAATTGGCCTTTATCTCACTTGATGATAAGCGACAATAAGGCCGTTGGAAAGCGTGCTCACCCAGAAGTATCAAACTAATGAGGTGCTGGCTTTGTTAACTTACATACCAGAATACAAGTGCTATTAACTATGACTGTTTGGTAACGTGGTGGTAGCTCGCTAGGCGGACATAAAATCACCAACCAATCCGAGTACCGACAGGATTCCCATTGGGAATCGAACCCGAGACCTCCAGCCTGTGAGTCCAAGCGTATAGCCATTAGGCCATGGAGGCGGTAAACAGTAAGACTGGTAAAGTAACGCCGTATGCCATTTTGCATTTTATTAGTCCGCTGCTAGAAGTTGCGTTGTTTGTTGTTGAACAGTGAAGGCTTATATACTACTCATCAGAAAATTCGTAACACCTTACAAGTTTGTTTTGTAAGAATTATCAGAAAAACCTATGAAAATTTAATTTGAATTTAGAACATTAACATTAGGATTTGAATACTTCATATTATTCACTATTAAACGACATTTGACATATATTCCTATATATACACATTTTTCTGATAATCCTTACAAAAACATGCAAGGTAACATATTAGTTTGATTACTTACGGTGTTCTCTTCTCGACAATTTCTCGTAGCATTTGTGTCTGCACTCTCTGTTCCTCTAACATCAAGCGGAGTAGAGACTGATATTGCTGATAGCTCTCTAGTAGTTCTTGATGGAGTCTGAAAAAACGTGATGCCATCTTATTGGAATATGGTAGAAAAATCTACACATTTCACCTTGTTGTTATAGTAAGATTGCTTTCCAACTTCTTCAGACTTGATAGGAAGTGAAGGAATGGAAGCGAGCTTATCCAAGTTCTTAGCACTGTCGGCTTCACGCATATACATACTAGTAATCAGAGCTTAACGTTATCCTTCTCCTAATGTTTCCATACTAAATTTCTGTTGCCATAATCTATTAAAATAGAATAGCTGGCTTTGTTAAGTAATTATCTAAAAATAGAAGATGAAATTATAGTGTCGCAACATAAATATCATTAATTTACAAATTTTTTAATTAGCTACAATAGCAGTTACGCAGCTAATGGTTCATAGATGGCGCTTTGAATAATAATAATAAAAAGTGTTTTAAATGAAAATTTTAATTCACTGTGAAGTTGTATGTTAATGATACTCATTTACTGCACAAATCCAGCTATTCTATTTTAAAAGATTACGGCAACAGAAATTTATCAGCTATCATAAGATAGGTATCAGCGTCAGGTACCACGTAGGGAAAAAGTTAGTCACTAAAAAAATCAGTAAGTAAACAATAAATTTTCTGCACGTCGCTCTTTGACCTCTCTTTCTATCGTACTCTTTTGACGGACCTGCCGACACAATAAAATCACCCAGGGCACAGATAAGGGAGAGTAAGACAGATTGCTAACTTCATACATTAGTTCAGGACACGCTTAAAACTTATTATTGTCGCCGGTACCTCGTAGTTCGACTTATTATATTAGATGTCGCTACTATATTAGCTGAAGTATGATATACCTAGCGCCATCTATTGAACAGTTGATGGCACCCGTTGGATGTATTTGTGTGTATAAGTACAGTATAGCATAGATGTGTGTGTGATGGGAGACGTACAGTCGTACAACCCGTCGGAAATATCTGCGAACCTCGCTGGGATGCGCTTCCCCCCGCACCTCGTCCCATTTTCGCCTATCCAGTAGCTATGTAAAAGTGTAAACTTGTCAAGCGAAAGATTTCCAAATTTCGCTACATGACGTAATGATGCATTGGCTATGTAAGTATTGGTATTGGTTACGGTGTCTTGTTGCAATTACACCAATTTTTGTGTATGTACAATGTTTACGACAAAAGGAAAAAATGGATAAAATGCAACTTCAAAAGACCACTATGCGCGTCTATTTGTTAGTTTCTGACGTCTGCTTGCACGTTCAGTATGATTACTTTAGAACAACGTAAAATACGTATGCTGTACAATGTTCGATGCAAATCAACCGGCCAAGTGCGAGTCGGACTCGCACACGAAGGGTTCCGTACCATTATCTATAAAAACGACAAAAGCATGTCTATTACATGAGATCACCTTATTTTTTAAAATTTAATTATTTATTTTTAAAGTGAATATATAACTAAATATTCTGTGAATATTTCAAGATGCCGTTATCAATATCGAGTACATAACACGTTTGTTGTGTGGGAGCCCCCTTCAATATTCATATTATTCTTAGTATTTTTTGTTACAGCGGCAACAGAAATACATTATGTGTGAAATGCTTAACTGTCACAGTCACAAAAAAAAAGAAATACACGGAAAGAAAACACAAGCCGTAAATAATAATATATAATAATAGCCGTAAATAATCGCAAGCGCAACGCAACAGAAGCAGAGTGAACGAGAGTGCGGCAACTTCATACAAGCGCGCAACAAAGCTTCATACAATAGTAACTGTAGTAGTTATTATAATTATTAAAGATAAGACCGATTTTTAATATTTAAGATTATGTTCATTCCTCATGTAGATTTTTTCCCTTGTTGTTTAAAAGTTGATTATTGAGAAGAATGCTCAACTGACCATAAATACTATTTACAAACATATTATTGTGATGATTTAACTTTTGATTACCCTAGCCAACTGTATATTGGGTTATATGTATATTACAATTATGTATAAATCAAAATCATGATCTAGAGCTAATCAATTTTTCTGGTCCCTTTTTTTAAATATAAAAGACATCAAAATTCACACAATAATAAATTAACGTGTTTCTCAACCCTAGCCGGTAGGTGCAGCTCGGTACATCGATTCAAGGTCACGGGACTGTTGCTGCACTCTCGTTCACTCTGACAGAAGTGACAGATATAACCGTTGTTGCCATATCAATGAAAGAAAAAACGTTCCCAAATATATTAAATATGCCTAGAAATGGGAGACTTATATTTTCACACCCTAAAGGCAGCACACTCAAAATAAGAGATTCATTAAATCTTACGTTAATATACTTTGGGATTTATTTATTTGAATTTTTATATCTACGACGGCTTGAAAATTCGTAATAGTTTTATTATTTTAATAGTCTAGCAATACTGTGTAGTGAACGTTACAAATGTATGCCATCTACCGGAATTCCGGATAACTGCATGCTTTTACAGCTTACTAAAGTCAGGTCTGTTCAATCGTGTGCAATGAATTAAAATGTTCAATATACACCTCATTAAAAATTTTGTCTTTTCGTGAGTAATGTTAGGAAAGTTTTGTATTTTTACATTCAAAATAAATAAATATAATGAACTGGAACAGTATAATTCGATATTTCGTCAATTTCAGACAAATTTTATTTCTAACGAGCTACTTGATATCTACTATCGCCACCTAGCGGAACATTTTGTACTATTGAAAGTTTTATATGGAGTTAGCAATCTATTCTTACTATGCCTTATCTCTGCCCAGGGTGGCAGTAGGTATATTTGCACGTTGAAAACTAGCACTAACATTTCTGCCCAGCGTGGTGATGGAAAATTACCTTCATGGAAGTGTAGTGGTAGAAGACATTCTATGAGAGAGATAATCTTACTTGTGGTTCTCTTGTCTGATCTGATGCAACTGGTGGTCCCTGGTGGAAGTTGCGGTGGAGAGTGCCGAGGGCGTGGCGTTGTCTTGCGTGCCACAGTTGTTGCCACTGGCGCCGCCGCGGCGAGATTCCTGACCCGCCAAGTTTGCACCCAGCTCTAAAACCACACCCCAGAGATAGCAAAGAAATTTCGTGATATCGGTACATCGAACGGGTGACGTTTGTATACACGCGCATGTGGGACTGAAATGTGACCTGACGAACGATGCATGAGCCATTCGCATTCTTGCGGGGAGAAGTGAGGTATTGCGGATCAGTGGGAGGGGGATGACATTCTGTACGGTAGTACTATATTAATTAATATGTGTTTAAAGGACACATTGGAAATATCTAAATACATACACGTAATACAATTGTAAACTGACCGATATTTATAAATAGAAGACAGACCGCGGTATTATTTTATGTATTGTTAAGTTAGGATAGTTAAAGGGCCAGAAAAGAACATAAGCTACTTTTTATTCCGATCCAACAAGTAGTTCCAGTGGGATAGAGTTTAAAGTCCACGCGAACGAAGTCCCAGGCAAAAGTTAGTTATTTTATAAATAAACACTAACCTGGTGAAAGCACAGTAATGCAAGCAGCCACGGCGTTCCTCACTAAATTATCCAACGCGAACATCCAATGCGGCTTTATACTGTGCATCCTCAACACGGCGTTCACCGCCTCTTGGAACATGTAAATAGCTGAGTGCAGCTCGTTTATGGCGTTAGCGTCGAAGTCTAGCTCCTCCTTCAGGGTTGTTATGGCTTGCTCAATGCAGTGGCGATTCTGTTCCGTTATGTAGTCTTTGATCGCGCACCGGAGGATTTCTAGATGGTTCTGTGTAACAAGTTATGCATATTTAAAGTAATGTGTGAATTCAATATTTTGATATTATGCTATCTTCAACAACAAATTATGTACTAGGAATTCTTTTTTGCACGTTTCGATGACATAATTTTAAATTCGAACTTCAACTTAGACCCACTTCTGCAATCAGACAGGCGGACAATAGAGCGTCCGTTGCCATACTGCTAAAATTGAATTGAATTATTTTTATTAGTTTATTTCCGGCTACATAGTGTTTTATTTATTGTACTGTTAAATATCCTGTTGAAATGAAACTGTGTTATTCTTGTAATCTTAATAAGACCCCTTGCACATATTATTGATATTATTCATACTTACAGTATATGTGTTATCAATTTCATATTTGATTAAATAAAACTGAAGTGATAATATCGACAGAAAATAATAATTAGATAGGTATATTTGATACGAGTATAATACTCATAGTATTATAACTTACAGTGCTCAACACAGTGTTCCCGAAGTCCTGTTGTATGCTGAGCATCCATTTTGAACAAATCTTCTCGCTGTCCTGCTCTAGCACACGGGAGAGAGTGATGCGGCGTTGCGAGTCCTTCTTCAGCAAGTAAAACCCGTCTTGTTCCACGTCTATCGACGAGCGAGGCACATTCGACATGTCCACCTGGAGAATATAGTTTAAACATTGTTTGGATATATTCCATTATTTTCCTCTAAAACACAATCTATGAAAAACCGACCATGTGCGAGTCAGACTCGCGCTCGCTCACTCGAGCTTCGAGCATGCTATCTCTCGCTCATCGCCTGCTGTGAGTAACGGTTTGCGTACTTATGTTTTTACTAGCTGTTGCCCGCGACTTCGTCTGTGAGGATTTCATAAATTATCCCTAGGGGACTAAATGTTAGATCGGGATAAACTATGATCATATATTTAAAAAATAGTTTTCCGACCCTTCAAACTATCCGTGTATAAAAATCTAGTCATTCTGACACTCCATTACTACGTAAAGGAAGGACAAATAAACAAGCTGACGAATTCATTCTCGCGATTATAAATGATAAATGCGTATAGATTAGTGCGTACAATATTTGTTATCTCTAATGCACGTGTGACGCGTCAAAAGAGGTTGAGGAGGATACGCTTGGACTCACAATCCAGATATCCAAGTTTTGATTCCCAGTGGAGAATTCGTCAAATATCACTTTATAAGTTACTAACAATTCAGTTAGGACACTGCATGCTGAATCACTTAATTGTCTGAAAAGTAAGATGATTCCGTGCTTCGGAATGTAAAGTTGTGTAAACCGGTTGTGGTCTTTGATAGCTATCGTTGATACTCGTACAAGTTAGAGGCTTTCGGGCGGCTTGGTGTACTTCTAACGGCCTAATCCCCAAAATAGGGTCTAGTTTCTCTTCTGGGTCGGATGTTCAAATAGGAGTCGTTTCCTTTAAAACTTGTAATTACGCCAATACTTTAAAGTTTCGGTAGCCGAACCTTGAGAAACGGGATAAGGCTAGGGCAATGATGATGACGATAAGTCTGTACTCACCTCGGGAGACAACAATCCGCCTGAAGAGCTACGCCTGTTGAGGAGAGTATCACTGCTGTCCATCTCATCGGTGGAGGGGGTGTTAGGCATTGTGCTACAAAACATAATAGTATTTAAGTTATTCATAGGTTTTCAGCAAAGTTTTAACATTTAAGAAGCAATTAAAGTAACTTTCTCACAACGCGTTTTCATAAAAGTGGAGAGGAAAGATATGTTTTAAAAAAACTATGGACAATGAAGTTAGATATAATATTTACTTTCCTTGAATACTACTTTTATAGTCAAACATAATTTTATTTAATTTATTTATATTATTTTATTGTTTTGGGGTGGCTTACAGCTATCAATACAGAGCATAGAAAGAAAAATAAACGCCTAATAGCCATTGATAAGCCTCCACTTTACTACCACACAAAAAAATTCCTTGTTATGTGCTACAACTTTCGACAATTTACCCACTAGAAGATTTTGATATTCCTCTCAACTGATTCGAAAACACAAATTAATGTCCATGCCGCACTAAATCGCAATAATTTGGCAGTTTATCTCATTCATGACATACTCAAAAGAAAGAGATCGCATGCTAAATTAAGGGCAACGAATTAGTGTGGGGTATAATCGGTTAGGAAACATTAGTAAAATGTTGAGCGTTTACACGAAATTTTAATCACTGAATTTGGTGTTTTGTTTGGATATTCTTAACTAGATGAGATGATTGATGTGTTAAGGCGTTGATAAGGCCTGGTGTAAACCAAACATCGATAGTGCGGGGTGACGATGTGACTGGTGAGGTGGTGACGTGACTTCATAGAATGCTATATTACATGGAGTCTATTCTTGTATGTACAATTGTACATATTATGAATTTGTTGATAAAGATGAATTGACCGAGAAGAGAATGAGTAGATATCCTCATTCTAAAATCACCTATCGTAACATAAAGCGAGCTGTTTTTAATAAATTGATTAAAATGATATTATTTTGAAAAAATATGGTAATTCTTTTTTGTACGAATAAATTATCGGGTTCCATGTTAAGACTGCCTAGAGCGAAAGTGGACCTCCATTCTTTCTTTTTTAAATTTGAAAAACCTAGTCCGACTGTTTGTAGTCTTTGCTGGTTAACAGTTGAAAGAGACATTATGGATTCATATGTAGATTCTGTGTAGCTGCTATGAATTAACCGCCTAAACGAGTCACCTAACCCTTTTATAGTAACTGCACATAATCAAGATTGTATATTATGTATCGATAAACCGTAAACAAGCAATGCCTACAAAACGTTCCGGCTTGGTATCTGAAATTGTTGTGTATATGCGGAGAAATTCCAAGAAAGAGTGAACGAGGGCGCCACTTGTGCATTATGGAGTCTTAAGTGACTGCCAAGCTATATAAAGATATACAACGGTCTGTTTGTTTCTTCAATATATAAAAGAATAGACAAGATCTAATATAGTACACGTTTTATTTTCAATATATCGAGCGATGTATTTCTGATATATCCTCAAAAGATTGCAATCTTGTTGTCTTTTTACATGGTTTTTAATATTTGTTTATTTTATGAAATTGCAGTTAAGGTTGACATGCTTTCATGTTGCGACCTTATTGTCACTTTGACACAAGTAGGGCGAAATGAAAGTCAAGCACAAAACCATTGTACATTTATGAAACTCAAACATGCATGATGATTCGATGACGTTTTAATATAAATCATTTTAGAAACAATTTTTATATAATATTTAAATAATGATACGGTAAAAAGGGCGTCATTAAAAAAATTTCTTTCTTTTCGATAGCAATTCAATCTTCCATAGGAACTTTAGATTTTCTGATATTCTAATATTGTATTCTATGAAACACAACCCAGGGTGCTATTGCCAAAAAAGTAGTGCAAAAATTAAATGTGTTACCTGCTATTAGACAAATCCGGTGGGCAAATCAGTATCGGTGATAGCATCGACGAGGCCGTCCTAGTGATTGTCGGGTTAGACCGGATCGTTTTCACCCTAACGGAGTGGGGAAACAAACACTTAGGTGCAAAGCAAAATCGACATAATGTTAAATACATTACGGTAGTAACTGAACTGTTAAATAACACCACAGTGGCGAAAAACAACACAGTTTTTTTTATCTCACCGGATTCTATGTGATGCATTCCGAGTGATGTCAGAATATACACTGTAACGGTAAACTTTATGTATAGAATGAGTGTGAAATTCTAAAGACAAAACACATATAATTAAAACAAGATATATTAGACCCCCGACATCGTTTTTCGGATCTCATTTACAGCTTTTTTGCCAATTGATTTCATGTAAATCTCAAATCCTATTCTATGTTACTGAGAACCATCGCACACATGTGACTGATTTGTTTTGAAGATTATTTAAAATAATTATTGTTGATCAAAAATTGTCTAAAAAAACAGGACGATTACAAAAATTGCATCAGACGTTTAGCAGAGGCAAAGTTCGTCTAGGGATGGTTCGAACAGGCAGCTCAATTTTTTGAAATTAAAATCTTATTTGAAGTTCAGCTCAATAAATAGTGATTGTAAATTAGTTTTTAAAATGTTACTCAGTTATTTTCACGAATTATTGTCCAAAACAAAGTTTTAAGCTTAAGCTTCAAAACACATGCCTTACTGCCCTTAAAATTTTAACACAGTGAGTTGAAAAATAAATTAGCATGTAATCAGTATGTACCGTAGATTAAATAACTACTATACGCTACAGATAATACACACAGACAGATGATATGTCCTGTCGCCTCAGTACGGTTCGCATACCGTTGCAGTGACGTCATCGACACCAGGTCCAAACTTATAGTAAACGGGTTGTACTAATGCTTTTGATTGTCAAAAAATTGAGCATTGCCTGTTTCGTCCAGTGAGAATAATCGAAGCTTCTAATAAATAAAAATCTATTGAAATTTCTATCAAATCATCAATCATTAGTCGACAGTGCGTGCGATGGCTAAAACCTAATATGCCATTCACCATTTATGTATGACTTTGATGACATGAATAAACATCACACAATGCGTTGTTCATGTCGGCAATAAATATCTATATTATAGATCAAAATTCAAAGCCATGCAAATTACTAGTATAGTGTATTGCGTAAAATCTAAAACTAATTAGATTCATGCTTTAAATGAACTCTAAAGCAATGTAGTTTTAAAATACTGGATCTAAACTTACTCAGTGTCTGGGGAGCAGGGTATGTTTCCTGGCATACTGGGTTCAGATATTTTCTTCTGGGCAGCTGAAGGTCTAACTTTATCAGCGGGCACTGATATACTTCTGCTATAGTCAACATTTCCACCCAACCGATTTGTAGATTTCTTTTTTCTGCGAATTAATAATTTTTTAAAACAATATAAGTATTGTAATTACAGTTAAATTTAGTGGAGTGTGTTTGTATGTGATTAAAATTAGATTTTTAACAAAATATATTATCTATACTAATATTATAAATGCGAAATGGAGTTTGTCTTTGAGAGTCAGAATGGATTGATTTTTTGAAGGGCCAGAAAGAGACAGCCTACTTTTTACATCGATGGAGCAATTAGTTCCCGTGGAATAACTTCTGAAATTCACGCGGACGAAGTCGCAGGCAAAATGCTAGTTACAATATAATTCGACATTACTAATATTGCTCATCAAAATGTGAATCAATATTCAAAAGACCAAATAAAACCATACATTGCACAGGCTTAGCAAAATTCAATTTAATGTTTATACTGACCATGTCTGAATAGGTTTTATCTCAAAAACTAAACAACATCTAGAATCTATATAGGAAACACAAGCATTATCATCAAACGTCAACTATTGACCACGAGCCTATCTCATAGTTCACCACGTAAGTACTTTCTAGGTATTATCCATACTCACTCGCAAAGGAAAGGGTCTTCCAGCAATTCAGCAGCTGTCGCTCGCTTTTCAGGTTCAGGTATAAAGCAGCGGAGTATAAAGTTCTTCGCTTTCACTGAAAGCTCGCTCGGTATTTCCGGATGCATTTTGTAGTACCCCACCTGGAATTACGAATATACAACAATTAATTATCCACACTCAATTTTGTTATAGGTTTAGTTTGTATTATTTTGATCTTTGTGCTCGAGTTTACTATTTGTTTCACTTGCATTGGTAAGACCAAATGAAGAATACATTATCAGCTTAAGCGTCGTACCACACCTACCGGTTCTGTTCTAGGTCAGAGCAGAATTGAAACCGGAAGGTTAGAATGCAATACAAAATGTATCCTAACAACAATTATTCCCGGTAATAACGTGTTGGCAGGTCAGAGACGTAATTTACATACAAACTACATATCGTCACACACTGGCCAGTTGCAACTCGGGTTCGGATTTTGCGTCAGTACGCCTGCAGTTGTGCACTATTAACATAGTGAAACTAGTACGTCTCGACAAGCGCTAGATTACGACTGAGCGCAAATCAAGAAATGTATAGCGATGAACCCTGATTCTGTTCTGATCTACCTAGATCAGTTAATATGTATGTAAAATTTAAGCATACCTTGAAAACAGCTGCTTGCGGTGACCCCAATTCAATGAAAGGTGGGTTCCCAGTTGCCATTTCAACGACAGTACAGCCCAAAGACCAAATGTCAGCCTAAAAACGCAATTTTAAACAGTTTATATATCAGGCAAAACCATCAGTATCAGTACCAGTAGGAAGGGAATAAAATGTATGATGGGTTTCCACTTAGCCTTGAACTCGCCTGATGGTAATTCACGAGTAAGCAGCTGGGTGTAAGCGTGCGCACCCAGAGAGTGTTATTTATTATATTAAGCCTTCCTACAGGTGTTGTCTTCAAATTACATTACAATTCACTCATATTTTACATGTCAATTAAATTCATTTAAATAATTTAATACGCGAGTCAAAAATCACTTCCATTTTATTACAATTATTATTCTAGTCACTACACTAATCATATAAGCCATTCCATTGTAGGGCAAAGGCCTCCTATTTTCCACGTATCTTTATTTAGAGCTAGGCGCGTCCAGAGCGCGCCAAGTCCGTCGTACCTCTCTAGGTCGTAGCTCCACTGGATTGTTACATAATGAAAATATTGATAATCAAAAAGATTGTGACTAAAACAGTCCATAGCCAAAGCATAGAAGACATGCCTGATTTCTTTGAACTACTTATGCTACCAACCAAACCGAGTACCGATAGGTAGCTCCACCGGGAATCGAACCCGGACCTCCGGATTATGAGTCCAAGTGTGTAGTCATAGAGGCAGTCGAAAGAATCATGATCTTCAGCCGGGAAACGAGCACAGTTGGTCATAGTCCTCCCCCATGGCATGCCAAATCGACCGGTCCCGATCCACTTGCATCCAGCGACTCCCCGCGACCTTTAACAGGTCCTCTGTCCATTTAGTAGGAAGACGGCCCATTACACGTTTCCCGGAACGAGGTCGCCATTCGAGAACGCTTACACCCCATCATTTCTCCGTTCTTCGAGTGATATGGCCTGCCCAATGCCACCAGCTCACTGACTCGTCGAGCTATGTCGAAATACGCTCGTTTAATTATCTTAAGATGCCATATTTTAAGATATGAATACTTACAGGTGCACCGTACCCTCTCTGCCCTTTATCAATAACCTCCGGCGCCATGTACTGCAAGGTGCCGGCGAAGGTCTCGGTGGAGGGGCAGAGGCCGGCCAGCCGCTTCGACGTACCGAAGTCTGATATCTTGACAACACCGCTGTACGTGTTTACTAGGACGTTGTCGCCCTTTATGTCGCGGTGAACGATTTTCTGATCGTGCAGGTATTTTAGACCTGGATATGTGACGATTTGTTAATTATTTACATTAAGTACACTTCTAAATGCTATAATGAGTTATGTGTATGCCGAATTTCATCCAGATCGTTTCAGCAATGAAAAACCCACAAATAAGACAGAGTTTATTTTATCATCATCATAAGTCAGGAAACATCCACAGCTTGCCATAGGCCTCCTCCATGGTATGTCACATTGACCGATCCCGAGGAACTACTACGTCGTTGGTCCATCTAATAGGAGGCCGGCCCAGTACATGTTTCCCGGTACGTGGTCGCCACTCGACAACTTTTACTCCCCATCTTCGAGCGATGTGGCCTGCCCATTGTCACTTCAGCTCACTGACTCGACGAGCTATGTATGGCTATTTACATTTACAATGTTAGCGCGCAAAGAGGGTCTAAAGGTCTGTCAGCGGGATGTCCACCGCTACCTAGCCTATATACAAGTATTTTATCTATCACGCTTGGTAGGCGGGCTGACAATCGCCGTGTGATGTCAATATTATTCAGAAAGAGCTGTCAGAAATACCTTCAAGGATCTGCTTGGTGTAGTAAGCGATCGTAGCTTCGTTTTCTTTGAGAGGTCCCCACTTGGAACGCAAGAGAGCAGACAGCGACCCTCCCGGCACTTGCTCCATGAATATTTTGAAGTAGTTGTCCTCCGATATAGATCCTAAATACTGAAACAAGCAAATACATATTATGAGTTGACTTTGCTATAGTAGATTTCAATGGAAATATGTGCCTGAATAAAATATTTCATGTGGCTTGATTGTCAAAAGCAGGCAATTTAAGACACTGAGGTCAAAAATGTCCAATGTTTATATTTACTTGGCTACCACCATGTTGGTAAAGTCTACCACTAAAACAACATTGTTGTGTTCTGACATGAAAGAAATTTGAGCTTGTGGGTGAGTACGCTTTCCACAACCTCCTTATCGTCACTGTCAGATGAGATGAAGGCCAAATGCGAAACGATAATAGATTAATATTGGCTTGACACGTTTATTTTCCTAAGTTTACTATTTTAATTTGATATTTTAATACATTATTATTTATTGTTCGACATTTATTTGATATACTCGTTAATTTTGACATTTGAATAATTTTTACGGGCACTGTACACTCCTGTCATTTTTATATTTTATGTGAACTTGAAAATGGTATCTTAAAATAAATACAACTAATCTTAGCTATAATAAAAAACACGGTGGTTGAAGAAAACGCGACTTTGTTACACACAATTTTTTAAAATTGCATCTTAAAAACCATAGACAATAATATTATGTAAGACAAAGAGATGCAATAAATGCTGGTCGTCAACAGTGGTATTGGTGGTAACTACCGAGCTTGTGATCCTCAACCCAAGAGTAGCCACTAAGCAAAGGAGGCGCTTCACTTACCTGCACAATATTCCTATGCCTCAGCTGGGAGTGCAGCAAGATTTCTTCGTGCAACGGCTGCACTTCTCCCAGGTTTTTCTCCGGTATTTCTTTGACCGCTATCCTTACTTGAGTGTTTAGGTCTCGGGCTGCGTAGACGATGCCGTAAGTGCCTTTACCAAGCACGACTCGTTTGTTATTGTCGTCTAATTCATATTCGAACTAGAAGAGAAATCAAAGGTCAACATGTTTTAACAAATTGCTGACGGAACTAAAATAGCCTAAGGGGCCATTCATTTATTGCGTAAGACAAACAAAAACAAACAAAACAATGGCCAGGCGTCGTCCATGTCTTTATTTTTCTTATAAGGGGGTGGGAGGGATCCCAAAAACTGTAGTTTTTGATGTAGAAGAATGCGTAAAATTAAAATAATACTTTGAAAACAATTTGAAAAAATTACTGAAATTGTTAATTTGAATAGAATAAAAATCATTTATTTGCATAGACACAAAGCATTTGACGTTACATATGTATTTAAGTTGCCGTTCATGTATGTACCTAGCCTACTTCAAGCAGGCGTGCAAACATTATATAAGTTATTTTAATTATACTAATTGAAAATTAAACATTACAATGAACCAATCGTGACTTCATTTTTAAATTTATAGGGGGATGAGGAGGCCCAAAACTTACCAAAATAATCTTATATAAATGAATGACCCCTACTGTACCTTGCCTTACATTGGACAAAACCATAATGAGAGAGAGAGAGAGCCTACATCTGTAATTTGTCTAATCCTATCAGTGGAATTTCTTTCGACGTATCACTACCGATACGTGGAGTGTATAATGTGTATTCCAATTTATATTATACCTTCAACTGTTCTTGCATGCCGCTAGAATCCAAGTCAGTGACCTTCTCGTGGTCCGCGGTCAACTCTCCCAGCAAGTCGTATAGCCGTTGCCGACACGACGCCGACGGTAAGAAGATTTGGAAATCGTCCGAGTTCTCACTCACGTAAAGGAAAAGGCAGCGCTCGTCTCTTTTGTATAAACTAAAATTGATGATAAACATAGCTGTTAAATGACACGTTCCGCGAATGTATGGCGCCAAGGCCTGGTCTTGCACACTTATAATTTTAATAGGCCATTATCAAATAAAAGTGACTAAGTTACCATTTTTGTATATTTTGGTTTAGTTTATTTGTATAAAAACATATTAAACGCACGAACGAAAAAGGACTTGACGTTAAAAACAAAGATGGCGTTAATAAAATGACATTTGACGCTGTCAGTTAGTACAATAAGAATGATTTTGTACAATTAAAATAAATGTAACTATAGTATTTTTCAATAATATGTATTGAAAAATACTACAGTTACATTTATTTTAATTGTACAACAATGATTACTTCTTGATTTTTTTTAATAGTGTACAAGTGCAGGCCGAATTTGAAACAACTCTTGTAAATCGCAATATTTAGTTAGGTTACGGCACTTACAGGAAGTAACTTTAGAATACGCTATCGAAATAAATATTTAATATTTCACCGCAGTATGTACACGTTTGATGAATTCTTTTTGAAAGTTTTCAGGCCTAGCCCTAAATCATCTGTAAACTATCATTTAAATTGCTATACGTATAACAGCATTGGGCGCGTAGTTCTGAGTATAAAAGTGGATCACCCATGTCTTCTGTGATTATGAGAAACTATTTTTATGGGCGTTGATGCTTATCCCGCTTCTGACGCTGTGAATACCAGGCCGCTTTCGGCTTTGGAGCAATTTGTATGAGTCCGCAATTCGAATTTTAAACGAATTTCGATTGGTCGTTTTTCCTGATCAATATGCTATTGTGTGTATTTTCGTATTGATTTTTCACGACTAAACGACTATACCTTTCGTGATGAAATTCGACACCAACGTAGCTAATAAGATGGAAGACATGGACTACTTTCTATACCAGTAAATGGTTCATTGATATAAATGTCGCAGTATATTACTTTTTCTCTATGTATACCTGTAAGTTCTTATCTTGTCTGATGTGAACAGCCATCGATGCACTTGCCGGCACTCCCCGCGGATCTGATCGATACACAGGTTCAGGATTTCGATGGACTTCTCCTCGGCGCCCATGTTTACATTCAGGTACGAAGGCATGAATACTTTTGTTGTTTCTAATATTAACACCTGGAAATCAATGGATAAATGTAGTTTTAAAGTTTAAAAAATAATAGCACGAAAGGTACAAGATCCATCTTCAATTTTTCATTTATGGTGGAATGTCAAATCAAGTATTTCGCTCCAATTTTATCCAGCAGTAATAAAGAAGCTGGCAGGAAAAATTCAAAAATAAATTATTAAGATTCATAAAAATTCAAGTCTTACAGGAAATCGGATGTTGTTTTCTGAGCTGGATTTAGTGGCTTCAACAATGTATTCCATCCAAAATGAAAATACTTGCTGTTCTGGTGATGTTTCCTCGCTTTTCTTTCTAAATCTGAAATTCAAAAGAACTTTAACATGATTTCCTGATTATTTATTAATGTACTGTGTTAACATATTAACGACTGTAAGCTAGCGCAAGATCTCTAGATAATAGAACAGAGAAAAATAATAATCCATTCAAACAAAGTCATATTCGTAATTTAAAAAAACGTAGTTGATCAATAGAAACGGGTGCACACATATAATTAAGCATTATAACGTCGTCAAAATGTTTCATAGGTACTGAATTGTCAAATGTATATCTAAAGATGTAAGGATGAGCGCAACAAAGCGTAAAGGGTTAGATTATACAGCTTAATTTTCAATTGGCCTTTAAAAAATGACAAAACTAAATACTTGTATCCTTCTCTGTTGTAAAATGACTCATCTAGTAGTCAGTTGAAATTCTAGTGTTACCTGTCAATCAATTCAATGTTTCCAATCGTTGATTTCAAATACCAGTTCGGCGGTTTCAACTTGAACATACATTCTGCAGCTTGGATGGCCTTCACGTAGTCCTGTGCGAGGACTGAGATCTCGAAGAACGTAGCTACGTCCCAGTAGTCTTTCAGGGAATACAGACTGCCTTTTTTGCCTATAAGATGGTTTAGTACCATTCCTGAAAAAAATAACAAACTCTCATAAACAAAATGTAATTTTCTAGTATGCTTCTTTAGGAACGTAAAAATCGAGTCACCCTCGCACTTCGACTTAATAAATTAGGGCTGATATTGCTTTATATGTAACTAGCTTTTACCCGCAAATTCATCTGCGAGGAAATCAGAAATTATTTCAAGGAAATTACGTTTGATTGGGGTAAAAAGTAGCCGATGTCCTTTTCCGCCCTTTCAACTATTCCTATACAAAAATCTAGTTATTTTGCATCTCCATTACGACGCAAAGGAAGGACACAAACAAACTCACTTATCATAAAAATATATTCATAGCATGGTTGACCTCAGATTGTGATCAAATATTAATCTATCCTTCCTCCTTTACTGTGGGCCGAATAAACAAGCTCAAAGTCACTCAGCGAGCAATGGAACGAGCTATGCGCGGAATTTATCTACGTGATAAAATCCGGAATGAGGAAATTCGTAGACGAACTAAGGTCACCGACATAGCTCGACGAGTCAGTGAGCTGAAGTGGCAATGGGCAGGCCACATCGCTCGAAGAACCGATAACCAGTGGGGAGTAAAGGTTCTCGAGTTGCGACCACGTACCGGGAAACGTCTACCGGGCCGTCCCCCTACTAGGTGGACCGACGACCTCGTTAGGGTCGCGGGAAGTCGCTGGATGCAAGTAGCTCGGGACCGGTCGATGTGGCGTGCCATGAAGGAGGTCTATGTCCAGCAGTGGACGTTTCCCGGCCGATTATGATGATTAATCTATCAATACACTAATACAAGTAGTAATAACGAAAGTTGACTTGTTAATTATATGTTTAGTCTCGTAAGCTTCACTAATACGCTAATAAATTGATCAAAATCTATTTACCAATATGCTGTAACTCCTGAGAATTCTTGAAATCATTCCCTGCAATGACTAGCAATGTCGCCAAATTGATGCCCGCGTACTCATTCGGCTGCACTTCGAAACCCTGTCTGTACCTAAGGATAAACAGCGAGTTAGTATCAACTAAAATAGACACAGTAAAAAGGACATTTTCATACTGAAACAAAGCTCATTTTCGACATCGGTTCAGGTTCGACAAAAGCCTCCAGTAAATGAAGCACTAAAGCTATGTTATGTTTCTTTACTGGAACACAACACGGCAGACTTAGATAGCATGACGTAACGCCGTGAATTGGAGCGTCCAAATGTATGAAGCTTTGAACAATACAATGGTGTTACCTCGTAAAATCTTTCAAAATGTAATGAAAAAACTAAATATAATTTACCATTCCAATAAGTTGATTATTAGCATTTTTGGAGATCTTTAATTATTTTAAAACCCAATTTTGAAATTGTATTTTATACCTTTTCTGGTATAAACTATGGTATAATAAATACAATTCAGTCCCAATCTAAGAATATGTCAACTACCCAATACCCACAAATTCACTTGTGTAATTAATTCAGTTCATGTGATATAAACTTACCAATGTATAGCACTATTCAAGCTCTCTGTATCGGTGTGTTCTGACTCAACGAATTTGTCCTTGTAGATACGTCCGCAGAGACACAACATGTCCGGGAATCGGTTCTCTTTCTTCTCCAATGCTTTTACGCAAACCTTTAATGCGTTTTCCCTGTCACCCTCTTTATTGCGTCTGAAATTAAAATTTATAGCGGTCTCATAAATATACGCATCACAAGTACAACTAGGCAGAAAATGCTTAACTATTTAAATATCTGCTAGTACTATTTGGTATTTTAAAGCGGGGTAATATTTTAGAACTTAAATGGCCAAGAGCAAATCGGACTCGCGCGATAATCGTTCCGAATCATGGAAAGACACGTAATATGTATGTGGTACAATGTACATTGTTCATGATTTAAAAACTACAGTGAAAATATCTTCATATAAAGTTCATATTCCCGACCGCATAACTAAATTTGTTTGTCATGTTTATTGCTGATTTCTTAAAAACTATACTAAGTAGATAAACATCGCATAGATTTTCCTGTAGTATTTCAACATTACTGTCTCCGATTTTTTTTAGATTTTTCACTTTGACACACTTGACCTTGTGACTCCACTTTGAAATTTAAATACCCCTGTTTCGCCCCCTTTCAAAGAAAAATATTTTATTGCTTCACTTGCGGCACCTGTAGGTCAACATTTTCGGTTCAAAGAATTTTTATTCTCAAAAAGACAGCATTTTCCATAAACGATCCAAATCTCAGGTCGCTGGCATTGGTAGTTAACTGACATAATCAGCTGTGATGTGACAGACGGACAGACAGAGAGAAACCAGTGAGATTTTATTAAGGTACCGTTTTCTATCGGGCATTTGGAATCCTAAAGGAATTAATGTGACAGATTGAGAGCCAAATATCTCACCTATTCATAGCGAAAGCATACATGAACCTAATGATAGGCATGTTAACGTAGTTCTTCCTGTTCATGATGGTCTTGAGATCATCGACGACTTGCACTATTGCGTCATAGTCCTGTATTTCCCTGTATGAAATTAGCATGTTGAGTATGGTATCGCCAGACAGCACGGCCGGGTCGTCCAAGCGGCGTCGCATGGCGTGAAG
Source organism: Carcina quercana (assembly GCA_910589575.2). NCBI lineage: Eukaryota > Metazoa > Arthropoda > Insecta > Lepidoptera > Depressariidae > Carcina > Carcina quercana. Next base: position 4,671,827 of record OU342434.1, on the reverse strand, counting down.
AACGTTGGCTAGCTCCTGACCGCTGTAGGATTCGCGGGCTTTGCGCAAGTCTGATAGGAACTTTTCTTGGAGGTGTGCTCTGAAAGAAAAACATTTAATTACCACTGTTCCAATCTCCAACATTTTGCTTACATGTTTTTGGTACAGTCAGCAGCAAAATATCTTCGTTTTTTATCAAACAATTTATTTATTTCGTAAAACTTATACAGATCAGGTACGTTTTGCGTTTATCTATCAATAAAACCATCACCAGTTAATATGGGGTGATGGTCAGAGTCGCAGCGTACGGAACTCGCTAAACACAGTGCCCCACACACTGGATGTAGCTGACTGTACTTTTCAATCTGATTTGAAACTCTCGCAAAGAAACGCATAAGGTTATTCTATTTCAAGCTAAATCATCACGGGAATAAAGACTCACTTGGTCTGAACCTCAACATCCTGCAAGATATTCTTTAGCCTCAAGGTGAGATGTTGTTTTGGATCTGCCGCCTCCTCCCCCTTGAACTTGGTGGCCGCTGGGTTTGTGGTCACGCATGTTCCTGCCTCCGTCAGCTTGTATGACACGAAGAGGAAGTTTGGCAGTGATATCTGAAATACATTAAAACTTTTATCACTGGGTCTTTCCTGGCATGATCGCAGATCTACTACGTTGGCTATTTATAGTAAATCTCATTCTGATTTAATTTGTTTTGAGAAATGTTGGCAAACAATCTAACTTTAAAAACCGGCCAAGGGCGATTCAGACGCGCGCACTGAGGGTTCCGTACAGAATATGAATAATTTAACATACTGAACATCATAAATAACATGTAAAGTAATATGCACCGTACAGTGCTCTAACGAATGCGTCAAGCGAAGTCACACGCGCAATTGTTAATTTCACATGAATAATTATATTCTTATAGGCGCTAGTAAAAGTTGATAATCGTAAAGTGACGGTTTTGATGTAATATAATTAAATATTTTTTAATTTATTTATATTCAATTCAATATAACTTTATTGTACACCAATAAAAAACTTAAAATGGAACATTGAACTTTAAAATTGTACAAAAGGCGGTCTTATCGCTTACAGCAATCTCTACCAGACAATCTTTGGGTAGAGGAAATAAGACACAATATTTTGGGTGGCGGTGTAACAGATATTGATAGATTATAATAAAATACTTGAATAAGCACATATATACTTATATAAATTATATATATTATATGTTGTTATAGCTGCTATCTGTGAAAATTCCCACCGTCTATCTATTACGGATCACGAGCCCGCTGACAAAGACGGACGGACAGCGGAGACTTAGTAATGCATCTAGTTTGTTACCCTTCGGATACGGAACCCTAAAAAGAACATTACACGTTTATAAATAGTGATCAGTAGACATTAAAAATCATAATTTTAATTTTCACAGTACCGATATGCTAGTATCGACTTGAATAAGAAGAAAAAACTAGTTCGATATGACTTATATACGAGTTTACTTTGCTTGTTTTAGCGTGATATGAATAGAACTAAATCGAGAAATAAAATATTACGCTAAAGAAACATCTATTAGATTGAATATATATATAGCTACGTTAAACAATAATTCCTCATTCATCTTACAACCATTTATTAAATAAGGTAATTCGTTAACACTGTCAGAGTAGCATCAGGGGAAACCCGTACAGTCAGTTACAAATAAACAAACAAGAATTTAAAAGTGTTTCTTGTAAACAAATCTGTCATGCAACCAATATATATTTCTCAGTACTTTTTAACGAAACATCTTCAAACATTACGTTGGGATTTTTTTTTAATAAAAAATTTGTAACTAAGTGAAAAGAGGTAGAAGTATGATTTTAAGATTTTTAATTATTTAAATATCTTTCTTACTTTTATGTTCTTTTATGTTCGGTTTCGTGTGTGTGTGTGTGTGTGTGTGTGTGTGTGTGTGTGTGTGTGTGTGTGTGTGTGTGTGTGTGTGTGTGTGTGTGTGTGTGTGTGTGTGTGTGTGTGTGTGTGTGTGTGTGTGTGTGTGTGTGTGTGTGTGTGTGTGTGTGTGTGTGTGTGTGTGTGTGTGTGTGTGTGTGTGTGTGTGTGTGTGTGTGTGTGTGTGTGTGTGTGTGTGTGTGTGTGTGTGTGTGTGTGTGTGTGTGTGTGTGTGTGTGTGTGTGTGTGTGTGTGTGTGTGTGTGTGTGTGTGTGTGTGTGTGTGTGTGTGTGTGTGTGTGTGTGTGTGTGTGTGTGTGTGTGTGTGTGTGTGTGTGTGTGTGTGTGTGTGTGTGTGTGCGTGCGTGCGTGCGTGCGTGCGTGCGTGCGTGCGTGCGTGCGTGCGTGCGTGCGTGCGTGCGTGCGTGCGTGCGTGCGTGCGTGCGTGCGTGCGTGCGTGCGTGCGTGCGTGCGTGCGTGCGTGCGTGCGTGCGTGCGTGTGTGTGTGTGTGTGTGTGTGCAATAAAGACTATTTGAATTGAATTCTTACATCCCATTGTAATCTAAACACTGATTATTAAAAGAAGAAAAAAAACTTTTGCTACAATAGTCTCTTCAAAAAATTATATGTTGTGTGTAAAAGAAACTAGTTATAAATGTTACTAGAATACGTTTGGCTTCATGTTTGTGTCCGTTATTAGCAGAGTTATACATTTTTAGCACCTAATTATGGTTTCGTTAGACTGTTTCTCAGAAGTCTTTGCGGTGTCTGATGAATAATGAACGAACTATATGAAAGCTTCAGTTTTTGTGCAAACAAAGCTACAAATCATATATATTTTAGGTATTAGTGATTGCCTGCGGCTTCGCTTGCTATTGAATGTTTTTATGCAGCTGTTTTCTAATGTACCATGAGTTTGTATAATACCATTGTCACAGAATTAATACAGTACTGCGTAAGGAACGAATGTTTACCGCCCCCACCGATCCGCGATACCTCACCTCCACCCAATCAAGGATCAGTACTATGTCCCGTTAAATGTATGGGAGTAAGAACTAATATCCTAACATTTGTTTGAAGTGTCCGGACTGTGATATTGTCTAGCCTTCAATTTTACCTGGAGATAGAGCCGCACAATAAAAGCGTGCTTACCTAAAAGCCAGACCTAGCTGTTATTTTTGACTAAGTAGGTGTTAAACAGACACAACGGATTGGGCGCATTGATATCAAAGTTCATGGCGTGCTATAAATTATTTTGAATAACCCTATCGGGATCTTTTAATACACGCAATGAATGATGTCTGCGTCTCGTCCGATGAGTTTCACACCTTAGATAATATGGCAACTAGGCCGACGGACACAGAAAACTGCCCTACCATTAACTTTTTTGGGTGATGTTCCTTATAAAATAAACTTGGAAGGAATCATTTCATCTCTATCAAACATCATTTTTAAAAGAGTGACTGAATGATAAACATGCAAAAAGATTAGACGAACAAAAGAAGACTATTTTTCGGACTAGTAGTTTTCTATATGTATCTGTAATTGAATGAAGCAAGGTGTTAGATGACTATGATTGCATGCACAGGCCAATTGACAAATTGAGAGTAATAGCTATTGAGCGGACCATTCAAGGTTTATCAAATATCGTGTTACATTGTTATCTAAATAGATGTTCATTTAGATGGATCTAAGTGGAGTTATCTAGGACTAGACTTTGCTCGTGGATATACCAGCCTACGTGACCTCTGTGCCCCTTTATAATGTACACCACAGATAGGTCTAGTTGTATCAGAGATGTAGGCTTACAATAACATCTAAAAGGATAGTCATCGATAAACGTGGTGATTATGGCTAATCCCCAATTCATGGAAAGACTGACGCGGACATTTATGAGTTCATCAGTAAACTTTTACAGCCCAACTAATTAAATTTTAATTTATTGAAAATTTAAAAAAATTATCTCAAAATAATTCAATAAATAAGTACGGCACTCAATATAGATACTAATATTATTTAAAGTCATTGAAACAGAAATTAAAGTAAAGTATTGTAAAAGTAAACCAGCCAATTACGAGTCGGCGCACCGAGAGTTCCGTACATAATATAAACATACAGAAAATCATATTTATAAGGATAAGTTGTGCCTGGCCAAAATATCCGAGCAATGGCTGTTGATTTACACATCGAAATACAAAAAATGACAGGGAATTCAACAATTTGTAATCGTAACATTTAATGATTTATAAATTATACTTTTCAGATTTATTACTATATTTGTGATGTATAAGACCTTGCTTCTTGCCAAATTTGATTTGGATGCCAAATGATTATAGTTAAATTGGAAGTACCCTTATAGGTTTTGATTCCTTCTTTGTCGAAAAATGTGGCTTAAAGAGACGTTTTAAATGTGATGACCTATAAGCGTCATTTTTTCTAAGCTCCAAGGGACTGCAGATTTTCGTATTCGATTTTAATTTCAACTTCATACCTTCACGCCTTCCTTCCTTTCCTTTCCTTCGCCAAGGGTTCCTTTTTTTAGGTATGGAACCCTAAAATGGGGAAATAGGAAAACAATTGGGTAAATCTCAAATCTCTAAATAACATATTAATTAAGTAGAAGATATGGAAACAGAAAAAGAAAGGTAGCGCAATGACATCCACTCCAGCAAATCACTTTCAAGTAGTGTCATTCATCTAACTACCAATTGTAAATCGATTTGTATTCAATTGCAGACCAATTCACGACTATTGATTGGTTGAATCGATATTTCAGCAATGGTCGACAGCATTAATCCAAGCGAAACATTGAATATGACGGAACAAAACATGCTAATGTTAAAAGTATTGACCGAGGGCCACACATAGGAACTGTTCCCAATCCACCGTGGGTGCCTCCCCACGGTGGATTGGGAACAGTTTGATGAAAACATTGGGACTTGTCGTTGGTAAAGAGCAAAACCGTCGAAAAGTAAATTTAGTAGTTCACTGAGTGATGTAAAAAGAATGTATTTTTTTAAATATTTTCATTGCGTTTAATTGTCTTTTAACATAATTTTGTAAATATACAATACACATGGTATACAAAATGTATGACTAACCTTCAATCTCAGTGTGGCGTCAGGGTCATTATCATTGTAAAGTAGGACATTTTCCTTCATGTCAAAGCTCTCGCGAACTCCGAGGTGGTACAGGAGGGAGCTTTGCTGCAACTGTAAGCTGAGGTCCACCAACGCCACATCTGCATTGTAGAATGTGTCCAGAACACTGGTTTCACCGAAGTCTAGCTTTTCAAACTGGAAAATGATAAATTAGGTACATTACGTTTTATGGATATGATAGTTCTGATTGAGCATACTTGTGGCTTACATCTTAAAGTTGTATTAGTTTCAGTAAAAATCTGTCAATTTTTACTTTTTTAATGGGAATAAAATGGTTAAATTTGTTTCAACTTTTTAAAAAAAAAACTTATCGAAGTATATTATTCTTTTTTACTTTTTCGAATAGAAATCAGCCTAGTGTGAATCAACTACCACCATATATTTAACTTAACACCAAGAAAAAAACGACGATGAAGGCATTTTTCTAGTATGGGGTCCCTTTTTAACTATTTTAACCCCTTACTTTTAGCCCCAGACGCAAGGGGCCTAACAACAATGTCTGTCTGTGGCATAGTATCTCTCGAACAGATGGACCGATTTTAATTTTAAAAAAATTACGTGAAAGCAAGTTTCCTTGCGGTGAGTGGTTAATAGCTATATTTGGTAAAAATCGATTAAGCAGTTTGAGGATTATCAGCTCATGTTAGGCATTTTCGACATAAAATGGAATTATTGCATATGTTTTTTTTAAAATATTAATATTTCATGTTAATGCAGCCATTGCAACCCACATTATGTGATGACTTTCAAATGCCTTCATGTTACAATTCAAAAGATACAGCCAGACATATGTATGGTCAGACAGTGAAGGCTTATTAATAGTGTTCCTTTCGGAACTTTTCAGGTATGGAAGGAAAAAATATGGAAGGAGGGATATATGTTATAAGTTACAATCGTATCACATGATACTTCTTGGATGAAGAGTATAATGTCACAGCAAAAACAGCTGGTCAATTGTTTTATTGTAACAACAAGGACGATAACTCATTATGATTTATACAGTACCACTCGGAATTATCTTTTCTGGGATTCCCAAGCACCTACTACAGTTAACTGAGTTTTGTTTTTCACAGATGACAACAAAATAATCATTATTTAAAAGTTAATTAGCTTTAACTAGTGTTAGCTCAAAGTCCACATAAAATTCTTCTAATTTATAGGTTGCATTTTAACAATGTATTTGCTGAGTTGCCATAACTTATATGTTGTTTTATAATATTAAAATATGATACATGCTATTTTCGTAGGTTTTCAAACTTTATCAAAGTGTTGTGTAGCACAGCACAGCCATCATCTCACTAGCTTGAGCCTTCTGGGTGAGCACATTTTCCATCTAACAGTTTTATTGCCACTTACTATTAGGAGAAATGAAGGCTATGTGCTAACTAAACCATTAAACATTTAAAAAGTTCCTTTTTTATTTATAAGATAATTACTAAAAGATAAAACTTATTGGAAAGTAATATATTGCCAATTGTAATATACCAAAGATATAAACCTAATGTACTTTTTTAAAATTACCACATTCTAGTTTAGTAGTTATTTCAACTTCATTGCAATTTCATTTCAAACAATTCTCTATGAAGAATTCTCACAATGTGCTAATCAAATGAATTCGTGAATAAAGTTATGAGTACATTTTGGTTTATAATAAATTCTAGATGTAACTAACAACTGTTTTTCTCAATAATAATATTTATTTGAAACACACAATACTTAGAATTGATACCAGCTTTATTTTTCATCCACTTCCATTTTGTGGTAATGAGTTTGAGTCATGTAACCACCATGAATGAATTCTGAATCGTATATGTATCTAGTACATATAAATTGAATATAGGTAAATCAGCAAAATAAATAGAACACATGAATGGAAATAAGACTCTTGAAAAGATTTAAATTACTATACCTAATCTATTCATGAAGACATTTTTGTGACATTCAGTTGTTTTATCAACTGAGTGAGAGTAGAAAAGCATTCTAGATTTTTGTCTAAAACTATAAATGTGCTAAAAATTAAATAGTTATATTTTGGAGAACAGACCAGTAATATAATTCTGTTACCTGAAATACTTAAATGGGAACTACAGGAGAGAATGTAGGAGCCGTGTCAACCTTATTTTTATATCCACACATACTGTTTATAAATTTCTTTTATGCAATGAAAATTGCTATGATTGCTGAATAATATTCAAATAATATGCAAAAATAGGTAGACTAATAAGGGTCTCCCATATAGCTTGACTAGTCAGTGAGCTGAAGTGAATGATAACTAACTGATGGAAAGGAAAAGTTCTCGAGTGGCGACCATGCATCGGCAAGCGTGTACCCGGCCATCCCCCTACTAGATTCATACCATGGAGGAAGCCTATGTGCAGCAGTGGATTTTTTCTGGCTGATGATGATGAAATAGGTATCAAACAACAATACAAGTAACTTTTGATTTGGCTCTTCTAAGCTAAAACAATAGTAAGTCATACAGAAATACATACTGTGTTTGAAATAAAAACATATTGTATTATACTTGATTGTGTCTGTTAAACAAACCCAGCCAAGTGAGAGTCAGACTCGCACACAAAGGATTATATACCACCTTGCAATATTTAACACAAAATCACTTTTAAAAAACAACATGTATATTGAATGAACTCCATTTATTTTTAAACTTCATGCATATTAATACACACTGGGAGAAAATTTCAAGTGTCTACCAATTACAGTTCAAAATAGACAGACAGCGGAGGCCCGGCCCAGGTCCCGCTAGGCACCATTTGGGCATAGAACTCTAAAAACTAAGGCCATAAATAGAGGGGTACCAACAATCGTTATAAGAATATGGTCTGCAGATTCTGTACTCTAACATTCTGTAAAATTTCAGAGTTGGATGGAAAATTATTAAAATGGCAAATGTTTTGGTGTTAAGATGGTAAGGGTAAACATTTCACAGCAGATTTTAAGCACTGAATTTTTAAAGAATTCAGCAACAATTTCAGTTTAATTCCAAGAGATTAAGTCATTTTTAATACATATTGGATTAGAAGTAATGACCTTTGAATTGTGAATGAAAAATTTACAAGGTCACACCATTCTTTTACTTACGTGGATGTGGTGTAAGTTGGCATTGACTAGTTCCGAAGCCAATCTAACTTCCTCCAAAGCTCGTCTTCTATGGCTCAAGTTGCTACTTTGTGTGATGTCCAGGACACAGGCAATGTCCATACGGGGCCTGTTGCTCCCGGGTTGAACCGTAGCATTCGATCCATCACTGCATATACTCTCACAAATACTTCTCACTTCACCTACAAAGAAGATTGATCAAAATAAACACCAACTCTGAACTTCACTGACGTAAAAAACAAAGTTTGCAATTCAAACAATAAAATACCTGAGTCCTCTAGCGCCGTGGAAGTGTTCGCAGCGCCGAATGTTATCATTTTCTATCGTATTTTATCATTTGGACGCTGTAAAAACACATTTCACGTTTATTTTACGCAGCTTGTAAAAATTCAACAACAAGCTCGGTTGTTATTTAACGAATAGTGATGTGGAAATATTGCACCAACACGTAATAAGGTAGTTGTCAGAATGGGTTAATACATTTTAGATTAATAACATTGTGTCACGGTTCATTAAAACACGAAAACTAATGTGTAAAGCATGTGAGTTAAATATTATTTGATTATAGTTCCATATTATACAAGAAGTCACACATTTCGTTGAAATTTTCAGTAACCAAAAGTAAACTATTAATATTCTAAAATTATAACAGCTGTTTTCCCAACACTAAAGCCTTGAAATTTTGTTATGTAAAAGCGCCATCTGTTTTAAAATATGTGACAAAATAAAATATTAAAGTAGCTGGTACCTAAATCTTCGCCTAGATGTCGTGAAATCACATTGATGCGATAGAATACTGAGAAAACTACGTGACTATTAGATAGATGTCACTGATGCAATATTTTAAAGAGAAATAAGCCATTTAATAATTTTATAATTCTAATACGACGGCAATGCCCACAGGAGGGCTATATTTAGCAGTCTTTGTATGTTTGTATCTGTAGTCATCGGTATATCCTAAACCACTTATCGTGTTTTATAGTACTCGCGTACTCGCACAATAAGTTAGCCCCTCTGAAGTTAGCCTCTGTACGAATTACTACGATTACGTAGTATATTATATACTCTTTGGCTCTCCGCAATATCAAAATATATAGACGTGGTATAGACGGAATGTATTTTCGATAATAACTATCCCTAGATAATAAGACACTAGGACATTTCTTTGCACTCGCAAACTTGCCTTGCCTCCCCCTTATACATTATTAATTGATACTTCGTGGTCTTTTGTGACTAACTTTAGAGGGGCAAAGTTATTGTGCGAGTACTACAACAAATAAGGTATTACAAGCAAGGGTCACGTTCTTCTTCAAAAAAATCAAACTTGTTGGCCGTTCTATCCGTTAAAACAATCACATTCTGAAAATATACAAATGTATCTATGTAATGAAAACCACAATTTGCTAACTCATTACATACTACTTGGAAAATAGTTTGAAAAATGTGTGAGTCAAAGTACCTACTGTTTACTTTCAAGCTTTAAAGTATGTAACCACCATAAGTAAGATCATAATCATTTGCTTGAGTCAACAGCTGGGCCAAGCTGGACAGGACCTGAGGGCGGTTTGACAGTCGATCGTATCGTACAAATATATTTTTCAAAGCTTCCAAACAAAGCTTTCAGATCTGTTTCAGAAACTCTTTATTTTGTGCTTCTGATTCATCTCAGCAACACAGCATTTTGTTAGGCATATCCTGACATTTGTTTCTGTAAATAAATGCTGCTTACGAGTATTTACATATTATTTGTACATTGTAGGAATTTTCGTAGTCCAGGGAAGCATGCAGGTGCAGGTATCAAGGGGGTCTGCCGTGTGGTCACGGCTACGAATTTGATCATTCCATATCTTCCTGCGGGTGTTGTAAGAAGCAATCAAGAAAAAAATTATATTCAGGAGATGAGTAGTAGCGTCTACCTTTATAAGAATCACATCTTACTGTGATTACCAATTACCAATGCACCTGTCAAGAGTGGGGTTGATCAATAAGAGAGGCTTATATCCAACAGAGGACGTACGAAGCTGATTATGATACGTAGCGATAGCAGCGTTTGTGCCTCTGTTCGCAAAGGGATAACAGCAAGACTGTGCATGTAGTCGATTTTAGTGATCCAAATATTTGATTTAAACAAATGTAACCCTTATAATATCATTTTGGTATCTGTCTATCCGTCCGTCCATTCCTCTGTCACAGCTGATATCTGCAAGAACTACTAATTACTTAGCATAAAAAGTATGTGTAAAAATACCATTCTGCCCTCTCTATCTCCGAAGTTTCTAATGTAAAAATCTGTAATAATCACAGTAGACAGATTTCGTGTAAATATTACAGTAAGCGAGATCTATATGTATCTGGTATAGTTTTTGAGAATTCATCGAAAAACTTGACAAACAAACTTAGGTATACGGTCGGGAAAATGAACCTCATTTCAATATAATATGTATGAGCCTTTGCGTGAGTCCAACTCGTTACCTTACATTTATTTGCTCTAATATTCTGCCTGTTGTTTCGCATTTGCATAGTTGGATGGAAGTAATGAATATACGTAGATTATCAGATTAGATACTCTCCATAAAGGATTCTACTTATCAATAGGCCTTGTTGTCAGAGGGGAGTGGGTCAAGAGTGCATTGTGTTTCTACTTTTCTACTATAAAGAAATAAGTTATGTGTTTGACTGAGACAAATATAGAGCCACAGATTGCTTAATAGCTGCTTTACGTATCTCATTTTATATAAGCTGATCATTTGAAGAAAAGTTTTATTGAAACAATGAAGCTAAATCACCACCGTGTCCCCTTCACTGAGTGCAACTCTGTCCAAGGAACCGCCTCGCTCCATCTTCCATTTTATTTCTGTGTCCTCCTTTGACCAAGATGGTCATTTTATTCCTAACATTACTTTATTTCGTTTTCAGTACAAATCCAATTATTTTGATTTTCTGTTTTTTCTATTTACCTAAATTATTCTCGATTATTTTGTGAATGTTGTGTGAAAGTTCTGTTTTAATGTAAATGGATGACGGTCTGTAAGTTCGTTAATTGTTTATTATAGTCTATAAAAAAACTACCCACGTGCTAGGTTTTATGTAGGTATATAAGATGTAAACGATAGATCGTTATTTTTCATTACTTAAACCAATCTTTTCGATATATGTGATATGGAATTAAAGTTTGCTGATATATATTATACGCATTTACAAGGGAACTACATATATAAACGAACAACTAAATAAAAAAAGTTTAATTTTAAATAATATACACCAATAAATATTACACTAAATTATGTATAATTTATTGTCATATACATGCCTCCCTCCTACAGAGATCACAGATAAACAATTTGAAAATAAAACGGCAATAACTAGTTTTGCACATAAATAACAATTTTAGTTAGGTACAAAAGCATGGTCCTATAAATTGAATTTATACATGTTTAACAACAATTTTATCCGCAAAGTGGATAGCACAAAAGCTTTAACAATATCCGAATTTGTACTCTTGGGGCTATACAATAGATGATAAAATTTTAATAAATACAATTAGTTTAGTCTTAAAACACCCTAACATTCATCGAAAATATTGAAGCTCTCTACTCATGCCAGTTCTCTTTTTGTAGTAAATCGAAAATAATTCATTTGATTTCTTTTATATACCCATTTAAATTGAAGATAAAAACTGCTATGATAACATATGAAATGAGAATGTCAAAATAATTCAAGATTTTAATCATTTTTCGGTCAACAAATTACTAACATTTTCGTACAGAACAGCCTGAAAACAGCAGGTTTATATTGCACAGTTCAAGTGGTACCAGGCGAACAGAATGAATAAAGAGGTCAAGTCTTAACAGCTAAAGTATCGTTTCAGGGCATCACTTTCCAAGAATGATCTTGCGGGACGCGCCGAAGCTCTGTCCAGATTGCGTAGCCAGTTTGTTGGTGCCAGCTTGAAGACCGATGACAGATTGTCCGGCCCTGAGTACGTCTTCGCTGAATTCTCTTCTGTTCTCCTCTGAAGGCCGGGGGCCAAGGGAGGGGCCGCGCCATTCAGGGTGCTTGTGGGCCTGGAAGGAACATTTAGTAAGGTCAGCCAAAAATAAAATTGGATTAACACATTTTTTTGATGTGACCAAAGTTTTAAACAACATACATATTATAATCATATTTTAACCGCCTCCAATGGCTACCTAAATGTTAGATTCAGAGGACCCGGGTTCGATTCCCAGTGGTGGTACCTATCGGTATTTGGTTTGGTTGGGGGTAGGGCGTTATCTAAGTCTGCCGCCGAACAGCAGTGTTTATAGGACTGTTGTGTTTCGGGATGAAAGGTATAGCAGAGCCAGCGCCTGATTAGGTTAAGGCTTCTGGGTGTGCATGCTTAACATCCAACGGCCTTATCATCACTTACCATCAGGTGAGATGAAGGCTAAGTGAAAAACCCACCATACATTTAAAAAAACAATATCTTAGAATATTATAAAAATAAGTTAAAATCTTTTTAAAAAGGAGGGAACTGTCCAGGTAACTGGCGGAGAGAGAACACCCCTCTATTTCCATGTATGACAGGATGAGGGCTGCTTCCTATTAGCCGCTACGGTACCGCCACCGGCGACAGCGGCGCCGCAACGGCAACGGCAGACATAATTATACGACGCGCTTTACCACTAACTTTTCTATGAAAGGTGGTTATCGCCGTGTCTATGCCGGCACTGTATAACGCACCATATATTTTCATACAGTTTGATTTGATCGGCTCCGACTACTGTGCCGTAGAAAAACTCTTCAGTTTTCTGAGTTCAAGTTTCAGAATTTGACACAGCCAAATTTCAAGAGAAGCACCCTGTCTTCTGGTCCCCTGTTATTTATTTTAATTTAAATGGTTAATTTCAAACTAAATATCAATAATCAATTAGTACTTCAGTTTTCCGAAAACACTAGGACAATTGAGAGTAAATTACTGAATGATATTTAAATTTTATTTTTTTAGTTATAAGGACCATATCAGTAGGTATATAGTTATATCAAGAACTGTAACAACAGGAACCTACCGTTCTGCCAAGAGCGAAGATTGTTTGTGTCACCAGGGCGATGTTCTTCTGGTCCCAAAGGTCCGGTGACTGGAACAGGTCAGTATCTGGTACTCCGTACTTAACGCAAGCCTTCTGGAACCTGTAAACATATTGTCCAAACATTGATATGAAATCTTCAAATAGATTATAGTCGACTGCATAAGTTGTGTATTTCATGAACAATCTATATTGAAACGCCATGGTGTATTTGCTAAAATACCACGCTTGGCAGGTGAATTGGTGATAGTAAAATGTTTTTGTTACATAGGTAGGTAGATGTTGCTGCCCTTCTCCTTAATATTTTGTCTCTCAATCGCATTCTAAAGCCGAGTCTACAAGCTTACGATTATTTCTTAAATTGCTGAGTAAAAAAATCCCTATCAAACTTAATCTATTTTAATCGCTTTCGCACTAGCTTATCGAAAATCTGATTATCCCCAACGACCATGCGTCAGACTTCCATTGGGAGCTACAGGAATATCATTATGCGATAAAAAAATACGCTACGTCTTTCGTTATGATCTATTAAAATCAAGATACATGTAGCAATAAAAACTACATATTATTAGTCTGGTTAAATGTTTGCGACATAAAGTATACGGCATTGTACGGATACTTGGCAAGTTTCTACGTGCTGTTATTTAAAGGAGTAAAAAAATAAATAAACATTGGCGTATCCTTTAGCAGAGCAAGCAATCGATTTCCTGCAAGATAGTAGTGACTGTATTGAAGGTCAAACTAAATAACGCAAGTACAGATAAACGAATACAAACTGACCTTGCTTAATCTTTAACAAGTAATTCTTGCCTGTAATAAAATTGTATGACCTACGAGTATCATAACCATTCAATAGCGTGCGTGTGAACCCGGGTATGCAACAGGGCCAGAGACATCTATCTATGTATTAACAAACAGCTTACCGCATTTTCCGCCTGCAAAGCGTGGGGATTATGCCAAGCCGACTCTTAAAAAGCCCATCAGCCGGTCGGCCTCATGACCGTCTATGGCGTAGGTGAGGTTTATCGATATTGGTGAAGTACTAGTCCAAAAGGTTTAAGAAAAGGCAGAGCCAGCGCCTCGTTCTATTGAGGTTTCTGAGTGCGCACGTTTACCATCCAACTCAGGTTAGATTAAGGGCTAAGTGTAAACCCATCATACATTAAGAAATATATTATACCCAGCAAGACTTAAGAAATATTGCTCCGCTCAGCATTTCACTCTTAAGCCACCTATGGTGCAGCGGTGGCCAGGATAGGTTATATAGTTTGTAGAGATATTATATTATTAGCCCTGCGTACTATATTTCGTTAGAAGCGTAATCGGTTGCATAAGTATGTTAGACATGAGACTTCCTCATAGAACGCTACATTGGACTTTTCATGAGAGGATTTGCCATATCACCACGCTTGGCAGGCAGATTGGAAAGTAAGACGTTGTTACTTAGGTAGATGTTGCTACCCACCCGGAATGTATGTTCCCACTGTCGAGGGTGGCCAGTTGGTCATATTCTGAAACAGGTATTAGATAGTGCAGACATTACTAACTGATTGATGTTGTCCATGAACTTGTAATCACCACCGGACACGTTGACCTTGGTGATGATGCCAGGTTGTAGTCTGTTCATCAGCTTGCACAGGATGATGCCGTCACGAAGTGCGTGCTCGTAGGGAAGACCAGGGGGGAACTTCTCCCCGGTGACTGCCTCGATCCAAGCCTGAGCTTCGGCTTCCTTCTCGGGCTCGCGTTTGCCAGCGCACTGAAACGAAATAAATCACTTTGAAGTTATGGTCGCCTGGTATGTTACCATTGGTCATTCAATTATGTCTAATTTCAACTTAAAAAAACACCGTTGTTATTTGAGTAGCTAGCCTTTTAATTTTAATTATTTATATCAATGCCTTCGCTTTTAGGAAAGTACAGTTGAGTACTATGTAAGTAAAATGTATCCACTTTTGAACCATATCATATTCACTCTTGCTTGTTTCTATGTACTGTGTTGGAGGAAATGTGAAAGTGGATACATATTTTTGTACTCGAAATTACCGTGTCATTTTACCCTATCTTGTTCCTATGCAGTGTGTTGAGAGATACGAGTATGTCAACCAAATATGAATATGACATGGTACAAAAGTGGTGAAATATTTTTCTACTTGAGTGTACCACACAATGTTATCTGGGTGTCGTAAAAGGCGACTAAAGGAAATGTTCAGGCGATGAGCAGCAACGGACTACCGCAGCAGTACAGCAGTACCTAAAATCTTACTGTGATCATCATCATTATGGTAAACAGTTTCCATGCAAATCCGACGTGGCGATGTATTAGACAGGATCGTGTCAGCTGATCTTTCAATTGCTTATTTTTGACGAAGACTATTCTACACCTGAAGCTCTTCAAATATGTAACATATTTTTGTATAAACTTTTTTTAATAAATGCGCTAGATTTGTGTAAAGATTTTCAATCAGACTTCCATTATCGGTAGAGCATTGTTGGGTCGTATTCCCTAACTTATTATTTATGATTTTCAGAATGTTCATAATCTGTACGGAGCCCTCGGTGCGCGAGTTCGACTCGCACTTGACCAGTTTTTATTATTATTTTGAAAAAGATTTTTCAAAAGTGGAAGTAGATTTGACAGCGTTTGAAAAAAACTTTTTAAAATTTCGTCTAGCTATTATCTGGATTAACACAGCACTTGTTGCTATTTTATTACTCTCAATATCTTGCCTTATAAAATATGTGATAAATCTTTATAAATTGCAGACAATTCACCAATAAATAATAATTTATATCTTATAGATATGAACTACAGTTATACGCGGGCAAGTGGGCTTCCCCGACACGTGGCCGGATGGATTCCATTTTAATACTGGCAAAGTGCCAAATGGCCACGTCTTACTGAAAACTGGACATCCTTAAACTTCATATGTAATCGATATCGGGTTATACGAAAGATCCTAAATCAAATAATATAGGTTACAGTAACTTGAAAATTGAACAAAAGTGTGATGGTCAAAGCCAACCTATTCGCTTCAAAAGGTCCATAGTTGACTGACGGTTAATGGCTACCGTATTTTTTATTTAAAAATTGTATTTATAGTTTTTATCAAAACCAAAAATTTGTTGAACAGTTGAAGCCAAAAATATATTTAAAGTTTTAAAACCCCACGGTAGAGATTTCAAGTTTTCGATAGACTAATAATAATAGCAAAAAAGCTGAGAAAATATGACACATAAGAGTACCAGCAGCAGCTGGGAAACATCAACTGATGAACATAACTTCATAAGCTGTGCTTTTAACAAGAATCTTTTATGAACAAATAACAAAAATTCCAAACCAAACAATGAAAATCTTTTAGGCATCCTATGAAATAAGTTCTGAAGCACTCTTTCTAGAATATCCGTTCTCTACCGACGACATTTGCTGTCTGTCTTTGAAATGAAATACTTTGGTGACAAGCTTCCAACAAAATTAATAACGCTGGTCTATTTTCTTCTTCAGCAGAGGTCGATAACCGGTTGTTGAATTTGATATGTCGTGGATCGATTGTAGAATTGTCCACATCAGGAAGTGACCGAACATTTCATGGTATCGACTAGTATTTGCCATATCGTTCGTTAACGTTCGCCGATTTATTTCTTTATTTTTTAAAATACCTCATTAACTCACATGAACTAGCATGTTTTATAAAGAGAGAGAGATAAATCACCTGCCTATGAATCGATTGAATATCACACATCCATACAACCCAGTGACAACAAAGACATCAGTGAGCCGTGAAGTTTTTAGGATGTTTATCCTTAGTAAATTGCACATCTGCACCGTGTTCCTTTTTCTCCATTTTCATTCGCGTTTTCATCCACCTCATCAGAATAGTGTGATAAATGATTATCTTATTAACTATCACAAAATAGCTGTCAACATTTTATTTTTCTGTTTAATATCCACAGACTTTTAGTTATTGTTTAAATAATAAATAACATTTCGTTTTCAAGAGATGTTTCTCTTCATAGACTCAATTTGAATGACACTTGCTACTAATTAAAACTGTTTTGGACTCGGTCCACATTCACAAGAGTTTTCTTCTTACATTATTCTTACATTCTCACTTTGTAATGTCTCACTAACGGTTTGTTAAGATTACATGAGACATTTAATTGAAAATTATGGCCTATTTGTTACTACAGTGTCTACTTACAAATATAAGGGCCGGATGGTACTTCATTTCGTTTTGTAATAATATCAAACATCAAACGGTATTTCTATACCTAGCAGCGACATTCGTTTTTAGTCAAACTCTTGTTTGGTCATATACTTCTTTCGTCAAACGCTTATTCGTCAAAACCGCCCTTCGTCAAGTACGCTTTTGTAAACTCAACAACTATTTGGGGATTTGTAATAATCGACGCTTGATGGATGGCCTCCGTGGCGCAGTTGTCTGAGCGTTAGAATCAGACAAGCAACACACGCGGCAGGTACAGGGTTCGATTTCCAGTTAAAAATCACGTTGTGATACTTTCCCCAGTTTGTTTAGGACACTGCAGCCTGAATCACCTGATTGCCTGAAAAGTAAGATGATTTACGTTCTTTGGAAGGCATGGAAAGCTGTAGATCTCGATTCTCGTATTTGAGGTAGAGGCCTTCGGGCGACTTGATTAGTTAACAGCCTAAAACCCTAAAATATGGTTTAGTCTCTACTTCGGGTTGGCGGGTCAGATGGAAGTCGCTTCCGTAATATTTACGCGCTCAAAAAGAACTAAAACCGACTTCAACTGCCTTAAAATTATTACTCTTAGAGGTAGAATTATGTGGGTACATATTAGGTTTTTGTTGATTTTCTCAAAAAGCGCTTAGTCAATTTCGATAAAATTTATATGGGACCACCTCTGAAGTATGTTTTTACAAACAAAAAAAGAATCATCAAAATCAATTCACAATTGGCGGAGTTATCGCGTAATATACATACAAAAAAACATACAGGCGAATTGAGTCCCCCTTTTTTGAAGTCGGTTGAAAACTAGTACATTCCCCGATATCTTGGGTTAGCTGATATTGATTCATTGACAGACGATCCTAATAATAGGTGGTTCCTGTGGGACGATTTCTGAAGTCCGCGTAAAGGAAGTTGCAGGCAAAAGTACTAGTTACTCTAATATCAACCTGTGTAGTTCATTACATAACAATTGAAAATTGTAGAAGGCCAAGAAACAAAGAAATAACAAACAAAACCCCATAAAACTATCAGATATTTTCGTATATTCAAAACAACCCGCTGTTGAAATCGCTGAGATCAAAATTTTTCCAGCTTCTCTATTCTTAAATCGCTCTGGTTTCCTAATGATATCACATCCGGTTTATTTTAGTCGTGCCGATTCCAGGCAAGACTTCTGGAAAGTCGTCTTAGTTATTTTTTACAATAATGCGTTCTTTAATCGAAACTTTCTAATTAGAATGTTTGTATTTTTGTGAATACATTAAAACAGATTGTACCCGAAGATAGCATTTTAAGAAAGCTACGCATACGCATAAAGATACGCAAGTTTTTAAATAGCTTTAGAGTTAAGCAACCTAAGTAGGGAACTATGTATGTCCAGCTGTTACCACATATCTACGTAAACAACTCCTCGTATGAGTTATCATTGGAAGTTGATTGGAAGCGTTGGTTTTGTTCCTGGGTCACTGGCAATATGACGTCACATAAAATCCAAAATGGCGGATATTTAACCATTAAACATATCAAATGACATGTATTGTATTATATAACTATTCCAACTATACAATTTGTTGTTATTGTTTCAAGGCAACATAAAACATAAAACTACGGACTGTTATTATGTCATGACTTACTGATAACATGTTTGGTCAGTATTAATAACATGACTCGAGATGGAAGCTGTAAATCTTCGTTATATATCATAAAAAGGCGAAACGACACATTTCCGTTATAATTATTTGGGAACATGACATAAAAAGAATTTACCTATTCAAAAGAGATGGTATTGCCTTACAGCATGTCTATGTCAATGGAGCTTGTAGTTCCCGTGGGATGCTTTCCGAAGTCCAAACGGATGAAGTCACAGGCAAAAGCAGAGTAACTACTCGTCGTGTCTATGTCTGTCTATTCTGTCAGTAATTGCTGTTTGACATCACGCTATGACTAGTTTGGCAGTCTGATTTTACACCGTGAGCCATTTTCGTAAATCACCTAAATGATTAGGCCTTCTTAGGGATTTGTCATAATTACTACGATTGGCGAGATGATTGATGATTGCGAACATGTTGTTGATACTAAGATAGATGTTGCTTCACAACTTCGAATTTTTTCCCATAGCCTTTTACGGCGCGAAATCTTTCACAAGATCATTTTTTAGACCCGTCGCTAAACGGCGAATCATTCCTCAATCATCAAAATCATTGTGATGAAATTCTTCGGGTGCTTCTTGAGTATTCTGATGAAAATTATGTCAGTAAAATTGTAAAATTAAAACATATCTTAATGTTAGAGAAATGGTTATGAGTGCTTTTAATTTTTAAGAAATAAACGTAAGTAACCGACAGCAAAAAGAAAAACAACAACCACTGGCGCTAAATGCAACAACAAAAAGAGGATTTATATTCAGCTTTTAATTTGCGAAGATTAATCAGCTGTATCCTGTTTACAGTGCTTTTGCGGTCATTGGCGTAAATAAAAATGACTTTATCGTATATATTGTTACGTATTCCGTACACTTGGGCGGAATAAGCTTTGTCTAAATTGTTTAATCTTTGTACTTTTTCTTAGTATAACATTTCTTCATTGTCAGCGGAAAATTATACAGCTGAATAAACGAGTATTTACTGAGGTGATTAGCCATAATCACTACGCTTATCAGGCAGGTGAGGGACGATAGACAAATTTAAATTCCGATTATACACAAATGAAAAGATTCTACACGACCCTTAGATTTTTCCTTAGTCAAGTTCTACGAAACCCATTTGACATTTGGTTCTGTTCTGATATTCTAATGCCAAGCCAAAATACCTTCGTATTGAACTGGCAAAACTTGTTGAATACCAAGTATAATACTGTTGTAATCATTTTTCAAAAATGATTCAAATTTTTCTTTGCTATTTGTGTGTCTTACGAAATTTATGTTACTAAAATAATCGTGAATAAAAACACGTCTATCAATTTAATAATTACTTTTTTGTTGACTGTCCTTTTTCTATAATATATTTATATTATAAAGTTTATTTCATTGACTTACTCGTCAATCACGGAGGATTTAAAAAAGTTTTTACGCTCCCATTACGCCGCCCGCCCACGCGGACGCCAAATGCCGTTGGGCGGGCGGCAGAAGTAACACCACAGTCTAAATCCTGGTGCGATAGCAGAAGCTCGCTCCAACACCAAGTGGCTTTACAGTTCTTTGTGACATACCAAAATGCCTGTATGTATACAGATGGTGGATCAGTTTCTTTGTATTGTGTCGACTTGTTTTCTTCTTCTATATCAAAATGTTATTTAATTAGTCAGTGTCTTAAAATTCATCTTTTACTATCTTAACATACTTTCTGTTGTCGTTGTTTATTACTTTAATTTATTCAATTTCAATTTCCTCATATTTTTATTCTGTAATAACATCGTATCTAATTGTTAGTTTAATTTGGCGGATTACCTTGTGTCTGAGATCAATCTTCACTAATAATATTGCTTATGTTTCCTCAATCTTTTTCATTATCTGTTGATTAACGATTTCACATATGCCTTTTTTCTTCCTTTCTAAGAGTATAGTAGTTTACTCTCTGACATTAGGACCCCATCATTTATTTGACCTTTGGTTTCTTTCAATGTTCACAATTATACATAAACATGTTATCTGTTATATATCAGTGTTGACGTCAACGACTTTTACAAACTCTGAATCTCCCGCGCAGCTGTGCCAACCCGTCATCGATCGCGCCGTCTCTTTATCTAAAGCTTATTATTTTCTACTCCAAACCACCGTAAATCTCTTCTTTCTCTTTCTTTCCTATACGCATTCCAAAAGTCAAAACATATTCTGTAATAACTTCTGAGGTTTTATTTTGTTTACAATTGAAATTTTCTAGATTGAAATTCTTCGCGACGCTTTCGAGAAACAAATCTGTTGACGCTTCAATAGTTTATGGGTAACGATCTGAAAATGCCTCATCATTTCAAATTATGATGAGTTGACGAAAGTTTGATTCGCAAATGATGCTAAAACTTCCAAATTAAAATACCCGTTTTTGATTGCACGTTTCGCTACATGGATATTTAACGATTTCTACGACTAAATGTTTCACAGGCTTTTTTCTTCTTCAAATATATGCTATACGCACATTACCCTAAGTTTGAATATCAGTTAATCATAAGGACCAGTTACAAAGTAAGCGAACTCCCTGACGTCAGAAGTCTCAAAAACGCTGCCAGCTGCTCTCCGCCCGTCATCAGTGATTGCACACGTCCTAAAAAGCTTTCCAGACTACAGATAACGTGCGCTTGCGCCGCCGGTTTTATTTTAGGAGGTGATGCTGGAATCCGCTAGGCATAACGACTTGGCACTGGAGTCGCTGTTTTATGGCCCATGTTCAAGATTTCGACGTTTATTGACAAACATTTTACTATTTAGCGCGCGTCGAGTTGGGAATTCATCTTTTTTTGCCTTAGCAACATAGTAAGGGTCTCTGAGGAGGAGAAAACATTTGAAACGTTTCCCTCAAATTACTTCTCCGTTGATATGACAGTATATAATCATAGTTGAATTAGAAAACCTAAAATTATTAATTTATATTTTTAGGCCAGAAACAAGGAACAGGAGCAAGAGGTCCTGACCTGGATCCAGGCTGTCATTGGTGAGCCGCTCCCCAATGGTGCCTACGAAGACATTCTCAAGGACGGTGTGGTTCTCTGCAAGCTCGCCAACAAACTGTCCCCAGGTTCGGTCAAGAAGATCCAGGAGAAAGGAACTAATTTCCAGCTTATGGAGAACATTCAGAGGTACTTCATTTTAACGACTACAATGAAACTACATGTAGGTATTTAAGAAAAGTTGAGTCGACAAAAACTGCTAACGAACTCGGAAATGAGTTTGATGGGAAGAAATAAAATCGAATTTGGATAAAAATCTACGAGACTAAAATTGTTTGTAGTATAAGGAAAGTCAACCAAAGCAAAAAATATATCATTTCAGATTCCAAGCTGCGATCAAGAAATATGGAGTCCCAGAAGAAGAAATCTTCCAGACCGCTGATCTTTTTGAAAGGCGTAACATTGCACAAGTGACACTTTGCTTATACGCCCTTGGAAGAATTGTAAGCATGTTTTTCTAGATATATTATACAGTAAAAGTAACACTTTGAAAAAATATCTAACAGGAAAATATTAATAATACTGAAACAATTTCCAGACTCAAAAGCATCCTGAATGGACTGGTCCTCAGTTGGGTCCTAAAATGGCTGACAAAAACGAGCGTTCCTTCACTGATGAGCAGCTCAGAGCTCACGAAGGCCAGCTTAATCTTCAAATGGGCTTCAATAAGGGAGCTTCGCAATCTGGCCACGGCGGCTTCGGAAACACCCGTCACATGTAAATCTATTACGAATTTCTGATGGTGTCTGAGACCAATATCATTCTCAATAAACAGTATTTTATAAGGAATTTTGCTATTTTGGATTATTTGTGAAATTGCAATAGTAACTCGTATTTAAAACGTTTCCTATTAAGCTATGAACATCCTTGCATTATTTAATGTTTTTATTTTTAAAATTTTATTTATGTGACTAGTATTAATTTCGCTAACATTTTTTCGCTAAGACTTTTCTTACCGTTAAGTGTAATCTGTAAATATTTAACATTATTTTAATAAATATTTTTTTATAAGATGGTTTTACTTTTCTCTTGTCGCTACTTTATTTTGGTAACTACTTTATTCATCTAAGGCACACAGTAATGACATTGGTTCGAAGGACACTGTTGCATTGCCTATATGTATTCTTCTTCCGCAATAAATTAGTTAAGATTTGTTATTTCCTCTATGATAGTTTGCATATATTTATTATTCCACTGACATTAGATTACCATGAATACTGGTAACGTTATATTCTAAGAAACCTACGGAAGAGACCTTGATTTGGACCTGACTATACTGTTAGTAATCAGATCATTGTTAACTAAGCCTGCTTTGATAGAGACAATCTGAGATTTTACAACTTTAATATTATATTTTCTTTCCCAATGATTATGAAATGATTATTGATTATTTTGAAAGGTCTCAGAATGAATTCGATGCATTCTGTGACCTATTAAAAGCGTTTAAATGCATCAATCAAAAGTTTGAACATTGAGATTTTTAATAGTAGTTATTAAAAACTCATAAATCAACATGTATCTGTTCAAACTGCTGTATGCATATGAGAGTTGGTTTGCGGATGCGTTTTAATGACAGAAGTAGTAATTACACTAAGCTTAATAAATAACAGAAACAAAACTTACCTAAGGTTGTCTGATTTACTTTTCTAGTATTATTTAAATGTATGTTCAAAATAATTACAAAAATTGATGTAAAAATTTCTGAAACTTTCTCAAACTGTACGAACATTTAAAAATAGTTATATTCCTAATTCACAGTTGACGTGGTAGTTTGAAGCAATAAAGCATTTTAAAGCCTACAGAAATAGTCGTGGGGATGGCGGCTATGCAGTTTTGCACTAGATTCTGACACTAGAACACCTTGGTTTACTTTACATGTATATCGTGAACTAAGGATACCTTGAGGTATATTGTAGCATAGGCTGCCGTGGCTTGTTTTGCACCGTTCGAGAGATGAGCTTTTATTTACATTTTACTTATATGTTTCGATGAGTTCTTAGATTTATTCTTAATCTATTACAACTTATTTATGAATTATTTACAAAATGAATATACATACATTTAAGAATCAAATATAATTAACTGTATCTGTAAGTATGAACTTTTGTATCTTAGTTAATTAATTGTTTAATGGTGGATGAGCTCCTTCTTGATAATAAATTAAAGCCACTGTTTGTGGTACATTTGTTCACTTTTACCGAGACGAGAGGACTATACAAAATGCAACATGCTATTTTTATATTTATAATTATTTTATCTAATTTATTGACACGGTGTATAGTACTCGCAAAATAAGTTTGCCCCTCTGAAGTTAACTCTCCGCAATTTCAATTTCTTATATATCGTGATATCGTCTGCGTCTGCCTCTAAACTATTTCTATCCCAAAAACGTTCAACTGCGAGTCGGATTACACCCGAAGGGTTTTATACCACCATACTAGCACAATATATATCAATATCGATCAAAATACGCTGAAAAAACTCTTATCTTGAATGGGGATTTAAATATTAGGCTGTTAATGCTGACATGTTAATGAAATAATAATTTAATATGCTTTTAGTCCTGTCCCAAATGACTTGGAGCTACCAGGATGACATGACACAACAGGATTATATAAGACAACTAGCTGACCCGGCCACGCGTTGCTGTGGCTAAAGTTTTTATTATATTACATTATAGTAAACAATCTAAGAGGAATAATAAGAGAACATCAGTCACGGAGTCCACTATGCTTTTTCACACAGATAGTATTTGTAAAAAAATATGGTGATCTCCTTATTTGACTTAGCAATAAATTAAAATTGCGACTATAATTAGGTTTTGATCAGTGAAGCACAAATAAGTAAAAAACAGGATTAATTTCACTGTATTATATTCATTATAATATGAATTCAATTTACACTTCAGTCTAAGTAACACGTGGCCGGCTATGCTAACACCAAAAATTTAAAAAGTGGAAATAATTGAATTATACGGTATTTCGTTCACTACAAAATAAATTTAATTAATTTTATAGGGTCAACAACACGTGGTAATTATGATGTTAAAATTTAGCTTATATGACACGTTCGTAGATTTACCATAGCAGCGCCATCTATTGATTACTTACTCAACCCAGTCGAAGGTATCGACATCTGTTAGAATCATTTGGAGTTAACAGATAATTGTGACTGTCAAATAATAACAGACAAATAATTAGCAATAAATTAAAATTGCGACTATAATTTGAGATTTAAACTATCCTATCTCTCAAGTTGGATCGAACTGCACATGGTGTGCGAATTTTATTATAATCGGTTAAGTGGTTTAGGAGTCCATTGAGGACAAACATTGTAACACGAGATTTATATATATTAAGATAAGATGTACTGAGCTCACACTCCAGAGTGAGAAGTTTAATCATAATTTCATGTGCGTGGGTACAGCCGACCCACTATGAAAACTGTTTATTTTGACCGGGCGCCAACATGAAGGAGTATGGAGAATATATTCAACCCTGACATGTGAGCTATATTTATGATAGGTAATTAGTGTAACGGCAGTTATTAGTGGAGATTATTACATCGGTTGCCAAAATAACAAATGGTTTTAAATCGAGTTTTAATTATAACAGTGCCAAAATTTAAATTAGAATCGGTATTGCCTTTAATATACCTCTATGAAAACCGTTTCAAAGTTGTTGACCATAACCGTTCAAACTCGTACTCAATTTCTATTGCCATAATCTTTAATTCAAAATAGAATAGCTGGCTTTGTGCTGTAATTATCTGAAAATAGGAAATCTGATAATACAACCGCGAAATGAGTATCATTAACGTACAACTTCCTAAGGAATCACAATATTAATTTTTACACACTAGTTTTCGATTATTGTTCAATGCGACACCTAGGGACTTTTAGCTGCGTAACGGCTATTATAGCTAACTATACAGTTTTACGTTAATGATATTCATTTCACGACACTAAATTTATATCTCCTATTTTTAGGTAATTACTTATCAAAGCCAGCTATTCTATTTCAGAAGATTATGACAAAAGAAATTTAGTATCGAAGCATTCTGAGAAGAATCCCGTTAATGAACGCTATTGCAAATAGGAGTTATATCAATAACTTTAGCTTTTTCTATTTTTCACAGAGTTTCAATTATTTTACTATGACGGGTTTGCACTTGGACTTAATCTCACCTGATGGTAAGTGACGATAAGGTCGTTGGATGGTAAGCGAGCGCACCCAGAAGCCTCCAGCTATGAGGCACTGGCTGTGCTACCTTTCATACCAGAACACAGTAATGCTATTAACACTGCTGTTTGGCGGCAGACTTAGGTAACATGGTAGTAGCTAGCCAGGTGAACATAGAATATACCACCAACAAAACAGTATACATATAAGGCCATACACCGTACATAAACGTATACACCGAAGGGCGTGGTGTACCGTCGCTTCAGAGGAAAGATAGCGACCAACACCACCAGAGCGGCACCAACGTGCCTAGTAAATAGTATTATTGTAGTGTGTAATAGTTTATTTTAATGTATTTTATTGTATTGTATATATACTTATGGGTCATTGTTACCTGAAATAAATGAATAATAATAATATAGGTTGGAACCTACCACTGGAAACCAAACTTGAGATCTCCGGATTGTAAATCCAAGCCTTTAGGCCACGTGTCCTGCGCGTCATCATCGTATATTATTTTAAGTAGTTTAGTAATAATTCAATGTATTTAAAAATACAGTTGTTTCATCAATGTATTGAAAATAAGTATCAATGTATTGATTTAGACCAGCATAATTGTGGACGCATTGAATTTTACTATTGACTCCAGCATGATTGAGGACACAAAGCCGCATTTTACCATTGACCTAAAACAAGTCAAGATCTTGTATCCATTGCACTTTACACATAGGCACACGTCAACAAAGGGAATTCAAAGTAGTGTCACAAGACTACCCAACGACCGTGACCTCTGAGCCAGGCACCAGTAAAGTTTAATGTGTACCAACGGCCGTGCCTTCTATTGCATAATGTGGTCAGACTTTTACAAAATATTTGTATCTTGTGCAAAAATCTGTATGTCAGCACTACTAACAAAGTGTTGTGGAACGAATATGATGTCAGTTCCAAAATAGTGTTGTGGCTTTACAAATGTATTGATTTATAACATTTTGATGTTGTAAAGGCATGACAACGCTCTGTTGAGATAATTGGGGTTTTATGAGGCCATGTCCCGACTTTAGAATAAGACCTCCCCAAGTCATGCCGCATGTGTCTTAAAAGTTAACTAAAGGAAAACAGAATCAAAGCCGCACTGCACTTTGTAAATAATATGAATAAAACAAAGTTAGGTTATTCACACTATTTATAACACAAGTAACCAATGTCTGTGTATCTGTTTGTCTGTGGCATTGTAGCTCTCGAATGGATGGATTTCATGTCATGGGTGGTGCTTAGCTATATTTGGTAAAAATTGATTCAGCATTTTGAAGAGTATCAACTGATGCTAGACATTTTCAGAATAAAATGAATTTGTTTTGTGTATGATTATTGCGTAGTTACTTTCAAAGTTTTAATAAGTAAGAATAACTGTTCAAACATGAGTTAAAAATCCTTAGACGAACAAGGGTCACCGACATAGCTCGAAGAGTCAGTGAGCTGAAGTGGCAATGGGAAGGCCACATCGCTCGAAGAACCGATAACCGGTGGAGAGTAAAATTTCTTGAGTGACGTCCCCCTACTAGATTGACCGACGACCTGGAGTCGCTGGATGCAAGTGGCTCAGGACCGGTCAATGTGGAGGATACCATGGAGGAGCCCTATGTCCAGCAGCGGACGTTTCTCGCCTGCTGCTGCTGAGTTTTAATGGTTTAAATACCCTGACGAGGTTCCATTATGTACATACCTAGCTTTAACATCTGCTACTCACACATGGAGAGCAATGAACGTTATGACTGTGACTATCTCCTGAACTGTTTCACTGGTCGCCTTTTACGACACCCGCGGGATGAGACGAGGCAATCCTATTCTATAGACGTATACACATTACTAGGCACGTCTATAAAATTCACTTAGGTATGATTTACATTACATACATACATTTACTCGACAGTTTTACTGTTCTGGATTTTGTAAAAGAAGAAATTGATGTAATGGAACGAATGTAACACTTATAGCGCGTATTAGGTCTTGATTACGTTCTAGTTCACCCAACTAGTTATACAGGAACTGGTATCTAGGGCAGTGCAGTATGGTTGCAACGATATACCTAAAATTTCCTACTTCCTTCATCTTTTCAATAATTTATTAATTATTTTTGTTTTGTACCTCTTTGCAACCTTGTGATTTGCCTTCCTGGGCATTGAACCAAAATTTTATTGCAACCTGCTGTTAATCGTCGTTATTGGCTAGTCATGTTTTAAAGTGTATTGCTACAAGGATGAAGGGAACCGAAACTTAGCAAATACAATCTCCACTCTTCACTTTATCAACAGCATTAACTTAAGCAACGCAAGTTGAAGTTTTATTTACATTATTGGCAATTGCGTGTTGCTCCCCTCCTTGCGTCTTCGCGGCACATGGAGCCCGACAAAGAGTGGTTTTAGTATCAACTGTGCAGCTCGGGCAGCCCGCTCGAGGCACACCGGCCTCTGGTTCTCGAACCGATAAACAAACACCCAAACATGCAGTTCAAATTATTTATAGTGACGTGTGTGCTACACTACTCAGTCGGCGAGCATTATAAAACGAAGCGTGAGTATTTTTGGATACACTTTTAACACCAGTGTGCCGATTATGCGACCTACATAGCCGATGGAACGTTTTGGATAAATAAAAAAGATACGCGTACCACTGTTTATTCGTAACCGCTGCAAACGAAATTAGTTTCGTAAAGTTATAGCCGTTACATAAAAGTTTTTATTGACTGTGTTACGGTCACAGTCTGTCATGTTTCTTTTAACAAACAATCTTAACGATTTTCGTAAGTACCCCAAACTCTTTAGATGTTTTCTATGTCAAATATGTAGGTAAACAGAATCATTTCAGTATCGATGTTGTTTCATTGTTTTACGTATATTGTGATCGATAGCCTTATGGAGTCTTCCACAAAATTTTAGTTGACTCATCTGTCTAGATGTTATCGGAAACCTCATTTTTGCTCATTACTATTTGTTATTACTATTGGTTCAATCTGGAAAACCAGTAAGACCAGAATTTGATGATTGCGATTCGTGTAACTAACTTATTACACGAAGTACCTACGAGCAACTGAATTTTCGGTCAATGTCAATGTTTATTGAAGTACACTTACACTGGCATTGTCTAAGTGCTCGGACATTTGATACGTGTAAGTCACGTAATCTCTGTTCATTCATTCAAGTTTTATTTACATATTCAATTCATGCTATCCTTTTTCAGCGAACTTCGTCAAAACATGTAGCAAAAGCGATCCAGATTTTGACGATTGCTCCAGAGAGGCTGTGCAGCAGCTGTTTGATGCACTTGGCCCAGGTATGATTGCAATCGATGCTTAGTAAGTATATTTATTAAACTTGGCAATAAGAAGCATTTAAATAACTGACGAACAAAGTTATTGGGATTATGAACTCTTGCTTTGTGTAAACAGAACTGATTTTATGCAAAATTATACTCGTTTATGCATACAAATATGTGGTTAGCAACCAGTCAGCTGCGTAAGTAGCCGGCACGGTTGCTGAACGCCTGGTTTATTGCACAACTAAACAGCACTGTGCAACCGTGGATACGCTCTTTGTGGCGCTGCACTCCTGTTCAAAATATTCCTTCTTGTTTTATTTACTTCATTTACTGCTAATTTTGCAATTCCTTCGACTTGACACCAAACGTTTCACACTCTTGAGAAATGGTTTCAAAAATGTGTACCAACAGCGCCAGAGTTTTGTTAAGATAAATTTTAAAATTGTTGTTCAAGTATGAGAGTTGCATAGATAGTACGGATTGATAGTGGGCTGGCAGGTCCACGAGCCACTAGGCTAGTCACATAGCCTCAATTGCGAAACGTGTACATAACTTGCGGAAAGCGAAAGCGCTATTTCTTCACCATGCTCATACGATGACGGCTCGTTTGGTATTGAGTGTGATTCATATTGATATTTACCAACCAAATTACTTACCGTAATTTTATTCCGTCAGTCTAGTAATTGAAACAGTAACACGCATTAAAATGCTACTGCACCTTATGCTTATTGTTTTAAATACTCCTTACTGAATGTACATTGCCGTGTAGCGAAAAGGCTCATTTTCAGCAGTGAAAAGCTGATTAACTGATGATTTAAGGAGTAAGCTGAAACTTCTTCTGAAAAAGAGGCGTTTCAAATTCGGCCTGCACTTGTACACTATTTTTAAAAATCAAGTAAAGTCAATCTCTTTGTGACAGTGACAGCGTCAAATGTCATTTTATTGACGCCATCTTTATTTTCAACGTTAATTCTTCCCTGTTTCGTACGTTTTCTATGTTTTTCAAATAAACTAAAGCAAAATATACAAAAATGACAGCTAAATTAATTTCCTTTGATAATGGCCTTTTAAAATTATAAGTGTACAAGACCAGGCCTTGGCACCATACATTCGCGGAAAGTGTCATTTAACTATTTTTTCTCCATAAAACAAATACATGTTTTCATTTTATTTGCAGGACTGCCTGAAATTGGATTGCCTCCACTTGATCCATTGAAAATCCCCAAAATAAGAATTCTGCAAGGCGATGGACCGGTCAACGTCAATGCAGCACTCGATAATGTTGAGGTTACAGGTTTCGGTCAGACCCAAGTCTTGATGAGTCAGTAAGTAGCTTTAGTTGTTTCAAGTTCTTATGCCCTGGTAGCGAGAACGACTGCTTGGTCGACTGACGCTAAGAATGTTCAAACAAATGCGAATTTATATTTTATGTCATTGACATGACAATAGGTAGGTAGTAGAGATTTCATCATCACAGAGATCATGTAATATTGTGTAAATAATTGTTCATTATTATTTCAGAGTAGACGGCAAATCGTACGACTTCCATACGAAAGTTCGCGTCCCCAAGATAAGGATAGAAGGCACCTATGACCTGAGAGGAAAAATTCTCGTAATACCTTTGGTTGGACGTGGAATCTGTTGGTTTGAGCCAAGTAAGTTAAATATACACATAAATCTCAATCAGTTTTTAAATCCTTTATTTTTAAGCCTGAGCTGTCTTTTAGTCATTGATAAATAAAATGGTTATAAAGTAATTAATTATTCCAAGCTTGGCTGGTATTTTTTCGTTAAATTATATTATATAAAATAATAAATGTATCCTCAATAATCTCAATAACCAATTTATTCAATCAGCTGCCCTGTACCAGAAGAAATCGTCTTAGTAACTAGGCTGCCTACAAATTTGGTCAATTTATTTTTTAAATTATGCAAAAAAAAAATAGCGTTTTACACGAAATTATATAAATTGAATAATTTCTTAGGCAAGGGAAATAAAAAAAAATAGATACTGGATTAACCAAAGATGATGAGGAAATCATAGTATTTGATATTTATACCCAAAGAGTTTTTCATACCACGACTCTGGGCAACGAAATCAGTCAAAGAATAATTGGTAAAAATATCACACAAATTTGTAAACATATTACTTGTAATGCTTCTGTGGTAATATATAAATTTTAATACAAAGTCAAAGTACCTCTGTCACCTTTGGGATGGTCTGCTAACTGCTAGGTCGCAGTTGAAATGTTGCCAAACATTGACCAAATTCGCTCGTGGAGGCGAAACTCCAAAATTCGTACACGGCAGGCGAAAGGTGGCGAGACATTGTTGTATGTTTCATAATTTAATAAATATGTTTCATAATTTCGTTTTGGAGAATGCGCGAAAACGCTTTCTATGTTGATTTCGCCATTGATCGCCAGTAGAGCTCCACATGGATCGCACTAAGCGTTTCCTTTCAAACTATAAGACAATAGCTAAAGAGTTGACCTCAGTGCCGGTGTCTGAAACACTTGAAAGTTTCCTAAGCTATAGATTTGGTATTTTTAATTCGAAGTTACATATTTATTATTTATTGATATATATTTATGAAACTTTTTACAGACAATATGACGATAGACATCGTGAGCGACGTAAAGCTGTACGACAAAGATGGTTTTACATTTTTCAATGTTACCTCTACTCACGTCAAATACCACATCGAGGGCTTGAAATTGCGAATGAATAATTTATTCGACGGAATAAAATCTCTGGGTAAGACTAGCCATCTCTCAATTGTTTGTTACTAGCACATGAATATTCAGTACAGAGACATCTTTCATCGAGTAGTACTAGTAGTACTAAACAATTCTCTCTGTATTCGAAAGATGGCGCCACGCAAGGAACGAGTTGAAGTTGAGTTGATGCTTCTTGCTTTTATGTGGGCCTGGTACTAACGTGTTGTAAAATTGCAACGTTGACGCTGTTGGGCGACAAAGGTTCCTTCGTGTTGTTCGCCAATTTTTTTCGTTACGTTTTTTGCTAACTTCCTTGTTCATTGGTCATTCGTATTCGATTCGTACGTCATTGCCTGACGTACGATCTGTCATATTGAAAGCGATTGTGACAACTAGCGATTTGGTTTTATTAATTTGTCGCTGTTTATTATGTTGTTAATTACAACTTCGAAAATTGTTTTTGTTCATGTATTTATTGATTTTCTGGTTTTTCTTGCAGAGGATAGCACTAATGCTTATTTGAACGAGAACTGGAGGCCTGTATCGGAATCTTTGAGACCAATTTTATCGAAAACTATTGAAGATATTCTACTTGGATTTATGCAACGGCTTTTCCACAATTTGCCGGGGAATTTCATGATAGGGGACTTAGTGAATACTAATACATCTAGTAAAAAATCTGATAATAAAGTTTAGATCTGATATTTATTTATGCCATTTAGTCTTCGGATAAAAGACTGGGGTTTTACAATTGTTGTAACAAAACGGGATTTTAATAGCCTTAAGAGCCTCAACAAAAGTATAGTGTTTTATACTTTTTCAATTGTTAATTTTGGGGCCCTTATTTGCTTACTCGCTTGGGTAACGGTTACACAGCTGCAAAAGTCCACTTTTGGACATCAGCTTATCTCAAAGGTAGCTAGCTCAGTGGAAAACATTCATCAAAAAAGCTCATGTCCAAAATGTTTATTTAAATACCTACGCATTTGAATACATTCAATGTTTTATTTAAAAGTAATACGAGGATATCTATGTAGGTACTTAGTTTTTCTTTTATGCCTAGCTGGGTAAGCACAATCAAAAAGGACTCAGCG
Source organism: Carcina quercana (assembly GCA_910589575.2). Classification (NCBI taxonomy): domain Eukaryota; kingdom Metazoa; phylum Arthropoda; class Insecta; order Lepidoptera; family Depressariidae; genus Carcina; species Carcina quercana. Next base: position 4,638,382 of record OU342434.1, on the reverse strand, counting down.
ATGTATCAATTAATACTTGGGATAAATTTACAATCTCTAATGACAAATTTAAAAGAAACTAAATGAAAACGATTTTTAACTTTGTGTTATCATTCTCATGTAAGATTTACATTAAGTTTGTATAAGAACAACACTTTGTAAATATTAACAATAGCTTTTATATCTATGTAATAATTTTTAAGAAATATATTTATACATATAATTATGTATTATTAAATTGACTGAATAAAGTTAAAATTAAACGCTTGATTTTTAATTGCTGCCCAAACATTTAACAAAAACTGATTAAAAACGATATTATTGATGTCTATAAAAATGATGTCGCTTTTTAATTACAATATGAATCTGTTGTTTCTTTCTATCAAAATAAGCCTTTTATTAATTAGAGATTATGAAAAGAAGGCCTATATTCCATTCATGTGCTTATTCATTCATTATTTGTACATTAATTAACAAAATTATCTGAAATGTATTTTGCATAGATTTATTAAAATGTAAAATACCTACAAAATGTTTTTTTTATATTAAATGAATAGCGGACTATCAGCCTTAATAAAATATTATTAATGACGCGAATAAAGTTCGTTTGTATTGAATTTTGGGAGAAATATATAAAATAAAAAATTAACGTTCATTCATAACTTTTCTACTGAGTTCACATTTCGAATGAAAATCTTATGTTTAAAAATCTTGGCATTTTTGGAAAATATCCGTAACTATGATGTAAAAAAATCAGTATTTTTTAAAAAAATAGATCATAAGCTACTGTATTGTGAAACGTAACAATTCAAGTGAAACCTAAGAACACGACCTAGCTAAAAATAAGAAAGTCTGCAGGTTTCTACGATAAGCACAGGGTGTGCTGGAATAGTTGAAACTGTGCCAAGAAGCTTTAACGATTTAACGCGTTGTTTACGCGCCGTTATTTTCAGTTTCAGGTGAGCCAAGGTAGCGTCGATTAGTCATATATTCTGTTTTATAACTATTAAATTGTACAGGTAAATCAGCCAAGAAAATATAGCCCATATATGTATCACAATGTATATTACAATGAACAATGATTCAAATTGGAAAAACATCTCGGGGTCATACCCTACTCAACTGCACCTAACCAATGTCACAATTTATGTAGGCTCTTAAAATAATATTCTTCTGAAAATAGAAGGTCTGTTTTATTTTAATATCAAAATGTGTGTACTTTAGATGTATGAGACATTAAATTTATGTTCATTTGGTTACAGCAAAAATTTATGTCTACTTGGTTACCGAAATAAATCTAATAAATTCGGAGGACGAGCAGTCGTTTTATTTAAAACCTAATAAATATACTAAGAGAATTTAATATTACCACAAAGTTTTATGATGGTCAATATATTTTGGTACATTGCATGGTTGCACTGAAACAGGTTTCAGATTAGATTTATTTAATTTCGTTAATAATTGTAAACATTTGGCAAAAGTGGAGTTGTTTATTAGATATTTCCACCAACACCTATATAACATGAAATCTAAATGAAACACTGCAAATAAAATTTCAAGAATGTTACCTTCATAAATTTAAATTGTAGTGCGATATTATCTGTCAAATAACGTAAAATAAAATGAACTCACCTGCCAAATTGGACGACCAGGCATTTTGATACTTGATATATTGGTAATTTCCTATAAAACACAACACAGGTACACACTGGCACTGTTACACGAGCTTTGCGCGGTCACCACTAGATGGCTCTCTCGCTGAAGTTGAGAACAAAATAACCGGCAGTGGGTCAAAATAGCGTGTTTTATACGGCGGCAAAGCGGTATTGGAGTAAATACCAGTGCGAACGGACACGACGCAGAATCTCGCAAACGATCGACAGAAATACCCCTTTACGTAGCAAGTAACGTTAACTGGAACATATTTTCACAATGGGAATAAATTGGCGGTGAAAGAATGATACTAAAATCTCTACTTTAAACAGATAACTCCCGATGGAAAAGGATGTCTTCGATTATAGCTACAAGTATTATTGCAGTAGTCTACTTTTTATCTAGACTAGAATCACGTGTATGTATAATCTAATAGAAATTGAACTGAAGAGTGAATAAATTTAAATTTAGCAATTATTCAACTAGCGAGTTTATAATTAAAATGCATTTTGATAAATTACTGGATGTTGTTGTAAGATCTCGACCCAATTCTGATTTAGTAGTTATTTATAGAAAAAGAACCAGATTCAGATCGAATCTAGGACGAGGCTGAACGAACTGTGATTTAACATTTAAGTGATATGATATCCTTTAAAGTAAAAAATCTACTTGTGAGTTAGTTAATCATATTCGGTTTGACAAATACAAAAACTGCATAGAAATTGGGCATGTTCTGATCTTTGCAATAAATAGGGTATTTATGGAATTGAATATAAATATATGTATTACATGTATAAGAGTACAACTATAGAAAAGATTAAGAAGAAATCAGTGTTACAGTCTCTATGAATGTAAATGTAAACGTAAACTACACACCGTTTTCATTCATTAAGATCGATTGAATGATTAAACATTGCATTCTCATGTGATGCGACTGAATGCAGAAAACTGCATCGAACCGCTTTGGTAGTCTGTGATCCTTGTATAGCAAGTTCCTGGTAAGACGAGACATTGCATCAAGCTTACCTTGAGACAAATTATAGGAACCAATAATATTTTGGATATATAATTAAGAATTAAGATAATGTGTATGTAGTTCGTAATCATACGTGTTTAATAGTTTCGAAACTTGAACTCGAAACTTGAAATGATCATAAAATGAATGTTGTTGATAGCTATCATGTCGCCATTAGGTATGCAGTTAAGAAATGGTAATGATGCATCTAGATATAGCTTTCTTTATATACTCGTAGTTCTATATTTTGATCTTAAAGGAGTGCGTTATATTGTGTATGCATGCGTATAAAGAGCGACGCACAGTTACAGCTGAAGGTCAGGCCGGTGACCGAGAGACGAGCATTGACCCAGAGAAGGGTGCTCGAAGGGGATAGGGCCCCTTTGGTGTCGCTCACAAAAGGAACGATCACCAGGTCGGCATAGCCGCGAGGAGGTTAAGCTGCATGCATGCACTTTGCACCGAATGAGCGTGACGTCATCAACTCGCACTGCATTGTTTACCACTTCACATTTCATGTTTGAATCATAATTTATTATCGCTGATTACACGCGTTCACTCAACTCTATTTGATTCCAACATATTAATTACGTATTTTAGTTGTAACAGTGCTCACTTTGGTTTTTCAATTCATTTAAGACTATTATTAAATTAGATTTGCAGGTATTAAAAAACGGACATTGTCAAATTATTATGTCATAATATAAGTAATAATAGAAATAAAGCAAAAGCCAGACATCAATTTGATCATTCACCCTAAAGCATATGTTTGACGTACATCATCTACCCACTTATATGCGAAAAATAAACATATCTCTTTGTGTTGTAGTCCAGAAAGTTCCCTTGGTCAATATGCTGAAATAGTACGTACTTGGAGAACGGTTCAAGGCAGCTTGTGACTACAGGAATAGCCCTGTGAGTAAACTGGGTAAAAATAACGCTTGTCCTCCGACGTTGGTCGCCGTTAGTCTGTCTTTCGTCACTCTAATAACGTCGCAAACGACTTACGAGCTCATAAACAATTTTAATTGAGTCATCGCTTTTTCATCTTCCGTCTCCGAGCAGACTTGTACAAGTACATGTAATTTTTCGTCTTTGGAAACCTCCACACACATTCATACATACAAAGGTGACTAAATCGATAGTCCTTCTTTGCTTTCGCTGTAGTCGGGGAAATAAGACATCAACGTAATATTTACGTCAGACGGTACTTTAAGGCTGGACAGCTTCTAACCTTATCTCAAGCTCAAATCCGATCCTGCAGGAGTACTGTTGCTGCCTGTGGTAAAGGACGGGTGTACCTGCTCAATTATGTAGCGTCTATGTACCTTGGACTCAACAGAACTTCGCTCGGCAAGAACTATTGATGACAGCTCACTGGTGAGGGGTCAACTACAAAGCCACCGAAGGACAATAGCGTAAAACAGCCCGCCGTTTGGTCTCCGGTCGAAGAGTGTGCGATTTCATAACACTACCTAATTACACTGTCTATTTTTTACCATCGGTTAACCAGAAGAACGTCTGGAAATAACCTTTTTATACCTAGTTTTGCTTCTTCGTTTATTATGTGTACTGTTAAGGAATGGAATACCCTGCCTGCTTCTGTGTTTGTTGCACCTGGGTGTATTCAAGTCTAGAGTGAATCGGCTATATGTAGGCAACCGTGAACCACCATCAAATATCATGATAGATTGTAGCTTCCAGAACGGAAGGTGATAGGATTGAAACATATAACAGTGGTATCAGACGACTTCAAAGCGAGTAAAGAACCCATTTGAAATGATTATGCTAAAAGTAATTTTGTATAAAAATTAAATCTAGCCTAAGACTAGCCCTTTTGAAGAAAAAAAAACTTTCGTGCTGAACAAGAGTAGATATTAGTATCCAAAACACTAAACAAAATATTTAGGCTTCGAAATCCCAAACATAAGTCAGCAATAACGGTAAAATATGAAATTTCGGTTACTCCGATGCTCTGGTTAATTAAAAGAGCAGACAAAATTAACTTTTAAATGAGTAGCCTTGAAAATTATCAAATTGATACATCAGAATTTACAAACAGTAGCGTACAGTAAGAAAGCAAGACGGAGAATAATTACACATTCTAAGATGTTTAATTACTATATGTAGCGTGAAAATAATTATACGTAGGAAAAATACTGAATTCAAATTAGATAACCACATACGAGTACAATGTTTTAAAAAGTTTTCTTCTATGCTTACGCATAAAGCACACTTTCCATTGGACTTACCGTGATCACCTCTTCGGGGGAATTAGTAAGCCTAGTAAATGTTGTGGTATAATATCTACACGTTTTGACTAGCAATCTTAAGGTCCCGAATTCCTGCTCAGTGGGTACCTATCGGTACTCGGTTTGGTTGGTAGTAAAATATTTTCTATGTCCGGCTGGCTAACACCGTGTGAACAAGTCTGCAGTCAAAAGCAGTGTTAATATTTTTTGTGGGGTGGCAAAGGTAGCGTCTTATTAGATTTTGGCTTATAGGTGACCAGGCTTACCATCCAACGGGAATATGGTCACTTACCATCAGGTGAAGCCGAATTCAAACCCATCATATATAAAAAATACGATTCCCTCGTTTTACTAGATCTTAATCTGACGTGACCTGATGGTAAGTGAAGAAGTCAGAACAGAAACCGCTGTGCTCTTCTTCATATTTCGTTATCGGATGAACTGTGCTTTCATCAGTGACTGTCTGATTTAGATAAAATGGCACTAGACCGACGGACCGAACAAAAAGTGCATACCAACTAAACCGATTCATGACAAGTATCTCTTCTAGTCATCGAACCCGTGACCTCCGGAGCCGGGTGGTTACTTTAATTGTAATCGCATTTGTAATTTATCTTCAAGATCTCAAAAATGTATAAAAACAGACTCAGGACTACTAACTAACATTTCCATAGATCGAAAGAAGATATTGTCTCTAGACAGTTGCCATCCAGGGTGAATAGTAGACATAACTACAAATAACTTCATCTGTAATGTATCTTAGGAGTTGTATACTGTATGTACCCTATATTTACTGTCCAATAAATTAATTTGTTACATCAAAAAGATCTAGAGATGTTGGTAGACTTATCTCTGAATAGGAATGTCTTCCAGTCAACCAGTAATGATTAGCTTAATAGCCTCAGATTTCTTAGGCAAGCAAGTACATAGGATTGGACAACACATTACCAGGAGAAAAATATAATCTAAAATAACTAAAATATGAGACAGTATCATCTAACGAAAACTTTGTCCATTTCCGTGCACACATTTTTAACTCGCGGCTCGTGTGTCCAGTGCACTTTGATAGGAAATTAGGTTTTAAAAATGCCTCTTTCGTGTACATCTTCAAAGTTGTGCATTAGTTGTATCTTGCAAATATTGACTAATTTTTCTCCTATGCAAACATGTTCACCATTTTGTTAAATAATCTTGTAAACTGTTACCGAACCACTAAAGCTAGATAAAACAGTTCACGTTTTGTGATGCGATAACGACACTCAATAAAATGTTTTAGAATAATTGAATAACACTCCAAATAAAAGGAATAAAAGTGTGTGTATGCTTACAAAACAATGAGAATCAGCTTGTTGTTATTGAAAATATGCGTACTTTTGACTACAGCTATCACTACAAGACAAACATTGTTCTATTACATTCTTGTTACATGCAAATGAAACCAACAATCGAAAAATATCATATACTCGTATGTATAATCATATACCATGCTATTGCATGAGTCATGATAGTCTTTCCATATTTCATTTGACGCTTTCTACTTCTTTGATTAGAATCTAAGAATGTGTGAAGAATGACGATTATTATTTGATACAATTCATTACTATATAAACCAAACTAATATTCAAATAACAATATTTGTTGTTGATTTTAATCCTTGTAACTTATTTCTTTTTCAGTGCGATGCAAATAGTAGAAATACATTGAAATTAAGAACCTAAAATACCGTTTAATTATATTAGATTGATAATAGTGTTCTTCTAAGAAAACATTCGGACTCGTTAATTTTACCGAAGTGTATATTTTTCTCGGTCGCGGCCTCTTGCGGCACGCAATAAAGGCGGAGTGGGCGCTAGAATGGCACGTTTGGAACGTGGGCGTCCGCCAGTGGAGAATCTGGAGCAGGCAGTTACGATCGCCAAGTACTAGGGTAACATCGCAGCGTAGCGACTTCTCACAAATAATATCCAAGGCTGTAGAGTACGCGCCACCAACCGGTTTTACATTTTACATACGATTTTAAATCTTATTACCACGGTGGAACGACTTTGACAGAAGACTTCAAGTAACTGCTTCGTCTTTGTATAGTTAGTGCGATAGGATCTAAATAAATATGACTGGGGGCGTAACTGTATCACTCAGAATGAAACATGAAACTTGGTTGCTTGACAACAGCTTATCAGCACAAGATGGCCGGAATTAGTTCTCATAATGGTCGCATTCATTTATATTCTGGTCGAACTGAGTTTCGTCATCACGGAGACTAAAATTTTATACAACAGATCTAACGTCCTCTTTTGTCGAGTAGTAGAACTACGTGGCAATAACATGAAACTACTGTTGCAAACTTATACATAGATGACTCTCCTTGAAATAATATTCAAATTAAAATTTTATTTTTACTCATTGTATTGTTACGACAGAGATCATCGTTACAGTAAGTAATCATCATCTTTCTGTCCTTATCCCACTTAGAGCGGGGTCGTCACAAGATGTTTTCTTCTTCCACTCGTCTCTATTTTACTTATTTATTTTATTTATTAAGGTCATCTACAGGATATAATCAAAAATAAGCATTGAGACACATACGTACTTATGTAACAATATAACTAAATGCTATCCTAATTACAGTCAACAACGACATTATAAAATGATCGTGTTGCGAAAATACAAGATTTAAAATATAAAAATTTACTCTTTGAAAGCAATTATTTTTTCTTAAATTTACTGTTAGCAGTTTAGCGGTGAGTGATGTCCAAGATTCGTCTTTGCATTGGTTTTGCTAAATAAAGTGTATTTATTATGTCACATATTCTCTATTTCCTTTAGTAGTAGAGTGTTTTTATCTCGGCTGAAAGAATCAATTGTACCCTCGAACTATAGGCACTCTCCTCCACCTCGAAATATCTCGGGATGCAATAGATAACTTTCATCCCTTGTGTAAAATTTTGTTTTATATATAAATTGGGTCGCCACATACTTTTTTCACAGGAAGTTGATACATAATTATTGGTTTTCCCCTTCATGGGGTTTGTCTATTTTCCTGGTCAGTTTTTACATACTTCGGCATTGTTATTTTTTCTGCACTTCTAGTTAAAGTGATGTCGCCAATAAACGTTTTGTTAAAACAGGATGGCTGGCTTTTTGCAGTCATTTTCCAAAAAATAGTACATCGGATTGCCACGAAAAGAGTATTATTAACATATTACTTCATAGTGAATCACCATTTTAATTTCTACACCCTTTTTATTATTTTTGTTTAAAACGCCATCTAAGGACCGGACCATAGCTGCGTAACGGCTATTTAGTTGACAATAAAGTTGCTTGTTATGATGTTCATTTCGCGGCATTATAATCCGATCTCTTATTTTTTAGGTAATTATTTAACAAAGCCATTAAGGCTGATTTTCTTTTGTATGGAAGCATTCTGAGCGATTTACCGTTAAGTAATAACGATGAAATAAAACACATTGCTTACTAAATGAGCTTGATATACTGATATTTATTTACATAATAAACACCTACACATCAAATAATGTCGGAACAAACAATATCGCAATTTACATACTTACTTATTTTTTAAATAAATTGTCACCCTGATCGTATTGTTAGGGTGATGAAAAAACGGAACTCGTAAAAAATCTCTTTGGTGTCTGTCCGTCTGTCGCGGAGCTTTATCTCAACAACTACGAATGCTATCGACATGAAATTTAAATTTGCAAACCTTCACATAACGAAATTTGCACATAACGAAAATGCGCTAAAATAAACTTAAAGTGTTTGAGAAAAAAAGCAGCCAGTGTACGGATTAACGCTAATAGCTGCACTTAGCTAGTGTGAGCTTTATCACATCTATAGCGTGCAAATAATGTCTAATAAAAGATATTCTAAAATGGAATTTCTACGAAAAAAATTGCATTTTGACATCTTCAAGTATATAGTTTTTTCCTTTTAACTTCAGTATACTTCTGAGAATTTTTTGAAGAAATAGTTTAGCTAATTTGGATAGACCTTAGACCCTCAATATTTTTGAAAGACCTATGCAACGATACCCCACACAATGGGTAGAGGCGAAAAAAATTCATCCCCACGTTACGTGTATAGTTACCCTAATTTTGGAATGATTATGTATACCATTATTTATTCGTAGTGCATACACATAACCCTAAAATGTACATAATTTGGACAAAATGTTTTCTGTGTTACAACAATTGAAATTCTACATGTTAGGATTAAGTTTTGCATGGAGACAGCATTCGTTTGTCGACTTTCGAGCTCTTGTTTGTAATCTCTTGATTACAAACATTCATGTAAAACTTAAGTATATTTATGCAAATTTCTTTGATGCACGTACCATTCGTAGCATGTAGCTTAAGACTAAACTAATTAAAACATATTGCACGGTGTATTGCTTAATGAAGTATTTACAAACTTATTAATTTAACACTTAATTTAGTGCATAATGTCTTTTTAAGTGAATCTTATTGCTTGTAACACGTATTGTGGTCTTATTTACAATCTTTGGTAGGTCGTGAGATCAATATTTGTGAACTTAAGTCTATAATACTACAAACTATGTTTAAAGTATATAAAACATGTATATGAGTAATACATTTGATGTGCTATATACAAAGAGGCTATCCATTAATGGCTCTCGATAGCATTAGGTTCGAATATGGAATGCACAATTATCAGTTATTTGGGAAAATACAATAGACTGCAAAGCAGTCGGAGTCCCGTTTAATTGCAGTTGACTAGCAGACGGCAGCGTAAGTTGCATAGCTGCATCGATTGTACGGCAACGTGGACAGCAATTTTGCAGCATGGGTTACATTCGATATATAGACCGTCTGCATGGACCCTTACAATTTTAAAAGATTATTTAAAATTGCGAACATTTTAATTTCACATCATTAATACAGAGGAAACAATATCCGTAATTTTTAAATGTTACACTAAATCATCGTAACTTTCGTTGAAACTTTGTTCCAAAACCTCACTATCAAAACTGGCTGTCGTCGCCTTCTTTTGGGCGACAGTATCCTTTTGAGCTAACAGCCTGTCGCATTCGTTCAGTCTCCCATGAAGGACGTCGTATACTCTTGACATTGATGCGACTTTTTCTTTGCAGGAGGGATCAGTTTCTATAGCGAACAGTCGAGAGTCCAGCAGTTTGATTGCAGCTACAATATAATTCCTCAACGTCTTGGTTTTATGCTCGCTCCTGATGCGTTCGAGGAACCCGCAAACTTGTCTCTCAGCACACAAAAGCACGTCCACATCGTAAGCTAATGGAGAGTGTTGTCGATGCAGATATGTTATCAAGCGTTTAGCATACCTGCGATAGGTACGGTAGGCTTTTCGCTTTCTAGGGCCTAAAGTCCGGCCCATTGTCATACTTTTCTTCATATCATCGATAACAGCTTTATAACCGGCATCGATTTTGGAATCGAATATGTCTCTAAGGCGGGTTTCTACTGTTTGAAGATCATATGGTGCTGGAGATGGTGGTAAGGATGGCGAAGATGGTGGCGGAGAAGGTGGCAATGTATTGCTTCGCGTATTCTCTTCTTCGCTAGATTCACTAGAGACTCGTCGTTCTGCTGGACTCGTTTGTGTTTCAGGGTAAGGCCTTTGTCTCTGCCTCTGTCTCTGAACTCTCGCTGGTCTTGGAGCAGTTCTCGCATTGTAAGCAGTCAGCACATTCGCATCCTGTTCCGTTAACGGCCTCGCACGTTGCGTTGCGGATATTGGAATGATTCTTATCTTGACCAACGCGTAGCTCTGGTGTATCTTTGCACGGATTCGTTGATCATCATAATCTGAACCCCACAGATCTCTAATAGCTGATTCCTTTAAATATCTAACTTGGCAGAGTTCTCCGTTGAAAAATCTCTTTCTTTGTTGTTCGTTCAACGCGTCTCTTTCTGCTCCTGTCAAGCCATGGATCTTCGTTAGATGGTCTGGAAGTTTGCCGTAAGTGAATCGCGCACAGTTCTCGATTGGGCACGGTATATTTGCGTGGTTCTGCTTCTTTGTTCGAACGGCGGCTGTAGGAGGCCGCGCGGCCATTTTGATTATATTGAACCTGAAACGGATATAATTGGGATTTTAGCTTCAAATATTTAATTACAGAAGTATTAATAGTATTATTGTGTTCTAAAAATGAAAGATAAATTAGTCATTTTGCTTGTGGGTTAACACGCTTTCCATCCAACGGCCCTTTTCATTACTTACCATCAGGTGAGATGAACGTTAAAGGAGAACCCGCTGTTATAAAAAAAGCAAAAGCAAATGCAAATATTGCATTAAGTGTTTTGTGAAATAGTTCAATAACGATCTCAGAATGCACCTTTACTTTTTGACAAGTTCAGTAACCCGAAAGTTTTTTGCAAGCGGGGGAGAGTCATTGATATCAAATCAAATATAATCAAAAATAATGAAACATATATTTTTAAACAACTTTGAATCGCGTGATATGGACGTACTGCAAAACGTGTTCATGAAATATCTAAAGACGGTACAATACATGATAGACGGACTGATGATCTCGTAAATCGCGGAGATCCGTTTCGGTATCAGGCGCTAGGGCCACTGTCTCTTAAACCACAGGGTATCTTAGCTTGGGAGGCAGGGAACAAAAGCATGACGACCATAAAACAGCCTATAGCAAATTATATATGGGTGTTGTATATATAAGTCACTTTGTTTATAAGCTATGCCTTACTTTGTAACAACTTTTCTTTTATGGCTAGTGATATATATATATATTTTCATTATTATTATTATGGCGAAGGGTGATGATGAAATTCCCATAAAGATTAAATCAATGACTGGACCAATACATTTTTTGTAAATATACCTTTTTGTTTTTTTTGAAATTCAATTTTAATTTTATATTTAAGCCTATGCTCTACCCTTTAACCAAACCTTTAACAGATCGAGTTGGTCGCCCTCGTGAAACCAGAAACCGACAGGGGATTCCACTCATCTAATGAAACAAATGACGTAATGTTTTTCTTAGTCCAGTTAATTTATTTAGAGGGTGTTTATCGACACGGGGTGGCTGTCCGAGGATAATAATTGTGTTGACGGAGGCCGGCGGGTGTTTGCGGAGGCCGGGACCGCTCCTGCCTTTAATTTATTGAAAACAATGCGGCCTCTTAGAGACGGGCTGTCTCGACGACATAGCCACTCAAAGGAGCCAACGTTGGTTGGTTCCTTCAAGCATAGCCGCTACAAACAGACACGTATGTGTGTTTGACTTTTATTTTTCTACATTTAAGAAAATGTTACTCAGGTCTGAAGTCAGTGGCGACTTCGTTTTTACTTTGTTTAAATGCATACTTGTAATTATTAAATTATATTTTTAACTTTTTTTCACATAATATACTGCTACGGTTAATAAAGTTGTTAAATGCAATGCATAATTAATTTTTATGACAAACTAATTAGGTATTTTTTTATCAAATATAAAAATTTGTATGTTTGTGTGGAACGTTCTATGAGCAGATTAAGAGGCTATGTTGGTAAGACCACGTGGTCGGTTTCAAGGTTGCATTGTTTTGTAGCTGTCCCTCTCCGAGCCCTATCCTACCCGAGCGCTTACGGTGAGACAGCATACATTACGCGATGTTATCCACCCGTTATTTGGATGTTTCGTAGTCCAGGGATCATTTGAAGGATACAGTATATTATGTAACCATTTTTTTAATACAGTATACTAATGAAATTTCAGATGTCGGTGGTTTTTCTAAATTGTTTTGAATTGATTCATATTCTTGTAAATCAGGTTTAAAGTCGGGGCTTTTTATTACCGAAAAATACAATACTTTGACGCCCTGTAATTCTGGAAGTATATATTTAAACGAAAATCTGACTCACCACCGACACAGATATTTGTTTCTAGATTGTGTCTTGAATATTTCATAGATTTTCATAGCTTAATACTCAAAATATGACTGGACTACGTTTGTATGGGCGCTTTGACAACAGCATACCCTCTTAAGGCTAAAAGCACTTTTCGAAGCCTTTCTTTTTAAGCAATATAGCGGTATCTCACAGAATAGGTAAAATGGTACGATTTATGGATAATTTCAGTATTTAAATAATTTCTATGGTAAAAACACGATTTGTTTTTCAAGTTGCGATAATACAGTTTACAAAAAGTCAATTTTCTTTAATCTTGCTCGGATTTGGTTAGCGCTTTTCGGCTTAGTAGGGCAGAATAACAAATAGTAACAAATAATAACAAATCTCGTGGATCGGGACCGGTCGATGTGGCGTACCATGAGGGAGGCCTATGTCCAGCAGTGGACGTTTCCCGACTGATGATGATGAATAACAAATAGATATAAGTGCTGTGTAGATTATACCGTAAGCTACGAGTACATAGACCAGTAGTGAAGAATAGTTGCCTTGTCTTTGGTTCGTCTTCGCCTAGGAAAAGTACTTAATCCTTTTTTGAATCAATTTTTTTATAATACACTTCCAGAAGATGGTCCACCTAGTAGGGGGACGGCCCGGTAGACGTTTACAGGTACGTGGTCGCCACTCGAGAACCTTTACTCCCCACTGGTTATCGGTTCTTCGAGCGATGTGGCCTGCACATTACCACTTCACCTCACTGACTCGTCGAGCTATGTCGGTGACCATAGTTCGTCTACGGATTTCCTCATTCGGAGGTCAACCGAAGAATCCAACTTGGCTAGACAGCATTCGGGAAGCTATGGCATATCTTCTTGTCCAAAATACCTCAGCGTCAAAAGACAAAAGTATTTAACTACCGATGACATACGGAACCGAAACGTGGGCCGACTACACAAGCTCAAAGTCAGTCAGCGAGTAATGGAACGAGCTATGCTCGGAATTTCTCTACGTGATAAAATCCGGGCAAGTATTTATTATTATTATTGAAGATAGACCAACACTTGACCTCAATCTCACCTGATGGTAAGTCGATGAGGTCTACGATGATACGTGTTGGTCTAGAAGATGCCTATTTACTCTTCTTTTGAAAATTCCCAAGTTGTAGTTTTCGGGGAACACGGAAACCGGTATGCTAGTGAAGAAATAAATTGAAGTTTACAGTAAGTAAGACTATATAATTACGAAACGATCAAATGCAACCAGCAATACCAAACCATTAATTCTTTTGTCATAATAATAACTTTTCGAAGGAACAACGACTGTTAATGTAAATAAGTCGGTCTAAGACCGCGGCGGGCCTGATTGGCATCGGGCTAATATTTATTTTGGAAATTAGCTTGTGCGCAGTCCTCGGTCGAGACCGGCTGCCGAGAAATAATAAATAATCTAAATTAAACGATCCCCAAGGGACCAGCGCTGCGGATATCTGGCTATTGTTTAATATTCTTCAATTAATAATTTTCATTGGGCTGTAGTCACTTTTCCTAAGAAAATTCGAAGAGAATTGTTAGAATCATTTTGTACCCATGGTTATGGTTTGATCTTCATTATATGCTAAATATTGTAACCAAATGACGTTGAATGGTTGATTTTTTGTTAAAATTACTTCAGACACGTATCATTCTTCAATGACAGGTAAAATAACAACAAAATTAGAGGTAGAGTGTGTTCCACGAACGTACATTCAAGATTATTTCGAAAGGCCTTTATCTCACGTGACGGTAAGTGGAGAAAAGGCCGCGTGCGCGAAAGCATACTCACATATAATTCTCAATCTCCAATATCCTCATTAGATTGTGGCTTCTAGGTGCGCACGCTTACCACCCAACGGCGTTATAATCACTTACCATCAGGAGAGATGAAGGCGAAGTTCGAACCGATCATACATAAAAAATCTAAATCGATAGGTATGTACCTATAGCAATCGAACTCTACTCGAAGTACTCTAATCTAATTTAGGCCACAGAGGTGGTTAAATATTTGTTTAAAGTTTTCAAAATAATATTATAGTTTTAGAATAGTCTGATTTTTTTATATTCGTCCAATTTGCTACGCTGAAATGAGGAACACTGACACTCATAGCTTGATAGTTAACAAGCGATTAAAGCGGCCTTCATTGGAGACTAAATTGTTAACAAAGTTATTGTGATTAACAAAGACGATTTTATTTATTTCATTTTAATTCTCAACTCACACGCTTTTAGTGAAAGTACAACTCGATTTGTCTTTAGAGTGCAGTCCCCTACATATTTTCCATTATCAAAATGAACACGTCTCCGTGACATTACGACAAATCTCTCAAAGTTTCAGAGATTTCTGAAACTTACAGAGCCCTTTGTAAGTGAAACCGGCACGGGTTGAATAAATAACTAATTTGCATGGTTAATACAGGCCGCGGAACTCGCGGTTTCAATTGCTGAACCACCGTCTCAGATTAAAATAAGTCGTGTACTGTGTGTGTTAGCAACTATTGATGCTAAAAGAAACGATATGATTAGAATCATTAGCTATTTTGCATTTAAACATATTTAAAAAGAGTCAAATTTTAAAAATTAAAAAGCAAAACAAACGTATAAAGCATGCTGGCTTAAATATGTAAGAGAACATAATACAAAAAATGTTGGCAACACCAACCAGAAACTATTACTACCAACTAGAATAAGTTTTTTTGATGTGGCAACTCGACCAATTCGTAACGCCCATGTCGGACGCATATTTTGTGTAATTTGTAAAAGTTTGAAATAAAATAAAGTTCCATTTCATTAAATTCGAGGTTTCATTAATTTCTGTGGGAGCAAACACTCTCACAAAAACTAGTAAAAAGCAGAACTGCACCAACCGTTTTCATAAACAAACATACAAGGAAGAGTTTTTATCGCAGTTCCCGTGGAATCTGGAATCCTCAGCGACAAAGTCACGGGAAAAATCTGGTGTAATCTATATAAATATATAATAATCAATTGCAGTGTATATGAACGAATATCATCACTTTAGAACATTTCCGACGATTTGGCTTATTTTGTGTATGTTTGTAATTATCAGGGCAACATTTTTGCCAAAGTTTTTTTTTGGAATTTGGTGTTGGTATACGATCCTGAGGAGCTGCCGTGGGTAGCTACTTATTAATACTCGTAGCTCGGTATGTCTCGTCCGATTTCATGCAGTAGTTTTTTCGTGATGCGCTTACAAACAAACAGATAAACATTAATACAAAAATTATGAAGATAATTATTTGGCTTTCATAAAGACTCTTTCCTCATTTAATTTTTTTATTAATTTTCATAATTTAAAGAGATCGAACAATTACATTTTGATTATTATTTTATAATCAAAGGTATAGTATTAGTGGGAAAAGTATTTAAGATCATTCCGGACGCTATTAGAATCTTAGGAAACAGTTGGTGGCCCACGCTGGCGTTACGTCTACATTTTTTCCTTTAATCTAAAAAACGTGAATTATTAAATCCATCGCGGTTGGTTATTACTCCATGCCTCACAATCAAATATTCAGATCAGATTTTCTTTAATTATCGAGCTTAGAGTATGAATATTTAATATTAATTTGACAAGGAGCGCAATATAGCTGTTATTTATAAATGACTCAGGCCGTCCGAGAATGCAGTGATAAATGTGGATTCAGCGATATTTTATACTAATATTTGCTAAATGAAAAAAAAAATATAATAACAGAAAAATTATATGTTAAATGATTTAATTTTTTCAGATTTTTTTTCTTTTTGTCAGTTTGTCATTTTTTTTATTGTCGCAGGTGTAGTATACAGGCTTTTGGTGTGGCAACACTCGGCTGTCAGCTGCACCACGGTGCGATGACCACGGCAGTAATATGTATTATTTGTGAGTGAACTGAACTGTGCACAATAACGAGTATTTTACAGCAGGACGAAGTCGAAGGTTTTTTTTCATGGGAAAATCCACTGAAAAAGTGAAGCCGAGACTTGTCGTCTTGGTGCCGAGCATAGAACACGATAAAACCGTGTAACACAGATTTTAACTACTTTTTTTAATGTAGTAAATTTTCATTAGCTACATCTTTATGGTTTAAATGACTCTGATTACAAAAACAAAGAATGTTTAAGAAAGCTTAAAGCAAATTAGTAAAATCATTACATTTGAACCCCAAGCAATTTGGCGAGGTGTTCAGTATAGGGGTGCATTCGAGAGAACCACCCTGTGCCCCCCTCTCCCTCGCGGCGCATTCGTAAACAGTAAACAAACGGGGATGCACGTAAACACGGGGGGAGAGTAATACTGATAGAATGCAAGTTTTGAAACTTTATTGCTTTATTTTAAAAATTCAGAGGTGATAAATTTCAATCGTTTGATGATCACTGAATATTAAATTGTAAAATAAATCACAGAGTAATATCGTCCATATGATATCACTATTATGAGTAACTATAGATTTGATAAATGAATGTTTAAAAACTGACTTTTTAGGGTTCCGCACGCCCGATGGAGAAATATAATCCTTATAGGATCACTCTGTGTCTATCTTTCCGTATTCTGCACTAATATTATGAAGAAGAAAAGATTGTTATGTCTGAAACGAATAAACTCAAAAACTACTGGATCAATTTCAAAAATTATTTCATCATTGAAAAAATGAAAAAGAAAAATATTTTATTCAATATACTAAAAAATTTCAAAATTATAAGTTGCATTGGGTCTTCATGTTAAGCATAAATGCCTGTGGTAGGAAGCCCCGCTCCTCCGCGTTACACATTATTTAAGTTTATGACACATTTTACAGTTTTTACACAGGATTATATATTAAAATTATAACAGTATTTTATGTGTGGGTGGAGGGGGGGGGGGGGGGGGGGGGGGGGGTGAAAGTGTGAAGGCATAATAGTGAGAGGGATTTTAGATTAGAATGATAAATTATCCTTGAGAAACAAAGGCTAAATATTTCATAGGAATGAAATATGAAGATGAGTCGGGTCGCTAGTCCTTTTATAAATATATCTAATCATCTACTAATGCTACATGCAAATGATGCTAGTGGACTATATTAATTATGTGCTTGTAGTACCAGTTGGAAGGAAAATTGCAGGAGATGGCATACCTATGTATCAACAGAATCCTTCTGCGATCACCATTATGGCAGAAACGTGTAGGCGGCAAATGTCATCGTTGAAAAAAATGTATGATGGGTTTGTACTTGGCCTTCATCTCGCATGTAGGTTAGTGATGATAAGAACGTTGAATGGTAAGCGTTTGCATCCAGAATCCTCAATCTAATGAGGCACTGGCTCTGCTACTTTTCATTCCGGAACTCAACAGTGATATTAACACAGCTGTTTAGCAGCAGACTTAAGTAACATGGTAGTAGATAGCCAAGCGGACTTAGAAAATGCCCTACCACCAATCAAACCGAGTATCGATAAGTACTCCCACTGGGAATCTAACCCGGGACCTCTAGATTGTTTAAACCAACCGTGTAGTCACTAGACCACGGAGGCGGTTAAAACATGTGTAGTATATAATAGCAAATGCCAAAACTGCAAAACAATCGAAAATCTAAAGGTGCGACGGACAAACAGACTGCAGAGACTTAGTAATAGGTTCCCGTTGGCACGATTGTACCCGCAACCCTAAAAATAATTTAAATTGCCCAAAGGGCGAATTGCCCTATTATTATTACTGTTACATGGCTATATCTTATGAACCGTAATAAGTTTACACTTGAAAATTTCACATAGTGCGTGTCACTATTTGCCGTAGAACCCTTAGCGCGAGACCGGGTCGAACTTAGCCGTTTTTTAAGAAACTGCTCGGACACGTTTGCTATTTTTAGTCAAATTTTAGAACGCTTTTGTAAACACTTTATACGTAAAAATCATACCTATCGTCAAATTATTTTAGAATATTTTATATAAGTCAATTTCAGCACCAGTTTCAGTGCCGAATTTTTATTAAGTTTTTTTCTTTCTTGGCTTATTTCACGTGAGTGAGCCGTTTTTAACCATTATTGTATAAAATCTCAGGAAAGTTTTAATAATTTAAACGTGTCTTTTGTTATTAATCAAAAAAGGTAATGTAGATCTTATTACCCGATTAGTCAACAAGTAAATAAAGGTGGAGACAAATATGGTATTCTAATTGATATAATAGTATCATGAGAATTATAGTATAAAATTCTACACCTGATTCTTTTGCTCCTATTTGTAAGTCCAATAATACATACAGATAAAGCTGAGAGAGGGCAAACGTCAAATTATATAAAAAAATATTTTTGAGTCTAAATAATAATAATTATAACTATGTGCTAGGGTATTTATAGAAAGTAAAAAAATTCTAATTAAATTGTCCACGATCGAAATAAGTTTTCCTAAAAAGTTTTTAAATATAAAATGAATTTAACCGGGTCTTTGTTCAGAACACAATAACCGTTACCGACGGGTCATCATATATGCAGTCATTTTAAACTACAACTTATTTCATAAATACATACGTAAATACGAAAACAATATCAATTTAAACAAAACAATAAACAATACACATGAAAACCAACAACATTAAACAACATCACTTTCAACACTTACCTTAAACACAACCTCCAACTCACGAACAGACAAGTTGTCGAAGTTGTTTACGACTGCAAACACGCTGTTGTTGTTTATCATTTACAAACAACTAACGTTACAAAACGTCCTCCCTCTGTAACAGACAACACTCAACTGAGGTTACGTAACCAAATCCTGGATTCCTTTTCGCTTGCGATTTCCGCACATTTTCCTCCCACCATTTTAAGTTGACCTTCCTTTCCCTCCAAAGTTGGACGGCTTTCTGACGTGGCAAGTGGAAATGTTGAGGAAATACGTGTCATGCGTATTTGGTTCTCCCTTGCCTGCTTGATTGCATAGTCGGGTGTATTCGGGAAACTTCGTTTGAATCCGTGTTGAAAACTCCGCCTACGAGGTAGACACGAAATTGAGAAAGACGTTGAATCGAGCTAAGATTATAGTGAAGGCAAGTGCTTCAAGTGAGTTTTTTAACCTGATGGTAATATTACCGTAACAAAAATGAAATGAACTTTTATTTGCTCAATACAAGGGGTGTGCAATAAAAGTTCTAATTTTTTAACCAAAGCCATGCCATGCCATGCCATCTAAATGTCGACATAGGAAAATGTGTTTTTTTTTTATATATAAAAAAGAAGATTGTTCTATTATATTCATATTTAAATACGTCATAGTCACATAGACACACAAGTTGAGTTTTCTTTGCTATTATAAAAACTAAGTTTTTATTTTTAGGATGAGTAATTAAAATGATTTTTTATGCAACTGCCACTTTTTTCTTTGGGAATGTATTAATTGACTCGGTGTCAATTACAGTTATTAAAAAAAATTGCATTAATAAAAATTTAAAAAAAACTTAATTTGTCATTAAAAGACACTCGAATACTGTAAAAATACAATAAATAAATAAAAACTATAAAAAACTATTCTTTGTATCTTCTAATTTTTTTGAACGTTTATTGTGTTTTCTAATGTAATTCGAGGCATTATAAATCATTATTCGTGTGCTTAGGCATCAGCTTTTTTATTCGATGTATCTTTGTTTTAAGGTAATCTTACACACAGGCTTGACTGGAGTTGTTTTTAGGTGTATGTTTTAATTATATGCCTTTTATATGAAACTGTTCAAACTCTATCACTACTGTTTTAAGTTGGCTTCATTATAAGTTGTTATAAAACAATAATAATACGGCATTATGAAACTTTTGCCTCGTTAAATGTATTGTACCACGAAGTGTCTAGAAAAATCTGGTCTAATCTGGTCAAATACATTCGCGTAGGCAAAAAATGTATTATTTTCAACTTCAAATTTCGTATAATATTCTATTTTCCTATATTGCATTTAATTTTCTTTCTGCATTTAGTAATTTGGCAGATTGTAACAAGTAGTCTACTCGTACGTGTCCAGTTGTCCTTCGAACTATCCCTGTTCTTAGTCGTTTAGCCCATGGGAAGACACATGATAGTTCATTTAGTAGCTAAGCAGGATCACTAATTTTATCACCCACTTCCTCGACCACGCCCACCTAAAAGGCGTGTTCTGTCTTTGACACGCCTACCGCCTCCTTGAAGTATAGTCACGTCCTTTCAGAGACAATGTCCCGGTAATACGGCCCAGTCCAGGATACCACCCTGTGGAGGGAAAGTGGGGGAAAGAACAGGCATGTTTAACTTGCCCGGGTAGTATGGCGATTCAGATATTATTGATCGGAGAACTTTCTAGCCGATTGATTAGCACTTGAATGAAAGTCTACGTAAGTACTCGTTGGCGGCGTATGTCGCTAGGCGTATTTTTGTAAAGGGAGTCAGTTTTGTTGGTGAGTAGCAGATTGCTGACGCTGACGCTGTGACTGATTATGCAGGCAGGTGAAATAAAAATTTCGCTTGTCATGGCGATATATGAAAGAGGCAGAATTATGCAACTGAAAATCAGAGTTAAAGAAACTCGGGTCGGGTCCTTAAGACCCCAAATGATTGTCCCCCCGGTTCAAGGCAGACCACGTAGTAAACTTATATTTGTTGACAGCGTCATCAATTTACATAATAAGCAGTACCAGAGCATTTAGGTGTCCCAGGAACTTTTTTATTTCACATTTAATAAAGGTACAATAAAGCGTCGGTGGCGCAATGGATAACGCGCGGGACTCTCAATCTGAGGGTTCCGGGTTCGAATCCAGCCGTGTACCTTTGAGTTGTTTATCAATTCAAGTACATTATTCGATTGCTTAACGGTGAAGGCAAACATCGTGAGGAAAAACATGCAAGTCTTGAACAGGCATGTGAAGTCCGACAATCCGCACTGGGCCCGCGTGGTGGACTATGGCTCAAACACTCTCTGTAGGAGAGTAGGCCTGTGCCCCTGCAGTGGGGACGTACATATATAGGCTGTTGATGAAAGGTACAATGCGATCACTTGAGTACAATATGTGCAATGAACTAGCTTTACGCTTTCAGGGTATAATACTGAACTGGTTTCTCGCTTCTTAATGATGATTTTCCAAAATTTCCTTTATAAAAAAATGACTTATAAATACAATTGATATGACTTATGAATATCACGGCTACTTCAAAAGTTAGTATCAGGTTGATAGAGAGCGATATATATTGTTTATATATTCATTCACACAACGAGATTTATAGATACGTATAATATAAAGGTTTTGCTTTAAAATTTTTAAAATGGAAAGCCTAGGCATACGAGTATGTAGGTGCTACATAGCTGTATTGTTACTATCAGCTTAAGAGGGTATGCTGGTGTCAAAGCGCCCATACAAACGTAGTCCAGTCATATTTTGAGTATTAAGCTATGAAAATCTATGAAATTTTCAAGACACAATCTAGAAACAAACATATGTGTCGGTGGTGAGTCAGATTTTCGTTTAAATATATACTTCCAGAGTTACAGGGCGTCAAAGTATTGTATTTTTCGGTAGTAAAAAGCCCCAACTTTGAACCTGTTTTACAAGAGTATGATTCAATTTAGAACAATTTGGAAAAACCACCGACATCTAAAATTGTATTAATATACTGTATTGAAAAAATGGCTACATAATATACTGTATCCTTCAAATGATCACTGGACTACGAAACATCCAAATAACGGGTGGATAACTTCGTGTAGTGTATGCTGTCTCACCGTACGCGCTCGGGTAGGATAGGGCTCGGATAGGGACAGCTACAAAACAATGCAACCTTGAACGCGGCCACGTGCTCTAAACAGACAATCATCTTAAATTTTTAGTTGCGTTCTACGATACACATGGGAAGAGATGCGGCTAGTGTTAGCACGTGGAAAACTCTCAAAACAAGTCTGTTATTGTACATCGACGACAAAAAATTTAAATTTGAACTTGTTTTCGCTTTAGCTGGGTGACGGTGCAATCATTAATCAGCCAATAAGATGCACCTCCCCTTTAGAAACAGCGCTGCAACGAACGAATCAAAATATGATAGCTGCCGGCTTAGAGTGGACATGACATTAGAATCCAGAAAACAACGTATTACACTAATATACTCAATATATTGAGGTGGGGCGAAATACTTTTTTGTTATTATGATGCTATTTTTATAACAAAAGTATTTCCTTATATGTGGGCAAGAAAGAAGCAAATAACTTTTTGTTTGAAACATGTTGACGGCAACATACGAGTATTGACGCTTATCGTTCAAAATATGACAAACAAACAAACTAAATGACAAGTTCCTGATTCTTGTTGTAGTAATTCGTTAAATTCCTTTTTAAAAATTTTTCCCCATTTACCAGATAGCTAATATATTCAAATTATGAGTTAACTTTAGTTAAGGTTTAGCGAAAATGATGATTTAATAAACTGCAAGTCCACAAACCAATTGGTAGTAAAATAGTGCAGCAGGCAGGTCCATAAAAAAATTTCTCAGAATTTTTCTTGACATAATGATGATAAAAATATGATGTTGAGCTCCCCTCCGGATATCCGGTGGATATTGTGTTATCCGGCGCCACAATGAGAGGCTCGTGATAAATTTGTACCGGGAAATGTTTCTTGATTGATAACGTGCTGGTGGAGGAGAGAAAAACACTTCGAGCAGGACTTACAGGGCTTTCTGGCAGAGAAATATAAGGGCCGCGGACTAACATCATGCGGCGTTTCGTCCCAGTAACAAAAAATATTATTTTGACAATGTCTTCATCAGGTGCGATTATCAGTGAGTATATCTATCCTTGCACGGTTTGGTTGGTGCAAGGAGTATTTTCTATGTCCGCCGTGTGAACTAAGTCTGGCGTCAAAAGACAGTGTTAATAGCACTGCTGCGTTTCGGTATGAAAAATAGCAGAACCAGCGCATAATTTTCTAGAGGCTTCTGGGTGTGCATACTTAGCATACAATGGCCACATCGTCACTTAATATGAGGTGAGATGAAGGCCAAGTGCAAAACCCATTTACCTACATAAAAATTAATAGCTCGATTGGTATAAAAATAGGCCTATGTTCTAGTCATTCTGAGCCTCCGTTAGGGCGGGAAAGAAGGACTAACAAACCAACTCACTTTCACATATAAACTATTATTATTCTTTTATTTTCTGTTAACAACAACCCAATTATAAATTAAAATAAAATTATTACAAATAAAACAGAAACCTATATGCTACTGTTATTTGCTAAGGCACGTTAGTAAAGGTTTATTAGTATGTGTTTACAAATCTATACACTAAACGATAAGTCGTCATCACTCACATCACTCATTTTCGATTTGCCATTTATATAGACATAACAGCCGAATCTTTGGAGGATCTCAATGCAATGCTAAATGATCTCAGCAGAGTTTCCCGACGGATAAGTTTAAAAAATACATGTTTATATGTAAATTGGGCATCTTTATAGGCAGCGGTAGCAGCTGTGGAACACACCACAATAAACCACACCTAACCAACTGAATTTTAAGGTATCATATGTATAAAATATGTGAAACACCATTCATACTTCGATCGAAAAACATTTTCCTAGCTGTCAGCTTGCAGGAAAGTTATGCAGCGTAAATCATAGGGCGGCGTGCATAATAATATAATAAAATAGGGTACCGATACTTTGTTTATTGTTTTGATGAGTCGACCGTTTTTACCCCTCTGCAGGCATGGCATTAGCCGGCCCGCATATGCTGGGAGAAAAATCGAGGGAAAAATCGGGAGCGAATCTTCAGAATCTCGGGAGAAAATCTCCAGTATCTAAGTTTACTAATAAGGATCGTCAAAAATTGTAGAGTCGAAAATATCTAGACGAAAAAATGTGAAGTGGCATTGTCAGGTGAAAGATTTAGAATGAATGAAGTTTCGTCTGTGTTATTGTAGGATATGCGCAAGAAAATGAGTTGACAGAAAGTTTAATGAAGTTTTCTGCTAAGATGTACGTTTTCTGTGAATTGTACTTTTAAAGTGCATTGCCTTACACTACGTACCTACTCGTACTTACATTCAGATGTAAAGTACATTTATTTTACAATTTAGTTTACAACGAAACTAAAAAAAACGATATTCCAAAACAAATGACTACCATCAAATCAACACTAATTGGTGTTACTATGTATTTAGTTGTAAAAATTGATTTGACACCTTTTTGGATAGCGACAACCAAGCAGGTTTAATATGTATGCCAAACAGCGATGTCAATGACTCTGTTTTGCAATCAAAGGTAGTTTCCAGTGGGTCATTCACCAAAGCTTCTGGATCAGAAGTTAAGTTTAAGTCTCAGAAAGTTGTGTGTGATCTGTGATAAATACCAGAAAAGTGTTAAAATCCGATATTCACCAAATTTATCATCATCCGAAATCATTCCTCTATAGGTACATTCCATCTCATCATCATGACATCTCATAAGTTCTACATAAATCTACTGTTAAACGCCGTCCTCTCTTATATAATTTTCTCACGATATTCCCTATGAAAACCTCGCTTGGCAGGTGGACCGACGACCACAGGTAGGCTACATAGGAAGATGTAGTGCTGCTGTCCATTTTCTAAATTTTTCATTATTAGCCTTTCGCGAAATTTGTAGGATGTAATTCTGTTCTAAATCAATTTTGTTTGCTTATGATAAGTATATATAAGGCTGCCTAGCTAATCTGGCATGGGCTGAGACCACACAGTAATTCTAATCGGTAATGGAATTTTAACAAAATTCAGTAAACAACAGGAATTGAAAAATTGCAAACTACGAGCTCTCTGGTTCATTATTCAGACGACAATCATGTGAAATTCCGAAAAACGAGTGAAAAACAACAGAAGCACGGGCCTGTTGTGCGACGACGTGGCCGATGTAAAATTCATCGACTTAATCGCCGGCGACCAAACAGAATGAATTCGATGAATCGCCCGTAAACGATCCACAATAGTTGGCAATTTGTAAAACTCGTTCGCGAAAACGCTTGCTTTTGTTTTATTAATGGGTGGCTGACCGACCACTAGAGGGAGTGAAGACCTGGCAGCCGCTGGATGTAAGTGGCTCGCGACCGGTCATTTTAGCACACCATAGAGAGCAAAATCTCGACAGTTTTGTAAAGTATTTCGTCAATAAGAATACGGACTAAAACAAAATAGTTTTGCGTCCCATAAGATCTTTAGACAGCAATGCAATGACTTTTAATACAACTAAACTTTCATATAAAAAAACTTAAAACATCTGACATCATAAGGTATATAGTCTGAAATATTTAATGGTACGACTATATACTATTCCTGAATAATCATACTCTTCAGTTTTGAATTTTAAAAGTTATATGTGTCTTATTGCATGTTTTCATTGCTGTGCGTAGACTAGTTTAAGGGTATGTGGTTGTAAAATATTCTACGCATCATGACAAAATCTATCAGTATTGAATCTACATGGAATCTTCAGTACAACAGTGTTCTGGAACGTCATAATCAACTGAACCACACCACTGGTCATTATCAGCGACCACAGCTAAGCCCAAAACCGTGACAGCCGATCTATACAGCAATTTTGGGGTCCCCCAAGGCGATGGTCTGTCGCCGCGAAGTGGCGCCGATAAATGGGAGCTCGTTTTTTGTCCGAATCGGCCTGGCGAAGAAGTAGAGCTTTTTACCTCCGTCTCCGATAATATCGGCACTCGGCCGTAATGTCCGCGAGGATTATTGCGATATAAATTGTCCACAGTTGCCCATTCCATCGTGCAGGGATGTCAACACTCGCAGATGAAACGAACCATGTAAAAGGTAATTATACTGTCGAAAATGCTTAATTTAAACATTGTTGGTTTAAAAATGGATCACCAAAACTCAATCTCATTGATCAGTGATGATGTGGTCAACGATGAAATGCGTTTACGTAGAAGAAGAAAGAAACAGGTTTAATCTGAAACGTACAGATATTGAAATATTGTCGTCATTGACAGTTGGAAACATAACATAAGATTTTTCATAAATTGCAACGATGATCGCGCATTCCATGTTTTGGCATAATCATAACACTTGACAAGTGAAACATCCAAGTAAGCATTATGCATAGGTTTTGAAAACATGAATGAATTGGCTGTTCAAGTGACAGCCCTAACATTCTTGAATTTCGCGCGTTTGTCCAGTCACTCCCCGAAGGAACATTTAACGATATTAGGGCTTTATTTTTTATAGTTTGGAACAAACAGTTCCGACGATATTTTTTAAGGAAGTGGCTGCTGTTATAGTAATAGTCATATTCACTTGTGAATGGCGCGTTTGATACATTTTGGACTAGCAATTCGATAGGGAATATCAATTCTGGTTTTTGGGTTAAATGAAGGTTAATTCATGACTTACTGTGAATAACGCATTAGAGAACTAATGGTATAAAAAACGTAAGGCATTATTTTAGTTCTGTCACCAACTTTCTAAAACTTGTAAAAAACAACAAAGAATGAATAAAATTAATGTTGTTCATACTTAGTAGCTTTATAATGTTTGAACGATTTAGATAAATATGAATTTAAATTTTTTAAACACCAAGCAACTTATACTCGTATTTTGTATTTTAATATCATCTAGCGTCTTTGACTACCACGCGTATGATATTATGTTACAAGCATATTTTTTTGTTTCAACAAAAAAAAATTAAAACAAGAATTCACCAAAAAATTCTCACTCCGACGCTCCGACATTCAGGTGATATCAAAAGTTGTAACAAAGGCCCTCCGAAAAAATCCCATTGTTATCGAGGGTATAATTTATTAGGGTCTCCGGCTCACCGGGGACTTTTTATATATCATCCCATTATCCCCACTCGGGGAGTTACAGCTTCTTAAAGGAAATCAGGGGAAATTAATTTGCGCGGTTTTAAAAACTGTCCCAAACAGTTTTTGACTTTGTGATTGTTGTGGTAAATGTCAGTTGTAGTGACAGCAGTGGTGAATTGCAAAGCTTTTATGTGTTTCCTAATAATTATCTGAAATTCTAATTTGTTGACAACAACCTTGTCTGTGCATCTACGGTAACCCTTTGCCAGGATAAAAAGTATCCCATGTCCCATCATATTACGACACTATTATAGTACTCTGTGATACCATTTAATACCTACTTGATTACTTCAAGCTTTTCTGAAAACCAGCTCTGCAGCCATTGCTACAGCAGATTCTGACAGTCCATTGGAACCTTCATTACAATTAATGTTTTCTAATCATATGTTATTTTTTTATTTTTTTATTATGTTGTGCGTGTCTTCAAATAGTGTTTCACACGCGCGCTAAATTTCATTACGATCTGTTAATCCGTTTCGTCGTGAAAAGACAATGAGGGGTAGTGCTTTTATGCTCTTCTTAGCGGGGGCACTACCGTGCACGGAGAACAGACTCAGATGGACACAGTAATATTGTATTAATAACATTAGTGTGATTGCTTATACATAATATAATATTTCCCGAGGCTATCAGACAAACCAAATCTATGGTCACGTTAAAATTTCACCTTAAGTCTTAAGTTACATCTTCTCAGTAACTAATCCTATGTTGTAGTAGTATTATATCCATAACATAACGTATATATAATTTGTCTGTATGTATTATTATTTAATAATATTATATATCATTTATATAAGTAAACATATGTGTTTTATTCAAATATTTAATTGTAATCAATCAATATCTGTTACACCTCCACCTGAAATATTGTGTCTTATTTCCTCTACCCTCTAAGGTTGTCTGGTAGAGATCGCTGTAAGCGATAAGACCGACTTTTGTACAATTTTTGAAGTTTAATGTTCCATTTTAAGTTTGTATTGGTGTACAATAAAGTTACATTGAATTGGATAACACATACTTTTCTTAATTGATGTTAATAGTTTTACACATGTTAATCTAACTGATGATACAAATTATTATATTCAGACATAAATTATAATTTTCACGGCACCAATACTCAGTTGCTCACACAATGATACTGTTTTACTAGAGCAGAGGGAGACAGTTTTCTGTCTAACGTCACAAAAATATATCCTGATAAAATTAAATCCCGCATCCAAGAGGGTGTCCTGCTCATCCGTTTCCGATTAAACGTGTCCCTAATATTTTTATCTCCTCACATAAATACCCGGTAATGAGCGCCCAACATTCTCGGCCCGGTTATAAATTCAAGTCCGAACTCGCTCGAGTGTGCATAATTTTGATACAAAAATAATCTACGGTATTATATTAAACCCCCCTATTAATTCTGTCCGTGAATGTCCATTGTGGATTTAATTATAATATTTGATTTTGCTTAGTCTTTTGTTGGCCGTTTGTAAATAGGATTTGATTTGCGTCTTGATTAATGATTTACATATGTATTTGAAAAATCTAGAGCAAAAACGTTGGGTATTAAATATGATCTATCCAATTTTAAGGCTCCGTACTAAATATTACTATGGCTCAGCTGTTCGTCGGTCCGTCACAAGTTTTTAATACTTTTCCTCTTGTAAATTAAAAACCCCATATAAAAATAACTACTACAATGTATTAAATAGTTTTTATATATTTGTAAGTGACGTATTTCAAGTTTACGTGACCGAAAGTCATTCAATGCACATTTCTCGCGGGATTCTCTCCCAGGAAATAGCCCCTTTTTCTTCCTGTAATTTCCTGTTGTACGGTTGAGGGAAATAATCCGAGTCTAAAAATAGCAGCCCAGGCCACGAAGAAACGTACCTTGCTTCGCCGTTGCAGGAGCGTTACAGTGACATTATTGTTGTTTTGAACGCAATTAAAAATGTAAAAAAAGCTGTAAGGCATTGACGTTTTCCGTAGTGTAGCCCCAGCATTACGGATCGGCGGATGATAGCGACTGACGCCTGATTTATACCTTCCAGCTCACGTTGAATATCATTGGGAATTTATGCACTGTACAGATTAGATCGGAATAGACGTTTTTTTCTATCGTAGTTTAGTATGCAACTTCAAAAATTGAATTCGGCGCAGCGCTCGGCCATAGATGGCTAAGTCTCACTAAATTGTTAGTGGCGGTGTAGGTCGAAATCGGTACGCTTTGGTTCACCCTTGATTTGAAATAGACCAGATTTTTTAACCAGACCAGCACGGAGGAAAACTGTTTCCCATAATACAGATTCATTATAGCATCGGAAACAGTCGTTCGCTCAGATTACAATATTGTTCCTTACTAATAAATAAATTAGAAAATATTTATGAATACAAATTTTTATTATTAATTATTTATTAATTATATTTAAAAAAGCAACAGACAAAGATTAATTTAGATACAAAATCATACGCGTATCATAGGTAGTCGTAGTTGTAAAGGGGAAATAATTAATTAAACTATGTGAAAAATGTGTAAAAAGTGAAAATCTATACATTATAAACAACGATTATTGTTTAATTGTTAACATCGAATGTCATCTAGAAGTGTGCATACTTGACATGACTTCAGATACTTATTTCATGTTTCTGTCAATAGCTGGATGATATGGTCGGCAGAGAACCCTAAAAACTGAACAGCCAATGTTCTAGGATAAACAACGGTGGCTTCATAGGCAGGTCATGCCATTCAAAAAACAGTACCAAATAAAACGAACGTCACCAAAGCGTTGTTCACAATTCCAAATGCCCTCTAACGTTGAGAGCAATTGTCGCGCCAACTTAAACATTGAACGTATTGTTTACGTCCGTGCCAATCAACAGGCTCGCTAACAAAACCAATCAACTTCGTCTCGCCTCTATTTGCTTAAAAGACCTGCACTTTTTCCTTTTAGTTTTCCATTGCTTTTGTTGAACGGTTCCCAGCAAGCGTTGGTGCGCTGCAGCGCTGTCGAACTCCGCTGAATTTGTGCTCAGTGACTAGGGACAATACAATGAGGATTGTGGATAAGAATGAAGATACAATATTGTAAGAAATGGCTTAAAGCGAGGTTCAGAATGGGCTGAGAAAGGGTGATGACGTTACAGAACTTTCTAACTTCTTATAACCTAGTGGCGACGATTGGATTGGTCTTTCATCATCATCAACAGCCTATATACATATGTCCCCACTAGAGGGGCTCAGGCCTACTCTCCTACAGAGAGTGTATGGGCCATAGTCCACGGCCATAGATCGGCGGACTTCACATGCCTGTTCTAGACATGCAGGTTTCCTCACGATGTTTTTCTTCACCGTTAAGCAATCGGATAATCGGTACTTGAATTGAAAAACAACTCATAGGTACACGGCTGGATTCGAACCCGGTACCCTCAGATTGAGAGTCCGCGCCTTATCCACTACGCCACCGACGCTTCTGGATTGGTCTAGATTATATTTATTCGCGCTCGTCTTAATAATTTAATAACTTATTTTTCCTGTGTAAAATCAAAAAGTTTTGAAAGTAAATTTTCAAAGTTGTACGAAATGTTCCACTTATAGTTTACGTAAGTAGTATAGTACTTTATTTTATTTTTAGTGCATTGAACTTGTTTTTCCTTGTTTTATTAAAACTTGATACAACTTCAAAAGACTCCGAAACTATAATAAAATGTTACGTAAATTTGGATAATGTAGTGCTATTGATATCAAGTGCCCTGACCAAATTAATTGATTAAATCATAAAGCGGCTGTAAAACTTAAAGCCTTCAGACAAAAGGCTCGTTCTGACCCTATCGTCCGTCACCCGTTCCGGATGTATTTGATTAAAAAATAACGTCGTCAGAAGGCAGAAGTGGAATACGGCGTTTCAGGTACAGCTTCATACATAGTACCACCAACTTATCTGTAGTATGGGGAAAGGAGTGGTTCTGTTTTTAGAGGAGAAAAACTCTCACTGAATTTTGCCAATCAATGGACAGTAGCGACTCTACCGATGCTACAAATAAGTTGGCAGCTCTGTAAAAGGAGTAAAACTTTCAATGCGGCTTAGCCGTCATTGTCACGTTTCACCACTCGTTTGCGTTTGGCAATTTCACTATCTAGGCAACCAAAAGGTGATGGGAAGTGAAAACCAATTTCATCGTCTATTTCAGGAAATCCACCAAAACCTGCTTTAAACCTTGGCATTTCTGTATCTTTAGTTTCGCAGTTTTCCGTTTCGCCCGTTCATTTGTTCCTACGTTTCAAAGGTCATCCCCCTTTTGCTTTTCATTATTAATTTCCCACTTTTAGTACTCAGTGACCATTTCAAAGCACTCGACGGATAGTGATCCTTTAACAATAGGAAACGATTTTCATTGGTCCCGGGGATCTACTCTGCTATTCTTTTAATTTGTTTTTCATTTTATCGTTTTGGTGAGTGGTAAGCTGCACAAATAGCGCGCAAACGAACGATTTTTTATACGAGTATAATTGTACGAATTGAAACTTTATATTCATACTGGGTGGATTTACAGACTGAGTCAGAAATCGGCCGCTATTCTGAAATGACACTGGGTTGGTCATGTTTGAGGGCCTGTGGGCAAAGATGGCCACGAAACGGATGCCGCAGGAAATCGACGTCGCGGCGCGAAAGTGATAGCGGGATCAAATGGACTTGGACTTGAAAAGGAGGCTCTTGAAAGAGAGAGAACTGGAGGGGTATGAGGCATTTGCTCAGCAGTGGGAATAAAAGACTTTATAATAAAGATTCAAATTTGTCAAGACTTATTTCGATACCAGTCTACAAATTCAGTCTTTCGAATGAAAGTTGACGAGAGTAACATACCTTCATTATTAAGGCACGTTTATAACGTACTACCTTTAACCTTCTCATGCCATTTTTTTGCCGCGAGGACTTCGGAAAGTAAACATCTGTAATTACTTGGTCAATTGGGATAAAAAGTAACCTATGCCCTTTTCCAGCCCTTCAGCTATCCCTATACCAAAAATTAAGCCATTATGACCTGGAAGGCCTGAAAGGCTGACCTGGCCATGGAAGGAAGTACAAACAAAAGTGACTCGTAAGATATTTGAAAACTAGGAAGATTATGAAGTGTCAAAATGTAAGATGATGACCACCAGATTGAAAACGCAGGTATAATTAACACAGGGGAAAACTGCCGTTGTCTGTAAATATTTTCTCCGCCCAGCCTTCCTTGTTTTAGCAAAACAAATAAATAAAGTAATTGATTGTTGGATGGGGATCGAGTAAGAGTTAGACAATTAGAAGGAGTTCTTAGATTTATGTGTTTACGTTCGGTTGAACAGAACAGCCGGTAATGGGTGCTGCTGTAGAGATTTATTCTTACCTAGACATAAATAGGTGTTTCTTAAATTGTATGTATAGTTCACCACGGGTATCTGAATTAGGAGCATGTTAGAATGCATCGACTTGTGTTGATGATGTGTTGATAGATTTTGTACTGATTCGGACATCTTTGTTTAAGGGAGTTTGTCTGCTCATTAGGTTATTCTGAGTCAGGACTGAGTGCTTTAATGGCACAAAGAATCGTGTCGAAATTTGGCAGGCGAGTAGTCTAGAGCATGTATGTACGTGACATACTTTTCTTGCTTTCATATCACCTGATGGCAAGTGACATGTAAATTAACGTTAAACTATATTCGTGGTGTTCTTACGTTAGAATTCATTTTCTAAAAGCAGATAAACAAACTAATAAAACCGAAACTTTCATATTACATTACAATATCTGAATAGAAGTTTTAGTTTAATTTTATAATCAAATCGCAGACGGGTTGCGCTCCTGTGCATAGAAATCTGATAGGTGCTAATAGAAATTCCAATATACCTATAACAAGAGCACAATAATAACATTGTACACCATATCAATAGGAGTGCCACGTCACTATCTTTACTTCTTAGGTGTTTATATAATCAGTATTGTTTGCCAAGTAGCGAAAATATAATGTAATTAAATATTAAAAAATAAATTCCATCTCGTGTTAATTATTTTAAAGACCCTAAATAACCCTATGTAATGGTAATTTGTTAAAATGAATTGCATACTTTATCTTAATAGGCGGTAGTTGTTATATTGTTGAATAGTGTAGTTGAAGGGCTGGAAAAAGACAAAGGCTACGTTTTATCTTGATCTAAGTAGTAGTTACCATGGGATAATGTCTGAAGTCTGCGCGGACGAAGTCGCGGGCCAAACGCTTTGCATGTGCCAGTGTCCAGGCATCCAAACAAAAGTTACCACATTGTTTGATCCTAGGGTGTTAAGTTTTAGACACACATAAAAGTTAAAATGAGAATTAATAAAGTTTATGTATATATATAGTATATGAATAGGCCTTCCACATGATGTTAAAAGACGATGAGGTCATATCCCATATAGTACGAGAGCCTACGACCAAAATTTTTGGCCCATAGCAATATGGCCTCAACCGCATCAAGTTGATCGATTCGATTATCGTGAACTCGAAAATACCAGTATGAGAAATTTTTCGCGTAGCGTTTGTCCCGGCCAAATTTTCAAAAATGTTAAAAATTTTTACCGGCCCGTATCATAATAGAATCGTGTTTACCCGGAAGCTTCAAGTTTATAATGAGGCACTGGTTTATCTTCATCAATGGGACACGACACTGTTGTTAGTACTGGAGATGGCACTTCCATTGGGTATATTTGAGATTTCAGTGGTATCTTTCATGCAATGCAGAGGGGCGTCGCGCAAAGACGCGTAACTTTTAAACAGCGAGAATTCGGGCGGGACTTTACGATAACGATCGTAATAAAATATGGAAGTTTGTTGTAACTCGTTTACACTAAACGGTTTATAGTAAATACGGAAGCGGTTATTGTTTTAAGATTGTGGAGGGATGATGTAATGTACAACGTGTGTTATATTTGTGATTTTGTGCATAATTTATACTTTCCACAACAATGTTTTGTATCTCAAGCAACATTATATGCAACCTTTTTAAGAGCTAAGTATGTAATTTACATAGCTGTCTGAAATCATTTTGAAAACAAAAGTATTCTGTAATCTGCCGCTCTCATATCTAAATCTTTGATATAAATCTTCCAGTTTATTGCAATTTCTATTAGACCAACAACAGTCTTTCTGTATTGTGTTTGTCAATAAAAATATGTCTATATCTATGTCATTCGATTATAAACATTTCCTGATGATTTGTACTTTTCCAGCTTATAAGCAATAGTATTTTCAGTGCATTCATTTCCTTCTACTTCCACCAAACAAATAATTTTTCCTTAAACTATCATTCTGTACCGATGATATAGAAATCCACGGCGTTCGTTTAAATTACACATGACATATTTTGTATATCACTAACTACACCTCTGTAATCTACCGAAGTATAGAAATTTTGAATCCCAAAAATTAAATGAATTTTGAATCCCAAAAATTCAAACAACAAAATACCAACGATTCCCCTCTATTACGCGTCACATTACACTGGGAGCGCGCAATGAAAATTTTGTTATCGGCCAAACAACGTCGCGCCGGTTTTCTTAGCCGCAATAATAGAGAAAGTTGAGATACCCAAGTTTTATCTGCGGAGTCGCCCTAAAGGATCAATTAAAAGTCGGATGAGACGCCGCTCTCGACAATTATTGTCGTAATAACGCGTAGGAACTGTTTCCGGAGATTGGGCCAAGTTTTGTGATTCCTACAAGATTACAACGTTAAGCGTTCGTATGTAAAATTATTGAAACTTTGCCAATTAAAAATAAAAACCAGCCAAGTACGAGTCGGACTCACGCGCGAAGGGTTCCGTATCATTCTCTATAAAAACGTTAAAAAAAACTCGTTTGCCCTTTATACATTTTTATTTTATTCTGCTTTTTAGTGGCAACAGAAATACATAATCTGTGAAAATTTCAACTGTCTAACTATCACGGTTCATTAGATACAGCCTGGTGACAGACGGACAGCGGAGTCTTAATAATAGTTCCGTTTATACCGATTGGGTACGGAACTCTAAAAACACCACATAATGAATTTACACTTGGCCTTCGTCTATTTACCGTCTCTATGCCTAGTCGCTAGACGTTTGGACTTACAATCCCGAAGTCCGGGTTCGATTCCCAGAGGTAGGGCATTTTCTAGGTCCGCCGGTTAATGTAGTGTCTACAAACGTGTTCCGGTATGTATGGTAACAGAGCCTCATTAGGCTAAGGCTTCTGACGGTCATACATTAAACTTCATCATTTGCTTTCCAAACGTTTTATCGGTCATCATTGATGGACGCGATATTTGTTATTCACAATCCGAACGCGATAATATTCCTTGGTTACTACTTTACTGTTAAACTTGTCATTTATGGCTCGGGAAATGACAGTAAAAACGGTAATGCTCCCTCAGAGATCGAAATGATGGCACTTATAATGACACTTTTAATTATTTTAATGACTCTTCGCAAACTAAAGCCGTTAATTCATTAAAAAGAAATAGGAGCGGTCGTTTTATCATTAAAGTTGACATCCTAATAAAATATGAACATTTTTATGCAGACATTATACGTATAATGAAAACAAATTAATCTCTTTAATTACCTATATGTGTTTAATATTTGTATTAAAACGTATATAAGAGTTTAAATTTTTAAAAAAATAACGAATTCGATTTATTTTACGTGTGCCATCGATGGAGATAAATAAAAACACTGAGAAAGTAGTCTTGTAGTATTTAAATATGCATAAATTTAATCTCAATTACAATAAATATCAGCCCAAACAATTTATGTTCATTATATCCTAGTACTTCAGTCACATTTTGCAATCGCACATTGCGAAATAGCATGAAAAAGCTAGCAAGCAAGTAGCAAATCTGCCTCAGTATCTGGCATGCTATGTTCTCCTGGTACATGGATCAAAATAAAGTGACGCGAACGAAACGTTTTAATTTGCTTCTTTGTGCCCCTTCACATTTTTATTCGATTTGTCCCACGAATCGGCTTATCGACTCGCGTTGGTACTCTTTGTTGGTTCTTAGATCCTGGTACTATTCCATCAATCACCGTAAGCTAACCATATTGGGATGATCAAGATGCGCTGTCTGTCTGTCTGTCTGTCTGTCTGTCTGTCTGTGCCATTTATTTACACCGTTGACTTTATGTTTTCCTGGTATTAGTAACAAGACGGAAAGCAGCTAAGTCCATTTCGTTACAGCAGCAGCAGGCAGAGCAGCGTTAACTCCTGCGCGATGTGGCGCGATCACGCGATCGAATTATTAAACAATTTCTTTACGTTTCTACTTGCCTGGTATTCGTAAGACGTCGGACTTTTCTGATCCGTTTACTAAACCAACCAACAGTTGCAACCAAACGTTGCTAATAGGTAAAAAAATAAATGTAAAGGTAGTGCATGCAGTACTTGTGCAGTGTTTGTGAACAGTATGGGAAAAGTATATTTTCAAAAGTGGAAATAATTCGCCATGAGGGTAAAAAGATTATCGCTTGGGGGGCGTACAGTAACATCTTTTCAGCTTCATGCTATTCGCACATTTTTATTCTCACACATACACGTAATTTACTTAAGTTTTACATCTATATGTTTTTTTCTGCCTGGCACCCGTTATTTAGTTTTGTTTTATTCCATTCCAACCAAATCAGTCTCAATATTTCAATTTTTTTATGTGTGGCCTCCTTATTCTATAGGATAGGGCCGTTGGATAGTAAGCATGGTAACCCTGAAGTTTCAAACTAATGAGGCACTGTTTGCTACCTTTTATACCAGAACACAACAGTGCTATTAAGACTGTTGTTTCTTAGCAGACTTAGGCAGCAGGCGGATATAGAAATTGCTCTAGTACCAACCAAACCAAGTATCGATGGCAGTAGTACTGTACTGTAGTAGTGTACTGAGAATAGAACCCGGGCCCTCTGATTTTTGTCCAAGCGTGAAACCATTAGGCCACAGAGGCGATTCGATATAAGCTGTTAGCAATGCTTGGTGTAGATTGAAATTGGGTGTATAATAAATGCCTTAGTGTTGTTATTAATCTGTTCCTATAATGTTATCTTTGATAAAAATTACTTGATATTTGCAGAAAGCATATAATAGCCAAATTAAGTTGATTAACGTGGCTCAGGACCGGTCGATGTGGCATACTATGAAGAAGGTCTATGTCCAGCAGTGAACGTTTCCCGGCTGATAATGATGATGAACATGGAAAAAGTTTCATAAAAAATCATTTTACCAAATCATTTGAAATCGGATCTATTGGCTTTTACCATAATTATCTAAAATAGGAAATATAAATATTATTTACGTATAACTTCATAGTAAATTACAATTTCTATTTTTACAAGAGAACCCAGAGTACTGTACTCACTACAAACCAGACGAAATATCAGATTGAAGTGTCAAAACTTTTAAACAGGTTTATTTTCTTGCAAGCATGTCTCGTTGTTGAGAAAAACTGCACCAAAACCCAAATATAAGAGCCAGTTTCTACAAGATTGACAGAGTTATCAAAATGAAATGTGATGCAGGATTTTTTATATTTCGATAACGAATAAAGGTTTACACCTATAAAGGATTACTTTGATTTCTGTCCATCAGACCATAACCGGCAATTATGTAAAGTGTTCTTACTCCACGCAGCATCTTTCCACGACATTTTTAAATAAGCAGCGACCAACTGTTGGAGCAACCTGCCGCTACCTTTTCGGCAACTTGACTCAATAAAAATCAAACATTATAAAACTTGCTTGCTTTTTAGCAACAGTTCCAAAATATCTGCACGGTGTCTGGCTGGCTGTGTGATGCCTCACATACACTGCACACTCGTCTTCACATATTTTATCCATCTCTATCTGACTCCAAGAGATCCGTACAGAATATGAATAATCAACATACTGAAAATTATAAATCATATGAACCGAATAATACTCTAAACAATGCGCCTAAACACCAAACATTATTGCTTTAGTTTTGCTCCGTAGCACTAGATGGCGCCACTAGTACTATACATTGCGCAAGCGACCCGTCTCTCAAGCAAAACAAACTTTACTTTGCAGTTAACTTCCATACCGGATGTATGGCTTTCAACTGCAAAGTTAAGTTTGCAATAATAAAAACACGTGTCTAGTATCGGAGCCCCCTTTAATTTTTTAAATTTGTTTTCATTTTTATTATTTGTTATTATAGCGGCAATAGATTGTTATCATAGCGGTATTGTGAAAATTTCAACTGTCTATTGCAGATCGTGAGATGAAGCCCGCTCACAGACAGACGGACGGACCGACAACAGAGGCTTAGTAATTAGGGCACCGTTTGTTACCCTTTGGTTACGGAACTCTAAAAATGACGATTTTAAGAGTTCAGATCTCCTATAATATTAGCAATTATGTAATGATGAAAGTATATGTATCTAACATAGATCAAATACCCTCGAGAACAAGAATTCTGATTGGAAAACTTCGTCATAGATTTAGGAAAGAGAATAATTGATTCAAAAGGACCTCTTCGTACGATAATGTACACTACTAAATGACACATTTATTCTAGAAAACACCATTTTAAAAATTTCGGGAAGGAAACGGACGCTTACTTGCACCGTTGGAAACGTTTTTGTGACACTACGAAAGATTTCCCAATATTGCAACTCACTGCTGGTAAATACAAGCCATGCTAACTACCCAGTCATTACGGTACCGAGAACATCCTTTTTATTCAGAAATAATCATCAACATTGTAGCTTACAAACATCAAATAAACACACTAAAGGAACGTTCTCCGACAAGGCGTCTATTTCGTGCTTCCGCCGAATCGTTAACTTTCTGCAAACGTGTCACAGCGATTCCACGCTACGTGCTAAATGGCACCAGCTTTTTCCGAACACCCAGACAGTTTGTTATCCTGGTACTTTTACATGTTTAATCGTTCCTTGGGGACGCGAGACTTCGTGAGCCAGGAAATACGGAAGATGGTTCCAAATCCGATAATTTCGTACAATGTTGCACAGAAGAAAAAAACATTGGTTAGCGAAAGAAAATGTTTGCGCATCCTTGATTTCTTAGATCTTATAATAATAATTAAGATGATTTATAAACGTTTTTCAAACGAATTATGTTGTTTAAGTTTTGTCTCCACTCGCCAACTTAATATGTGATAGTTTCAAAAATTAGCTCACAAATAGTAACTATCTTTTGCGTCAATCCAGAACAAACATAAATATTTTTTTCTGAATTTCATCTATTTCCACTTTTTTGTTACTCTTTCACTAGAGAATGTTTATTCTTACAACATCAACCAAAATGGTGAAAAACCTTCCTGCTCATTGTTATTCATAATTTTATTTGGTATTTTACTGCCAAAAACGAGTTTATCGTAAACTCGACAATTATTATTTTAATCAAGTTAAAGCACGGAACATTTACTCTGGATTGGTTGAAATTAAAAAACGGTGGAGAGCACATCGCCTCTACAAATCTCGAGATGCACTCAGTAGGATGCCCTAAGTTGGATTTATCTCTGTTTTTCTTTGGGAGAACTTTCCAATCCCTCACCGATGTTTGTGCAAGAGCTTACTGGCAATACTTTTTATTCCGTGCGTATTTGTGGTAAGCAGTCGGAATATTCAATGAAGAATCATATGAGAAACTAGTCGATGCTCACGACTTCGAAGGAATATAACATTTACTCAATATAAGTGAGAATACGACATACTCGAACAAAGTATTGGTAACTTCTAAACAGCATACCGATTTTAATGTTGCATTTTTGTCCTATAAAGCAAATACAATTTACAATATGGTACATACGTTTTTTATATAATTCTTAACGTTTTAAGACGCCAGTAATCCATTATAATTTTTAGGGTTCTGTATCCAAAGGGTAAAAAAGGGAACCTATTACTAAGACTCCGCTGTCTGTCTGTACGCCCGTCTGTCACCAGGCTGTATCTCATGAACCGTGATTGTTAGACGGTTGAAATTTTCACAGATTATGCATTTCTGTTACCGCTTTAACAACAAATACTAAAAAACAGAATAACATAAATATTTAAGGGGGCTCCCATACAACAGACAGTACTTTTAAGTACCTCAAGCAAATTTGAAAAATATACATAAATTTAAATATTTATACAGCTTGTTTGCTTGCTTATTTAGTATGTTTTACATTTGTTTATCGAAATAGAACCTCTTCGGTGTAAAAGTCGCCGTTTTCGGTTCTTCTTGTACAAATACCTATAGTTGAGTAAAAATAATTTTAGAGTTGATTGAAGCTTGGCGTTCCGTGATTGCAAAAAAGCGTATAAAATACAGTAGGTTTTATTCCCATTGTGTGTCGTCACCCACTGTTTTATGACACCCCGAGCGAGCTAATTCTCGACAGTCTGATGAACTGAACAAAAGAGTGCTCGCGGAGGCGAAAATCAAAATGTATTTATTCGCAGGCCGTATAAAAAGTCAATATGAGTAGCAATAAAAAGAGGATGTCGAGAGAAATAATAAAAGATAACCTCTGCAACAACGGTGGCCAGCATTGCTTTAAAATTAGGACATTTCTCGATTTCCGGCTAGACGGAATCAATACTAAAAGTTACATTGTTTAAAAAAATATAATATTCACCCCAGTCTGAAATTCTGTTTTTACCATATGTGGAAGAAGGCCGAATGTACTGTTATCGGGTTGCATATATATAAGTAAATATATAAAAATGCCATAACTATCCGCATCTTTTCACATCCGTCCATGCAACCCGAAAACAGTACATTCGACCTTCTTCCACATATGGTAAAAACAGAATTTCAGACTGGGGTGAATATATATATCATTTCTTCTTTTCCGGTCGATGGGCCTCGGAAGTGTATAAGATTTGGAGTCAAGTTTCTTTCGTTTTAAACACGTCTGGTAATCTTGTCACTTCGGATAGTAAAGTTTTAGTTGGAGGTTTAGACTAGAAGTTTGCAACTTTATATAATATTTTTCGCTATACTGTATTTATAAAAAGCATTATACTAAAATTGGCAGTAAAAACAAAAGTATTTCCTATATTAATTTTTAATCAATTCATTAACATTTAAGTATGAAACGTCCCAAAATAAACTGAAAAGCTGGAAGCTCTACAGACCAGGGAATGGGAATGAGAAAAGCCCTTGTAAAGAATGTTTGCGTAGTGGATAAGACGCGATCCCGGGACACTTCCCCA
Organism: Carcina quercana; assembly: GCA_910589575.2. Lineage (NCBI taxonomy): Eukaryota > Metazoa > Arthropoda > Insecta > Lepidoptera > Depressariidae > Carcina > Carcina quercana. The sequence goes on along the minus strand of OU342434.1, from coordinate 4,596,544 downwards.
CCACCCAGACGAGTGACGGACTAAATTAAAACTGCTGCACTGTATTCAGCTGTTTATAATCTTTCTATGAGCATGAAAAATCAAGGAAAAGTAATCAAATCTTTTAAATTTACTTCTCGAGTTGGCAAAGCGTTTACCTTGGACTGGCATGAGACGCAGATTCCAATCCCACCCATGTCGAAAAATGATTATTATTGTCAAATTAGTCACATAGAGTTTGATTTTAAAGAAAGAATACGATCATTCGAACATGATTTATCTCGAGCGCTCGTTGTACTTGATAAATTAGCGCCATCTATTTATTAAAAGCTTGTTATACTCGTACTTACCGTAAAAACGATAATCCGCGCTTTTTGATTATTTTGTCAAGGTTTAAACGTTCGCTTTGAGGCATAGGATTTAGATATGTACATTTTCCCCAATATTCCTGAGCAGTGTCTTTTCTATCAAATCAATACCAATATGATATTTAATGTTTTCGATGCGTAGCAAGAAGTAAAATAAGAAAAATACGGTAGCTGACATCGTCTACAATGTTTACCTCGCTTGGCAAAGGACACAAAGTAGTTATGCAAACACAAGATATTGATACAGGAACTTTGTGGCGCAAGAAAAACAAAAGTGGTATTTACCTATATATGGCACTGAGGAATTTTATTATAAGGGTATCGAAAAAGCCAAGTAAAAGTCAAGATCAATAAGCGAACTTCAGTTGAAGATGAAACTTTTTTTTTTGAGGCGTAAGGTTTGTAAGGGACTGAGGCATGCAGCCAAAGGTTGTTGCTCGAATAGCACCATCCTTGGAACACATGTAGGTTACTCAGGTCAACGCCTGTGCACGTGAGCAACACCGTCCTTGGCACAAAGTCTAAAACACACTGGCCCAGAGCGGAATGAGGGGAGTACTCAGGTTTCCTTAGAATGATTTCTTTGAAAGAAAAGCTAATAAATATGAAATAAAATAAAAATTTAGACGCCAAGGCAATTAATGTTACATTAGCAAAAACTTATCCTAATTTATTATTACTACGAAGGCAAAAATATTAGAAACTAAATGAGCGACACGAAACTGTGTTCCTAAGTATTGAAGGTGTTATAGAAATATATTACAAATCCTACTTCTACTAATATTATAAGTGTGAAAGTTTGGATGTTTGGATGTTTGGATGTTTGTGACGCTCTCACGGAAAAACTACTGAATGGATTTGAATGAAACTTTACAATAATATAGCTTATACATCAGAATAACATATAGGCTATAATTTATAAAGACATATTGTGTAAATTGTACAAAATCACACTTATAATATTAGTGGGATTACATGGGCAATTTGGGCATAACAAAAACGCGTTGCCTAGAAACCGACCATAGAATATGTAATTCGTATATACAAACTTTCGCGTTTATAATATTAGTGTGAAGACTATTTGAATGTACTACGCCAGATATTGAAATTTCTATTGTAATACTTAGAAAAAGATTTCAAACTTCAGTTTGTTTGTGAGTTCAGTGTGAGTCTGTGCTTGTTACAAGCCAGTATCAAAACCAATCTTCGATCTTATTGTTACCATTGCTTTTTCAGAAAAAGAAACACCTCATAGTTTCAGGGAAAGCACTTTAGTCAAGTTTGCATTGATCATTTATTAGCTCTTTGATTTAGTCTCCAGTGACTTAGGTGGTAGTCATTTGAGTGGTGGACATTCTTTTATGTCCCTCAAATAAATATCACTCACTGTAGTGATTTAGTCTTGGTCAGAACTTCATAAGATTAAAAGTTACAGGTACGGTAGACACGCTTCCGTATTACACAGTTCTCGTCATAGTTCTACAGGGGCTTAGTCATTTACCATCAGACAACATGCTCTGAGAATCTAAACTATCATTAAAGCAAGATATTACGGTCACGGAACATAAAAATCAACAGCCAGACCACCAAATATTTTTATTATGCAATCGAATATTTTCGTAAATTCCATTAAAACTGGAACTGAAATGAAACGTCTACAAAACAATTTCCATTAAACTCTCCCCGGCTGTAGCTGTGGCTCTCTTGCCGCAATCACTGGTAATTGTCGGGAATAAAATCATTAATTCCAAACCGAATAACGCATTAAAAGTAACAGCTTGTGCGTGGCTTCTCGAGCTTGTTACTGAAGGGTTGAAGGAGGGCTTACTTGGATGCAGTTGTTGGTATAGATGTAATAAAATCAGCGAGGCAACAGCGCCGCGATAGGTGCCGGTCCATGGCCGAAGTGTTCACTTTTTAAGTGATTATTTATCATTTTGTATAAAGACTACTTTTTCAGGGGCTAGGATTTTTTCTTCTTCAATTAAATTAATTAATTAAATTAGTTAAATACTTTGAAATTGTTTAAGTTAGCCCGATCCTTGATTAAGGGCACGCTCTTCTTGAAATTCGATACAAATATATACATAATCAATAAACAATATATCCTACTTAATATTATAAGTGTGAAAGTTTGGATGTTTGTGACGCTTTCACGGAAAAACTACTGAATGGATTTGAATGAAACTTTACAATAATATAGCTTATACATCAGAATAACATATAGGCTATAATTTATAAAGACATATTGTGTAAATTGTACAAAATCACACTTATAATATTAGTGGGATTACATGGACATTTTGGCATAACAAAAACGTGTTGCCTAGCAACCGACCATAGAATATGTAAATTCGTATATACAAACTTTCGCGTTTATAATATTAGTGTGAAAACTATTTGAATGTACTACGTCAGATATTGAAATTTCTTTTGTTTCTTTAAACTATTAGCCTACGTAACAGAATAAACACTATTTTGTACCTTATGCTGTGTAATAATTTGTCATATACGTCACCTGTGCCTATCGAACAAGTAGAATAAATCCTGAAGTACACGCGGACAAAGTCGCGGGCGGAAGCTAGTAACGTATAAAAATATTTTCTAAGTGACATTACCGTTATGTTTTGTTTATTAATTACTATGCCAAAACTACTTATCAATTCCTAAAACAAATGTCACGTCCAATCACACCTTAGAAGCTATAAAAACAATTCAAAAACCTAACCCTTTAATAACAATAAAGCAAGGCTTATCTTCCTCATAACCTTGCTAATACCTTTGTGCCTCCATATTCTTATAAATTAATTACTTGTAATCTACTCTAAACGGGAGCCGTGAAATGAAGTTACTGCTTGTAGCACCGGCCGAAGGGTTCCGGACATTGACGTCATGAAACTGTCAAAACTCCACTGCATACTTCGAAGAGCGGTGCTTAGCACATAGCGGCCTTCATTAGCTCGCATAGCAAGATTTTACACAAGGCCCACCTTTTGGGGACATCTATTCAACCTAGACTCAATGGAAAATAAGTTTTATCTCAATGATACTGTTCGATTCAAATTTTCTAAATATAACGTATGAGGTAATTGACATTTTATAATCAAAATATTAAATTATAAATAAAACTAGGAATTAGGTAAGTGCGAGTCGGATTCCCAATCAATAAATTTGCAACATTACAAATCATTTCAAGAACCGACTAAATATTATTGAGTAGATAATAAATACAACACAAAATATACAGCTTTTTATGATGAGTTGTATTAAACTGATCTTTAGTTAGATACCTGCCGTAGTGCCGTGTTCATAAACATTGTAAGTCAATGGTTCAGTAGCGTAATGTCGCAGAAACAACCTGAATTAGAAATGAGGCAAAGTAGACGGTTAATAAGAGACACATGTCGCGTTCAGACTACTTTGTTGTAATTTGACTTGAGACTTTGTAGGGGACGAGATGTTTCCAGAGCTGTTGGTGAGTCCTCTAGAAGGGAAACGATAATTTGCTGAGGATTTATATGAGAGAACTAACCAGTCAGTGAAATGAATGACACGCTTCGCGTATGTAAGGAGCTCCAGCCTGGACTTGTACAGTTGTACACGTCTAATTTTAATTATTCAATTCAATTCAAATAATCTTTATTGCACACACACACAAAATAAAAAACAGAAAAGAAAAGAGAAGAACATAAAAGGTACAATGAAGGCGGCCTTATCGCTAAAAGCGATCTCTTCCAGGCAACCTTGGGGCAGAAGAATCGTGTGATTAAGAAGGGGTAAGTAAGTGGTGCTAAATATATATTAATAAATAAATAAATAAATAATATATAATATATATATACACAATACATACACGAACATATCCGAAATTATTGTCAAATTAATTATTACTAAACTACCATTTTGAATATTTTGGCCTAGTTTATTTGTACAAAAACGCAGGAACGCACAAAACAGGCTAGACTTATATATTTTTTCAAATGGACTTGATGCTGTTGGTCCTGCGACAGGCTAGACTTAAGAAACAAAGATGGCGTCAATGAAATGACATTTGAAGTTATCACTTAAGAACAAATAATGTGTTTGTCCGTGTAAAAAATAATAATTTTAGCAAAAAATACTGCCAAAAATTCAATTCAAGTTTTTATATTATATTTAGTATATTTAGATTATTTCTTCCTTTTAAAAATAGTGCACAAGTACAGTCCGTATTTGACGCATTTCTTTTGATAGTTATTAAATAGAACTTAAGTTGAATGGCTCCACATCTATCATGATTGATGATTCATCAATCTATTCTATAATAAAATTCTATGATTCTTTTCAGTTTCCTGCATCTCCTATTCGCAATTCCACGATTGGTTTAGATATTTAGTAATTTAAATTAAGCTAGCGAATAGGAAAACAAGAAATAATGTCGTATTTATAATATAATAGTGCTAGCGCCCATGTAGCACTGTAAAACTTAAAGACAATAGGCTAGTTGACATTTGAAAATTTGGTTAATTATATACTTTAATTTCTATTTTATACCAAAAAAACTATATTTTACTCGTAAAGAAAAAGCAATATATACATTACGTATTTTGTATTTTAAAAAAGCAATTTAGATTTCTCTCGAAAACGCTGAATAGTGTCATGGCGTCGTGAATGACGTCACAGTCTGCGAAATAACCCGGAGTAACCTGCTCTGTGGTATGAAAACGTCACCAACAACAATGATGTTTTGCGTGGCGTGACGTCACACTTTCTTGTGCTGCGTTCTTCGTGTTTTTTTTTGTCACGTGACTTAAAGCCGATTTTTCCGAATTTATTTTCATTAAAAAATCTTTAACTTTTATAAGAAATATACTGTTTTTTTATTATCTGCGTCTCTTAATTTATAATTAGAAACTATAAACCAATCAATTTGTTATTAGTGGACACAAGTATATTCATCATAATTATTCACTCTACAGTCATATTATATTCGTTAAACCCTAGGGGAATTAAAAATGATGCGCGGTCTTTAGAAGATATATTTAACCAACTTAACCCTAGACACAATGTAGATCAGCCAGCATATAATAACGCTAGGGACAAAAGTAATAACGCGTTTACGACGGTATGAATAGAAAACGATATTTCTGTGACGGTACGAGTATAGAATCGATATTACAGGACGCGTCCGAAGACGGACGGTAATGTCCGCGAAGAATGGAAGGACCGCATAAAACGCACTTGCGCGCATAATATACGTTTTATTAATAAAAAAGCTACAGGAAATCACCCATAAATAGCCCTAATGGCCACTAGTGAGCTGGCTATTTTTTCCGATGTGTCTTTGTCATAGGGATAGATAAATTCAGCGCGGGAGGGTGCTTAAGCTTTGTTACCTAGGAGTGTCTAGAGGAGCTCTGGTGTGTTCCTAGAAGATCCTAGGTCTCTTCGACTTGCGCAGAGGATGACTACCGAAGGGATTTTAGTGAATACAAATTTCACATAATTCGGCTTCTCTCCTAAGGAGTCGGGTATATCTAGATGATTTCGCCCTCCCAGAAAAAGAAGTGATTAAGACATCTGTGCCGTCATGCGTGGTTGAATAGAGCGCGGTTATAAAAATCTAGGAAAACAGGCGGTCTTGTTTCCATTTCCAATGTTTATGGCTTTTGGATGAAGATAACACTGTGTATGTCCTTGGGTATATTCTTCGATTCCCAAAAAAATCACTTGTTATTTTCTTCTCATTTTATTTGGGATGCATTTCAAATATTGTGCTTTGAGAAATGAAATATTGTGTTCAGCTCCGAAATTTAGCATACCATTTCACTCTATAATGCCAAGCTATTGAATATGACATGAGTTGAATTATTTATAGTACTAAATCTGTATCAACTTGCGAAACCACTGTCTTACTTATAATGTTGAGGCCGAAGCATCTAGCTTCCTCCACAGGTTGGCACCAGTTTCTTGCCCAAAATACACAAGTTATTTGTTTGACAAATCCCTCGAGAAGCAGCGACACTATCCCCTAATGTGAGAGCTTGAGGGATGCGGGGTCATTCGGTAGGCGATGACGGCCGTATCGCGACTGTCTGCTAGTCCCTCTAAATCATGACAGGTAACCGGGGTGCTGCTGTTTTAAACAAATAGTGTGGATTTCCGTTGTTTATGGCGACAGGGGATTGGGTCTTCAAGTTTTCTTTAAAATAGGTGAATTGGTCGTATGAAAAATGGCCGCTGTTGGCTTTGTTGGGGGTTGAATATGAAGTTGTGGGACTGATGTTAGACACTCTTTGACATTTTCCTCTGCTGTACAATACTGCATGGGATCATATTTTCAGTTAACTATATTTTATACATCGGAAAATATTTGATTCAGTACGCCGAGTTTCTAAAATATTTTATTGCCCTAATTTGACACAAATATCTCTTGTTTTATTCTTTGTCAGCCGTATGGTAAATTGAGTCCACAGCTAGACATCACTTTCCACAAATCCTCATGGATTTTAACAACGGACGAACTCTATGAGATCGGATAGTAATTTATTACTCTAAAATGTAATTAAAATTTCACCTTGACTAGACAGAGTAAGATTGATATTTCCGTAATATGTTAGAACGAGTATATGCCGCGCAGGATCAATGCATTGGTCAATAGGGTATCATGGATCTATAGAATTTTATGCTTAAGCAGAAAATATGTGTTTGAAATTTTATTTTTTCATTAGAATTAATAATTACTACTTATTTAAGTTTAAGCAGATATAAAACATTCTTTTAAAAAGTCAATTCGTCTCAACGACTTTGTGTCCAAAGTCTTACAAATAAGCAAAAATCTATTATACTAAACACAATGAAGACTGTACACCCACTAAGCATTATACCCTAAGTCGATTTGAAAGAGGAAGCGTTGAAAGAAAATTTATCGCATTGAAAAGTATCTCGTAATTAATAAGACATTTGAAGTTGCGTGAAAATGTAATTTGGATTGTTTTCCATCTAAGAGGGTGCCCGTTTCCTGCCCAAGCTAAAGACAGGATTCTTCACAAAGGCTTTATTTATATATGGTTTTATATTAGCGTCTTTAAGGGAACCAAGGGTGGATAATAAAAAAAGAATCGGCATCAATGTCTTAGTGTCTAGAGATATCTGCCTCCCGCCACAAAATGGCGGTCCACACGGGAATAAATTACACTTCCCCCGATTCGATTCATACAATTCTTCGATTCTTCAGCCATTTTAAAGTAGAGCCTTTATTAGTGTAAGCCAAAGACGATTATCTTAAGCCACCATTACATATTCAAATTGCAAGTCATTTCGTTTTGTGGGAATTGACGCGAAATAAAATGAAGCCTTTGAAAGCGTTCCCTGCATTAAAATGGTCGTAATGAGATTTTTCAAGGATATTGATGTGAATCTGTAGCTGATCTCGAGATTTCTGTTGTGTGTTTTGATGCACAATACCGCTTCTATCTATGCAGGGCTCTCAGGGTCCATAAGGATAATTTTTGGATTTATCTTTACACGATTATGTTACAATCTCTCATTAGAAAAATCGAAACACCTTGCAAGTTCATGTAAATGCAAGGATTATCAGAAAAATGTGTATATTTGGGAATATATTTGTCAAATGTCGTTTAATAGTGAATAATATGCGGTTTTCAAATCCTTTTGCGGTTAATGGAGGATTCTTGGCGCGAACTTGAAAAATTGTGGTTCATTGCAATTTTAGTAATTCGTTAATAATACTGTTATGTGCAATTTTTGTGTTATAATGGTGTGATATAGTGCAAAAAGTGTCACGGACAGTGTTATAGTATCAATTACGCAAAATTATATATATAAAAATAGTGAGGGTTAACGCGATCGAAAGGGTTTAGTATATTCGGCATATGGATTCTTTCGAATTATGTTGCAACCAAGGCTGGCCTTTGAAATTCTCGTCAAGAATCGTCAAAACAAGCGATAGAATGTACACATTATACATTTTATTTAGAAAATTGAAGAAAATATATGTTCAGAGTAGGCTGTATGGCTTTGTTCCATTGCCTTCCCATTCGGGAGAATTAAACTACTACCACTACTAATGTTAATGTTCTAAATTTAAATTAAATTTTCATAGGTTTTTCTTATAATCCTTACAAAACATAAACTTGCAAGGTGTTTAGATTATTCTGATGAGAGGTATATTCACAGACACTTTTAACACTCTTCTTTATAAATTAACACGACTTTTGGTCTCTATGGGGAAGGTCCATATTCACACCGTTAGGCAGGGGTGATCGCAGTAAGCTGTTGGCGGTACAAAGGAGATTTTAAGTGTTGTGTGTGACCCATCTTTACGACACCCACGGCGAAAATACATGGGGCTATCCTATTCTAAATCCGTACGTAGGACATTGTTCTGGTCATATGGTACTCATAATATGTCTCTCGTCTAAATTTCTTTTAAAGTGAATACTCCAGGCAAATATTTTACAATTAGAAGTAACTTTTGTCTCTGAACCCACACGACTAAATTAAATGAAGCCTGCGCCCACCCGTTTCCGCTCCAAAAACTCGGCGAGTCCGAAAAACATAATTTTTGCGCGAGCGCCCAAAGATTAACATTTAGATACCGCAGTCTGCTTTGTTCAGAGCGGAAACTGTTCCTTACACCCTGGTACTTTTGAATTAAATTTAATGTGATTATGAAGTTTTCAAACGTTTTAGATGGTTACGAGATCATCAGTACGATGCTACGAGGTAGATATAAATATATTTCTTTATATAAATAAATATTCTGCCTTACTTCTTCAGTTAAGGCTGATGAGTAGCATTAGTAGTAGTATGGCAACAGAGTAGACGACTATAAAGCGTCACGTCATCATCAGCAGCAGCTGGGGATCGTCTACTGCTGGACATGGGCCTCCTCCATGGTATGTCATAATGTCTGGTCCCGATCTTCTTGTATCCAGCAACTCCCCGCGCCCGTCCATCCATTTAGCAGGGAGATGGCTCGTTTGCATAATGCATAATCTTTAACAAAAAATATCATTCATTAGACATTGTATGAGTTACTGTTGCTTTCAATTTAATATCGATATTAACAATTTTACTCGGAATTTTTACAAAACTAAAATTATTAAAACAAGCTGATCCTGTTACCACCTGACATTGTCGCTTGTTTATAATCATTGGGGTCTGTTCAAATCAAACTGTTAACTTTGGAAAAAAATTACCAACAAAATTAAAACGAACTGTTCTTATGTAAAATGTAAAATCCTGGCAAATATTCCGAGTAGGTACCCGTAATAAAATTAATGAACTCGGCAAAAGAAGGCAACTCGAGCAAATTGATATTTTGAATAATAGAAGGCGGGGAGGAATTATTATGAGTAACACAAACACAAGTCAATAGCCTCCCGGGCGGTCAATATTGGATTAACTGCCAAAAGGAGCCAAAAAGCAACGTATACAAAAACCTTTTACAGCGGTTAGACCTCTGGAAAAATATTTATGAAAAGCTACAATTGTAAGGAAAGGGCTTGTAGCTGGTCAGCTGAATTCGATAAGACCAGCATGGCTCGAGAGTGACGGGTTTCAAATTTAGAAAAGGGTTACTCCGTGTGATTGTCCTAGGCATCAATAACATGTTACTGCTAATCAGTATTTTGCCTGCCAATAATGGTAGGTATAGTAAATCCTCTTATATGGTAAGTCCGATACGAGACTTCATAACAGAGGCTGAAATGGTAAATGATGAAACGTAACAATATTCAGTGTTTATTCTAATGCCAGGAATTTAATGGTCCCAGTTTGATTTCAAATTAAAATTTTGATTTCATATTGAAGATACAATATTACAAAAAGGTTGCGCTGTGTAATTATTCGTACCGAAGCGTCGATTTATCGTCAGTAAACAAAGTGCTGATACTCGTACGTCACACTACTTCATCATCAGCCGGGAAACGTCCACTGCTGGACATAAGCCTCCTTTATGGTACGCCACATCGACCGATCCCGAGCCACCGGCATCCAACGACTCTAACCAGGTCGTCAGTCCATCTAGTAGGGGGACGGCCTGGTAGACGTTTCCAGGTATGGCAGGTATTCCAGGCAACATGTACCTGCAACAATGTTTCATCACCTTTGTATCAAAAATAAGATGAACACAACAAGAAGATCAAAACATTTCAAACAAAACAAACAACAACACTCTTCTTTTTCGTAAAAGGTTATACAGCGATAAGTAAAGTCCATCTCTTCATATCTGAACTGAACACTTTATTAAGCGGCAATAGTGCAGAAGGGTTAGGGTACGCCATTGTTTACACAAAGTATGGAATAATATAATCAGACGTGAAGAAACGTATAGGAATCCGACGAAAAACCAACAGTGGCCGGTGAAAATTTGCTTAGGCCAGCGGAATAAGTGGCCAGGCCAGATACTGGGGACCGGATTCCCTTCCATTGTCTGCTCGTGTGGTTGGATTCATTTGTTAGGTATATTATTTGTGCTGAGATGTATATCTGTACCCATACATGCATATGCGCCTTTCTATTTACCAGACAAATGCCTGCTAATGTCTTTAATATTATCTACCTATATGTATTTTTGTTCGTTTGTAGAGCTCTATAGCTCGATTCTTTTGTCAATCGATTTGTCTTAATCTTGTAAAGGTCATTAAAACATGACAGTAAACTAAATTCAAAATGGTGACAGCCAGACGCACGACGCAGAATATCATTTCTGCGTATGAATCCAAGCAATCACAGTAGTACCAACACAGCACCAATATGAACTCAGTTCACGCCGATCACTTTCGCAGACTGTTATTTGCAGATTAAAAATGCTGTGAGTAATGAATAATTAAAACGTTCAAAAAGAACTAAAAACCGACTTCAACTGATTTAAAACTGTTCACTCGTAGAGGTAGAATTATCTGGGAACATATTAGGTTTTTGTTGATTTTCTCAAAAAGCGCTGAATTAATTTCGACAAAGTTTATATGGGCCAACCTCTGAAATATTTTCTACTATACAAAAAAAGAACCATCAAAATCGATTCACAACTGGCGGAGTTATCACGTAATTTACATACAAAAAAAACTTTTTTGAAGTCGGTTGAAAAGTGAATTTATTACGGCAAAAGGTAATAAAAAAATCTCCGGTAAGAATAATAAACATGTGACAGATATGGCTAATGTTTCATTTATATGGATGCGATATTTTGGATGCCCATTGCCCATATCTTTACTTTATAAACTTTTATACAAATCTAATCAATAAATTCCTACGATTCACCTTCCTTCATTTCGTCTGCAGCAGCTGTCACGAACTTATTAAGACGGCACCTGTCAATCTCCGACAGTTTTTATTTCCGAACCCCTAATCTCGAGTCTCAAGTACCCCGAGTATCGAGCCGCCATTTCTTAAAACCCTCATTTAGCATATTTATTTAGGACGAGCCGGAACACTGGTCCGCGTTTTACTTTTCTTTTTCGTCAATTGGAAAAGTTGATTGGTTCCAGCAATTTATTGTTTTAGGCAGATGTAGACATGAAGTTTGCTACAGTTGTTTTAATAAAGGAATTGTTAGGGAGATGAGTTTATATTTTATTACTGCGATGAGCAAAGCGATGCACAATATTGCCTAATCAACTCTCGCCTGAGGTTCAATTGTAAATCAATTAATGTATGTAATGTATAATAAGAACTAAAATCTTTGTAATTCGACGCCCACTTCTGAACACGAGCTTGAGTCTTAGTCTTGATATCGATATCAATCACTCTAGTCTAGTACATTACACTGCAAAAGACTCACTCACATACACACGATTAAGTACATAAGACACTCACATAAGTAGACATTATAAAAATAAAATTAACTCTCAACAACACACCACACATTGGCACAAATCACACACACTTACTCCTTTCAGTCCCACAACATCTCACTGTACCCCATCACACAGCCTCGGCTAGTATGGGGTGCATTGCTCCTTATAAGGATAATGATACTGCTAAACCTGGAGCGGGAGACGAGAAGAGTACTCAAAACTCAGGTTTATTCCTTCCTTGGGTATTTTTCTCGTCTTCTCAGCCCTCATACCACACACCCTCTCACACCACACGCACATATCTTATAAGTAAGTGAAATGTAACAATTTTTGTAAAATAAATACTTTAAAAAAATCGAAGATATTTAATTGACATGACGTCACTAGATCTTAACGAACTGTTTTTTAAATTTGTCGTCTCTCTCAAGAGTCACGCTTCGATTTCGATAACTACAGGATGGACAATTAAATTAAATGTCATTAGTACAAACTTCTTACACGTAGATCTTATCGGAAATGGAGTCTAGATCGAAAAAAATTTAGAAAATGGTATTTTTTGATTTAAAAAATCAACCTTATTGAAGTTTGAATAAAACAATGATATTTCGGCCGTCACATCAACTCCAGAATAGGAAATCGAAGGCCAAATCCTAAACAAACACCATTTTGAATTGCCGACGCTCTCGAGGGCCACACTTCGATTTCTCCCACTACATTAATTCTCCTACAGGGTGTTCATTAAAAATGCCATCAACGTGGCCGTTAACGAAGTGGTGCGCAATTAAAGTCGCCGCTGACGTCAGACCCTCGAAACCTCCTCCAAGACCTTTGATGGGGACACCTTGAGACGAATTGATAAATTGATTCCTGATCGGTGGGGATAGCGGTAATTCTGAAGAACAAAATGATAATGACTTTAATAGTGGCACAGCGGTTCGTAAGGTTTTCATGTTCTAGCGATTGGAAGATATTCATAATACATATTGACTGTTACAGTCAGTTTCAGATTGAAAATCATAAGATTTGTTCAACATAATTCACTATTGCGCAAGAAAAGATGTATTTGACGATTAAATCACAATTACATGGCATAAATGTTTGTAAACTACACAGGGGTAATTTCTGAATATTGATAAGAAATATATTTATTAATCTGTTTGCTTCAATATTATAACAAGATAACAACTTCCATTATTTCTACTCGTAGCAACGGAAGATGAGACATGAGAAAATCGAATATTCTAGTACATTATACTCGTCTTTCGGCGTTGCAGTGCATCAGAGCAAATTTAAAATAAATGTATGAACTGTACTGTAATCTGTATGTACGCCGAATAAACTATTTCTATTCTATTCTATTTCTATGAATATTATTGAAAAGAGCAATTTACAAAAAGAGCTTGCTATGTATCAGAACGATACCCAGATATTTGATTTCCCTAACAATGGCTTTCATCGATTAACAGCAAAATATGAAAATAACGACGTTTCATTAAAAAGTGTCAAAATCTTATTATTGTCGCCCGCATAAGAACATTAAGGGGCTTGAGATAAAACAGACCCCCATTAGCAAAGTCCTCAAAAAAAGTCGTCGATTCTATCGCTTGAGGTGGCAATCCAATTTTTTTCACAGTCAATCACGAGAGAAATGAGCCTAGGAACCATCTTCAAAGGGACTAATGTTGATTGCCTTTCTACACCCTGTAAATATCTTGTAGTAGTGGTTACTCTATTGTATACCTTAAACTAGAAGCTGTAAAAGCTAAAGTAGTAAATCTTCACGTTGCAGTTTTTGATCGAAGTCTGTCAGTAGGATTGGTATCGGTTACTGACGAAGATTTATGTCTTTCGTGGTTTTAGATAACGCAGAATAAATCGGCAATGGTGGTGAGGTATTTGTTGTGATTCGAGATTCTTTACAAAAAATGTTTATTGGGTTTGATCCTTCATCACACCTGATGGTAAGTGACTATAAGGCCGTTGGATGGTAGCGTGCGCACCCAGAAGCCTCAAGCTAATCAGGCGCTGGCTATGCTACCTTTCATACAGGAACACAAAAGTTCTATTAACACAAATATTTGGCGGCAGGTATAGGCAGATAATAGCCCCAACTGAGAATCGACCTCGGGACCTCCAGGTTGTTAGTCCAAGCGTGTAGCGTCGGCTATATATAAAATTAAGGGAATATCATCACATTAGATTTTTTAAATTTCAGGGCCCCATTCATTTCTCAATATCTAAAAAAGTCATCGGAATAACAAAATGGTGACAGTAACTACACCCACTGCCGTTAATACACTTCGCATTTCGAAATTTTCCACATTCGTTTTAAAATAAAGTGTTTTGTCAGGCGTGAAAAAGCGGGGGCGCGGGCGGCAGTTGCGGATCGCGAAGGTGTCTCAATCAGCATAAAACAAAAGAAATCAATAGGCCTCCCCCTCGCGGCACCGGCTGACAAAGAGCAAAGATTTCTTTTCACAATTAACCACCCCTGGGTGTCGGGTGCTGATAAACCGAACCGATTTTGGCTTAGCAATCGTTTGATTTTTAAATGCTATCATTTTATGTGCGATTGCAGGATTGGAGTTAATGACTCCTCTATCAAAGTTCCAAAATATATTCAAACATTGTACTTTTAAAAATATCATCACCATCGTCAGCGGGGAAACGTCAACTGCTGGACATAGTCCTCTTCCATGGTATGCTACAATGACAGGTTCCGAACCACTTGCATCCAGCGACTCCCCGCGATATTTTCTAGGTTCGGTCCATCTAGTAGTAGTCAAATATATGTACATTAAAACTTGGTGTTACATGAGACAATGTCACAGTGGATATGTAAGTGGACGTAAAAACCGAGATACTCCAGAGTCTTCGGTTAAACTTTACCTTAAAATATCTTTGGTTGGAGACGTGTTAGGAGAATTTTACCAAAATACATTTTAGATTTTTTTGGACTCCTGTCAATTTCACCAAATACGGTTTGCAGCCAGAAAATCATAAATTTTTGAAGATGTTGGACATTAGATGCCACGCTCCAAACAAAAGTGTCCTATGTTCTTTTACTAAGCAGCACTACTATGCAATTACAACCATATTGCAATAATAAAACCATTTTACAGATACCTGTGCTTGTGTAGTGCCTCGGCTGCCCATTTAAACTTTTCTAACGGAAGAGCACCGTCCGAGCTCGTTACCGACGGATTATTAAATATTGAAACAGTGCCGGATGAAAGCTGCTTCCTAGACGACCGCGCAAATCCTCTACCCACGGAAACAAAGACAACTTATTTAAACATGGATTTATTTCAATCAACAGTCTTGCTGACTAATTAAATCGCTTGTTATTTGTTGTCTGGTTATAGATGAGTTTTACATATGCAAATAGAGATTCTATTAAATCATACATAGTATAATTTTTGTAATTAATGATTTTGGCACATATTTGTTGTCTTATTGTATGGATAAATGGGGTGGATTTATTCTAAAGCTGAAATATATTGAAATATTTCTGCGAAAACCGGAGATCAACCCGCAATCTAAGCGTGGTGATTGCAGAAAAATCATTAGAATCATCAGGTCAGTTGAAAGCAAGTATAAATGTAATATAATTCATATTTAAAATTTAATAGATTCTAATGGAATATAAATCTTAATGAAATAGAAGTCTAAAAAATATTTTGTGTTTAGGCGTGGGGACACACCTGTCTTTGCTGTTCTGATCTACCCAGATCATCCGGAGTTCGGAAGGCTAGAATCCTATACAAAATGTACCGATCGAGACACAACTGTCTACTCGCACCGTCAAGCACGCCAAGAAACCAGCCAACACCCCCGGAGAACGTGCTGGCCGGTCAGAAAGAGGCGCGA
Source organism: Carcina quercana (assembly GCA_910589575.2). NCBI lineage: Eukaryota > Metazoa > Arthropoda > Insecta > Lepidoptera > Depressariidae > Carcina > Carcina quercana. Next base: position 4,580,523 of record OU342434.1, on the reverse strand, counting down.
ATTATATACAAAATCCATATATCTGAGAGAGATGTATATATTTGATTCAGTACGTCTACAGTTGTACAAATCAAGAAAGCACGGTCTTGTTCATCCTAGGTAGATCAGAATAGTAAAGAAAGGTGCGTCCCCACGCTTAAACATTTAAAAACAGGTAAATGGGCGAAGTAGTATGTAACTGCGTCATTGCGAGCATGGAGGTCACCCGATCATTGACTTGTAAATACTTTATGTATTAGTTTTAAGTAGGTAATAATTAAACGATCGTCTGGTAGAGTGGACGTATTACTTAATATCTGATTACCACGAAACAGAGCATATTTCAAAGTTGCTGTTGTAAAATCAAGTGTCCACACTTTTAAAACGTTTTCCTTAAACGTAAATCAAGTGTAAACATTTGTGTAGGAGTGGTATCAATATTCAGCATCACGGTCTGCCCGCTGCATCTCTTGCCATTATACCATTAGGCGATGATCCGTGTAAACTCAGTGATTGAGGGATTACTGCGAGGCGGACGCAAAGAGATATGCAACGGTCCAATCCAATTTTTGCTACTAATCCGTCTTTGTGTGTTTTGTCTGAAAGGATATCTTTGACACCCGTTTGATGTTGTTGTTTAGGTTTTTATGGTTTTACTGCAGAATAGCATCAATGCGACGGCAAATCTCCAAAATAAATATATATTTAAAACTGAGAAGTTCTTTTAGATTCGGTTTAAAAAAATCCTCAAATCTTTCCTGTTCTCTTTTATCATTCATTTGACCTCATTTGACAATCTTTTTCTCTCTCTAATTACTATAAGACATTAGAGTAGACGCGTCTACCTACACCCAGAAACCTCAATTTTGAAGTTGTCATTGTCTGTATCGATTTTTTTCTTTATGCACGATGCCGCAGACGATGCAGGAGTCCGAGACACAAACAGCCAAATGTTATAAATAATTCCAAAAAATTTAATTTAAAAGTAAAGGGCATGCACGTATGTAAATGAATAGTCTTCATTCCATAAAAGGAATGGACGATGTAATTGAAGAGATTAATGTCCCCCTCAAACATGGGTCAAGCAAATTTGACGAGAGATTATTATAACTGCCCGTTACAGCGGCTGTTTGTCTTACGTCTAATGGACCGTTCTTTCCTGCATACGCGACCTTAATTAATAAGGGATGATAAATAAATATTCGTCGGAATAAATTTTAGAATTTGTGTTCCAAAGTTTTGATGTCAAAATTGAATGTAATTTGCATATAATTTAAGAGATTTCTCACTGTATGTTACAGTGGTATAACGATAACTAACGTTATGAATTTTGTCATGATTTATAGACATACAATTTTGGGAATTGTATTCAAGGCAAAATACTGGTTTTATGACAGAAACACTTAAATTAACTATTTTAACAATGTATCAAATTAGATAGAGACCTGTCTGCCATTTACATAACAACTATGCTATGTGAACAGCCACACATATCACAGAACTTTTTGTCAGCGAAAAAAATATTCAACCCAATCAACGCAAAGTATCGACGGTGATTAGGAGCGGAGAGTCAGACAGAGGTCAGCAATAAACCGACCTTCGTCACGCTGCGTCACGTCCGATGGTCCGACAGACCGCACGGTCGCGGCGCGGCGGCGGCGACGACACCCTCGTTTTGTTCGAGCCACGAATCGGTTTTATTGACTCTTGCGGTTTCTGCACGCCTGGTGACATTTTGTGTGATCGAAAGTGAAAATGAAACTAGTTGTGTCGGCCGGCCCGGTTTATTTTGTTTTTACTTTAGTAGCACTGGTAGTAGAATTCGGTAACACGAATTACTGAAAATAGATTTTGTGAACGGATAAAAGTGGATAATTCCTATATTTCCTATTCTTATTCATTTAAAAATTTGTATACACTTCAACCTTTTTTTTTCTTCAAAAGTTGATAACATGAAATAATAATTACATACTGTTTTTTATTTTAGGTAGTGATAGATAGTGATTTGGTAGTGGTAGACATATTAACATTTTAATATTGTACTAAAAGGTACTTAACTATAGTTTTGATAGTACTATGAATTTTAACAGTACAGTGGACACAATGCAGACGACAATCGGGACACTGAAATCTGGAAATATAACTCATTTAAGTCTTGTCTTACCCATGATAAAAGTGGAAAATTATTTAAAATGCTAAGCTACCAAATAATAATATGAAGACGTGAGTCACGGGTGAACACAATAAAACACTCGCACAGAGAACGAAGTTTAAAACGTCCACCCTAACCTGGTTATAAATATCCTTCATATTTCAAAGTCTCCTGCATCTGGGCACTGGCTATTGAGACTGGACAGGGGTGAGGTTGAGAAATAATTACCAATGCCAAAGCCATCCTTGAGAAAATAAATAAAATGAAAATATAAAACAGTGGTGTAGAATTAACACGTCCCGAAACTCTCCCTTGAAACAATCCATAAAACGCAAATTTGGCAATAAAAAGAACACTCCGACAAAACATCCTTCCTCGACACTGACTCAATACAATGCCCGCCATTCACACAGGATTATTGTATTTTTCCACCAATTCAAATATTTAAAGAAAAGAATTAATGAATCTAAGACTTAGCTAACGAATTTTGAACCTTTTGTTGAATAACTTTAAGCCTATTCATATTCAAAAATGTGGTAAGATTCTACGAACAATGAAGGCCCTAATTAGCTGTCAAGGCTCCAACCTCATCCGTTTGTCTGTCCCAGAAATGCGAATTATTCAGATGTCTCCAGTGATTTCTTTCGTTTTGTGCAGTGTTGTGTAAAGAATGCATTGGATTGCTGTCACATTCTTTCTCCTCTTGTTTTGGTTAGGTTGAGAAATGTCAATATTGTTTTGCGTCTGAGTGTCGATTATCTGATGCTTCTTTGGCATTCGTTTCCTCTGCCATTTTGATTGCTTTTATCGCCACTGAATTATTAATTTTCACAAGTGAAACCGCTTTTCACTCCAGCCTTTAATGTTATTAAAGCTACTGAGATCAAAATATAAATCACCCACAACACAAACTACGTTACGCATTCAAAAACAATTACGAGGGCACGATTTTGGGTGGCTGCCTAATTGGTATGAGATTTGCAAGTGTTCCTAATTGCGTCGAAATTTACGAATCCAAGGCGATCAGTCACACCGCCATCAGGTTAATTAAACCATTTGTCTGCTAAGTTCCGATGCTGATTCGGAATTTCGCGAAGCTGTTTCGGGATGTGCGAAAAAAATTGTGCACGAATTGCATGCATAATTAATGAATTTTGATTACAATTTTGTGATACGTATTTTAATGTTGAGAAACGATATAATCGGCAGTGAATTATATTCTTCTATAATAATTATTGTTCGTATATAACATTCACATTCTGAATTATCAAATTATTTTCAATTTGTTTTAGCGTGTCGGGCATGAAAGTCTATGTTTCACTAGTTTCTCCTATTAATTGAAGAAATAAATGGCGAATAAAATTCCAATACTAATCAAAGTAGCTAATTTATGAGAGTGGTCTAGACACCCAACACCGTGACTTTCTATTACACATAGCTTTTTTCATAAATACAAACAAGTTGTTTCTGTTACCCACCCTTTTCTCTTCGTTTCAGCATTATCCCTCTTCAATTTCATCGCATTTTTTTCTCAAAAAGGTTCATTTTCATTAACGCCATCGGCTCACATATTTGTCATAACCCTGTCGCCAGCTTCGGCCTCTTGTTGTGAATGCTTCTTTTTAGGACATTTTTAATTTGCGTTGTTTCGGTTTTATTCCTTCCCGTTGTAGATGGGATAATTTGAAAGGGTTACACCTCTGAATTATTTCGATATAGGTATAGGTTCATGGCTATGTTATAAGTATGTGCTAAGTCAATTTATACTAAGTGCAAACAAAGTCCGTGGCTGCGAATCATGTCAGGCTACAGTGTCAGAAATACTTAACGTTGATCTTAACGGTTATTTTATTGGGTCTTAATCACTGCTGCCAAAAAAGAGATAGCTAATCAATAAAAAAATTACGTATGTTACATCATGATAAATTGAGTATAATCAAAGTTTTATAGTAAATTACTGTTGCCATAATACTTTAAAATAAAATAGGGGGCTTTGTGCAGTAATTATCTAATAATAGGACATCGGATTGTCATGTCGCGAAATGAGTATAAACATACAACTTCACAGTGAATCACAATTTTCATTTTTATACACTTTTTATCATTACTGTGCAAAGCGTCATCTCGGGGCCATCAGCTGCTTAACCGCTATTGTAGCTTGCAATAAAGTTGTAAATTAATGATATTTATTTCGCGACACTATAATAATTTCATCTCCTATTTTTAAATAATTACTTAGCCAGCTTTTCTGTTTTGAAAGACTATGGCAACGGAAAATTTTTATGGAAGTATTCGAAGAGAGATTTCGTTAAATATCTTATGTACAGATATCGGCTACAGTTTGATAATACTTATGTATACGTTGTTTCATTATTGAGGCTTCTAGATGCGCTTGATTACCACTAACGGCCTTAACATTAGGTACATGAAAGCTAAGTTTTCTGCTTCACCGTATCGTAAAGATAAAGCCTTATCCATGCCATTCTTCCCCCACACGTTGAAGTAACAGAAACGGTTTCACTATTCCTCTCTTTACATAATCAAATATTCGTTGGTTCGAGCGGCGCTCAATGGAGATTCATGCTTGCACGACCATGTCTAGACGGCCTGCGGTACCGCCCGTCTAATGTAGGCTTTACATATTAACAACCTTTGTCTTTTAATAACTGATTCGCGTTTTAAATTCTGATGTGTAATATCTAGTTTTTAAGGCTCCGTACCCAAAGGGGTAAACCGAGCAATGGAACGAGCTATGCTCGGAATTTCTCTACGTGATAAGGTCCGGAATGAGGAAATCCGTAGACGAACGAAGGTCACCGACATAGCTCGACGAGTCAGTGAGCTGAAGTGGCAATGGGCAGGCCACATCGCTCGAAGAACCGATAACCGGTGGGGAGTAAAGGTTCTCGAGTGGCGACCACGTACCGGGAAACGTCTACCAGGCCGTCCCCTTACTAGATGGACCGACGACCTGGTTAGAGTCGCGGGGAGTCGCTGGATGCAGGTGGCTCGGGACCGGTCGATGTGGCGTACCATGAGGGAGGCCTATGTCCAGCAGTGGACGTTTCCCGGCTGATGATGATGACCCAAAGGGTAAAAATGGGACGCTATTACTGAGACTTCGCTGTCAGTCCGTCCGTCTGTCACCAGGCTGTATCTCATGTACCGTGATAGTTAGACAGTTGAAATTTTTACAGATGATGTATTTCTGTTGCTGCTATAACAACAAATACTAAAAACCAGAAAGAAAGAAATATTTAAGGGGGCTCCCATACAACAAACGTGATTTTTTTGCTCGTTTTTGCTAGATATTGATAACGGTCACAGGTAGACGCTTGAAATATTCACAGATCATTTAGTTATATATTCTCTTGAAAAATAAATAATTAAAATAAAACAAATATTTAAGGGGGCTCTCATACAACAAACGTGATTTTTTGGCCATTGTATAGAGAATGGTACGGAACCCTTCGTGCGCGAGTCCGACTCACACTTGACCGTTTTTTTATACCAATATATCAAATCTTAGCGAGTTTGAGCCTCATCCTTAAGAAAAAAAGGCCCGAAATTGTCTAAATTAAAGTCAGTACTACTATAGTACGCTGAATTAGTTAAATATATTGAAGGGAAATTACTTATTTACGGCACACTCTTGTTAAAATTTGATGCAAATACATAACTAATTAATGACAATTCATTGAGTACGTTCATATATCGTGCAGTACCTTCATAATGCTTCAAAAGCTAACAATGGTTTTTGGTTCGCGAAACCAAGCCAAGCTGTAAAAGCAATTTTTTAAACTAAAAGTAGTGGTAGTTTTTGCACCGGAACATAGTAGTAGAGATTAGTTTATCTTTTACAATAAGTTTACGGTTGTTTCAATTAACATTACGCTAGACGAAGCTTAAAAATCTACTATAATTTACTACCGTGTACATGGTAAACGAAGCGGATAATATATTGGTAGTAAACATCTGATTAGATTTTGTTAACGATGCATCATTATGAAATACTGAAGTCGGGACGAGATTGGTTCAAGCCATGCATAAATATCTATTAGGCGAGAGATTAATATTTTTCAATGGCGAGCATTTATGAGGGATTGTCTGAGAACAAATAGGTGTACAGACAGCAAACAAGGGTTGCTACGAGCTAGTTAGCGGCAAAATGGAGATTTCGGCTTTTGTTTACTTTATTTTCTTTGCGAAATACCCTTAGGGTTATTGCGAAGACGAATTTAGTGTTGAGTTCAACAATGTTTTTGTTATTTTCAGTGCGGAAAACCGTAACAGCATTTTAAAGTAGTATTAAAATGTATTCCGTTATCTTTTATTTTTGTAATCTCCTTTGCTTGTGTTTCAGTATTTTTAAAGCGAAAATCAAAACAATTATAAATTACCCTTTTTAGATTTCATAACGCGTTTATTTTTCCGCTTTCCCGGTCCGTTCCACCCTCCGGCGGAAGGGAAGGCGTAAGTGCAGTAGGTGTGAGAAAATGATATAGCTTCAAAGGTCCAATGTCAGACAATAGGTAGAATTCATACGGGCCGCGCGGACTGAATGCAAACAACCTTATTATACAATCGCCAAGATGGCTGCCGGTAACCAACATCAAACTGAACTTTTAAGGTCTTCAGGTGTTCACGCTTCGTTGGGCTTTTATAAAACTTTCTTAATGAGTATTTGCTGCTTTCCAGTTACTTTTACTCGTGAATACTAATTAGTATGGTGCACATATGTAATTTATAAATGTGCTTTTATTTGGTAAACTTTATCAAATTTTTCCTTGTCAATATATATCTCTGGCAATTGATTGCTTATCTTGATTCCAAAAGAACTAGAAACCGACTTCAACTGCCCTAAAAAATGTTCACTCTTAGAAGTAAAATTATCTGGGTACATATTTAGTCTTTGTTGATTTCCTCAAAAAATGCTCAATCAATTTCGATAAAATTTATATGGCACCACCTCTGAAGAATGCTGTACCAAACAAAAAAAAAAGAATGTTTAAAAAAGATTCACAGTGGGCGGAGTTATCGCGTAACATACATTAAAAACATACAGTCGAATGGAGAACCTCTTCCTTTTTTGAATTCGGTTGAAAATTACCTATATATTCATCTCTTCATTCTTCTCATCATTCAATCTCATCATTCTTCATCCTGACTCGGAATGTGTATTTATATTTTTCATTGCCTACTTCTACTAAATACTATCCACATAATTACTTTATGTTGTACATCAGTACCAAAATGAATAAAAATCATTTCCCTGAGTGTAAGTATACCAAACGTATGTAATAAATTGTTAAGAATCAGTATCCAAATTAAACTTTTCGGTTTATCTTCAACCTGTTAGATCAATAAATCGAAAAGTAACATCTTTATCTTCTTAGAAAGTAAATACCGTTCTCAAGTTTAAGCTTTACTTCGGCAACTTAATGGCGTTTCATTATATCGTTAGATAGGCTTAGGTCGGTACAGTCAGTGAGTTATGGTTATTTGAATTGTGCGAAACAAAATAAATTTAGTGAACGTGCTCTATGGCGTTCTGCTCTTTGCATTTTTGAGTGCTTATTTCGAGTGGGATAAAAGTTTGTCGTTATTTATGACCCGCCCCTAAGATTTAATGTGAAGTCAAACAACGATAATGCGAATCCCCTTTGAATATTTTTGCAGAGAGTGTTGTTTGCCTGTTCGTTTTTGGGAATGTATTTCAATTTTGCCGTTGTTGATTTTCATTGAATCTGGTTTAAATTATCATCTACCAAACGTTTCTTCATATTCTATCAGTAACAGCTAATCTGTGGTGCTGCATGAGAAGGCATTAAAAGTCTGGACAGAAAAGAAGAGGACAATACTAAAATATGTAAAGAGTTGAAAAGGATAGATGATAGATTGTTGAAAGGACTTATTTACACGTAATCTTTCATCCAATAGATATAGATCAAAATACTTTGATTTCATACTAATGTATACACGTATTTATTCTAGTTAATGCATGATATAATTTCAATACACTCCGCGATATCCTAAACTTTTATCATCATACACGACTACGACACCTTCTATAATCGAATGTATAGATAGAATAATCGTTTTTAAGATTGCAACATTATAGCCACGAGTGTAATTTTTTTCTTCATTTACTAAATAAACATTTTGTAAATTCAGGATCTTATGAGTTAATGAGTCACTATCAGGTTAGACGAAAGCCAAGTGCCATCATTTAAAAAAGTCTTAGCCATGTGATCTCTTTATGATGGTGGTTTTAGAATAAGATTACCCCATACCATCCCGTGGGTGTGGTAAAAGGTAGATGTCATTCAAGAGAAAAAATTCAAGAGATGCGACTACCTACGACCAACAACATATTACTGCGATCACCAATCCGTCTGATTATGACAACTGTACTCATGGAAATTCTGACGTAGCGATCTATGAGATAGGTTCATGTCCAACAATCGTCGTATACATGATTATAGAATAAGTATCTGAATGTACTAAGTTACAAAGTAACAAAGAAATAACTTGATTATATTTATATAAACTTCATCATCGTAACTTACCACCGCCGATCATCAAATAACAAGGCTCATTTCCCGGGTGCGGCAGTCCTAACATTGCTTTATTGTCCATAAGTAGCTGAATATCCTCTCGCATGTGAATGCTACACTAGTTATTCCGTTACTATTTCCTTTAGAGCCACCCCGTAGCTTCCAGGTTCTACCATGGTTAATCTCTCTCGCTCTGAACTCGATTAAATCTCGTCGGTTTCTGTTATTTCAGTGTTATCATTTAATCGTTCAGATTTTTAGGACCACAGTCGCCCAAGTCGAGTACGTAACTCTAAATAGCTACAGTGTGACAGTTACATCTTTATCATCGTTTAACATTATTATATCGGTAAGAAATAATAACATAATCTACAATGTGAAAAACATAACCTCTTCGACTGAGTTCATTATCAGGTCAATTTCGTTATTATATATTTTTCGTGTACTACAGTATTCTACAGTACCTTTTCTTTTTTAAAAGCCGTTACCGTGTCGAACCTTTACTTTATATTCGGCTTTATTTTAAGTGACTTTCCAATGAGCTTCCTTTCAATGGTTGGTTCCATTTCCTTTCTACCCTGTTACTCGAGCCATTTGGCGTAATGCGCGGTTTGGCCGGATTGACAGGCCCAACGATCTGCTTCGCTAACTACAGCTGGCTTAACGATAGTTTGAGTTGTATCCGCTAACGTGTGATTTAATTGTACAACTTAAGCGTAGGTCGCAGAGGTAGTATGTCACCTGAATGATGTATGTACCCTGTAACAAAATTCAGGGAAACAGTTACATGTTTACATGTTTCTGGTATTTTTCCGGTTCAAATTTTGAAATTAGACGAAGGTGATGTTTTGGAGTTTATTGATTTGTTAATGCCACTAGTGTTAACTTGCAGTTTGACCAGGGTGTTTGGATTTTAGAGTATAATTTCTTTTTAATAAGTTGGTGTTGTAAAATCAAGTTACAGGAACCCTAAAATAGAATAAGCTTGGCAATATCATCACAGTTGAATATACTTGTGCCTACAACCAGTATATCGATGCAGACACATTAATTTATAAAATGGTATTCCAAATTAATTGTAATCAAAACCGAGTAAAGCCACCCCACATAACCTACATTTATTCACGGATAATAACCCCTAACTGGTTACCTAACTGAGAACAAGACATGTAAGGGTTGGTCCATGTGCGGCGAAAAGGCCGGATTAAGTCGGCAGTAAAATTTGTTAAAGAGGAGGATACGGGTGCCTCGCGGCTCTACAACACTATCCACTGTTTCCTGAGCTTCCAACTCTCCTGTATCTTCTTCTTTCACATCTAGTTTATCTTAAGCTCCGGGGAGCCAGGGCAGTGCAACTGGAACTGGTGATGAAGTACATGTATTAATACAGAATGTTGGACGGGCCGGCAACTATCTCCCACTTGCAGACACGAACACTATAATCCCCGATAAAGCCCGCACATTTACATTCAATTCTAATTCCGGAACACCCGTTCCTACTTGCCTCTGATTGCCTGGTTGTTGGCTTTGATTAAAATGCTTTTCTGATATTCACATAACAATGGATGTTTACATAGAAACCTGTGTCATTTCAGTTATAAGATAATTTTGGTAGTAATGAAGTTGATAAAGTTTTCATTTGTTATGTGTTATGCATCTGAACTTTGTATTTATTTCACCTGATGGATAGTAACAATAAAGAGATATTGAAAAAAAATATGATAGATCACTTCAACTAATGATAAGCTACGTAATAATGGTTTGGATTGCGTTGGGTTAGACATTATTATTTTAGTTGAAACGAAACGCTCTTAAAAAGGTAAAACGTGGACACATAAAGTTAAATATTTCAAAAGGCAACGGGCACTTAATTGAGTTTGTTCAGGACAAAACAAAGAGCGAGAAAACTTTTTAAATTGAGTGTCCGTGAAGTGTTGGCAACATGTTGATCTTTTCCAACTGCGCTACTTAGGGGTCAGAGGGGCCACCTGCCCATCGCGCCGTCCCAAGTTAATATTTTCTTTAGACAAGTCCCTTTTATGCATAGGTACCTGAGTTTCCATAATGTTTGTACATATTTATATTATGTAAGCCTACACGTTGATAGTGAGTGCTTCCAGTAGTTATTAGTCAACTTCTATGCTTAAATGTTTTTAAAGAAAATAGGGCCAAGTATCGCACCTTGAGAGACTCTTACGGGTTGCCTATATACTATGCATTGTGACAATGATGGACTCATTAAGAATATTTTATTGTAAACCATAAGAGAATTCTTAGTAGCAATTAAAAATGTTTCACTAATACTTTGATTTCCATTTATGAAACAATTTAATGATTCCGCAGCTTATCGAATTTGTCATTGAGTGTATATGATCTTTAGTAGTTTTTCTAGAAAGAAACTACACAACATTGAGATATATGTATGTATAGAGCAGTAACTTCAACTCGATTGTAGGTACGTACGTACGTTAATACATTATATTTCTATGCAACACAATGAAAAAGATCAGAGTGAATGTTTCCGATCGAACAACTTGTTACTATCCTTTGATATTTCTATTACACCTATGATAAAATGTAACGACTGCGGGCCTCACAGGGAGCGCCGAGCGGATATGTTTTCTTACTATTTTATTTCCAAACTTCGGTTATGGAGATAGTATATTATAGCTGAAAAGCAATCCTACTCCCTACACTACTCAATTTATTGGTTACAATAATAAAACATCGATAGTAAAAGGTTCGGTGTAGGTATACTCTGTATACAAACTTGAAGAAAAGGTAAAAGCAAAAAGTTTATCGTCAAAGTTGACAAAGAAAACTCCGTAATGTTTTTAGCTTGGAGTAATATCGTCAATTTAATTAATTGATTAGCTCAAGGCTTACTGGAAACAAGCCTCAAGGAAAGCAAAGTAGCAAAGATTTATTTTACTTTCGCTAGCAATTAAGGGACGAAAGTGAAAAATCTTTCAAAACTTCCACCCGGTGGGTATCCGGCGCTTATTCCCTTTCTTTAAATTACCAAAAATTTTCTTACAAAAACTTTTTGATTCACCCCTTTCTTTGGCAATCAAGCAATTCTTATGGCGCCTACGCTCCTGTTTCCACAGAGTAACAATTACCGGAGAAACAGAGAATGAGCCAAAGTTCGTCTTCTTTTCACATGTTATATTATTCTTGCAAGCATTTTAATACTATTGAGTGGAGTAGAGCATTAGAAATATAATTTAATAGTAACATATTCTATTTAATATTTATAGTACTTTAAGTACCTATGTCGTAATTTATCTAGTTTACAAAACGTATCTAAGACATAAATACAGTTTTCTAGGTAACAGTTTAGATGTGGATACGATTGAAACAATTTATTTCTTAGCACTCAGAAGAAAAAACACAGAAAAAAAGCATATCTAAAACTTTCCTAAACTACCTACTTATAAAAAATAGATAAACTTTCATTAGTCGACGTACCGGTATTCACCTGCTCTGTGTCTTCGATCACAAACACAGTATAGTAATGGGCGCCGCGGCAAATACAATTAGGTTAATTAATGAATTAAGACCCGCCGAGTTTCTTTATCTTGTTATTAATTTGTCTAACTCTACAGACGTCTTACAAACGAGACTGGCGCAAATATTTGTGGAGACGACCGGTTTGTTTAAAACGATGGTATTTCTTGTGTTCTCACTGCTTTGGTGTATTGCTTTCTTCGGATATGATTCAATTGTCTTTGCTAAAGCCTTTAACAACCCCTTACAAGGTAGGTGTTCCTGTGAGAGTCTGGTGACTGAGATAGGTGTGACCCTGTGTCACCCACGGCGCTTTAGAGCGTATAAACAAAAAAAAATAACTTTTTTGTCTAATATATCTAGTCTATATGGTGAATGAAGAAGTATGTGTGTGTGTGAGGAATTGGGTGTGTGTGTGTGGGTGGTAGGTCAGTGTAGTGTTATGGTAATGGATTATGTGTATATTTACGTGTATAACTTTGTATATTAACTATTTCAGTTTATAAGTGAGTGTAGTGAATACATATTATGTAACACCTGGTAATAAATCTTCCGTGGCGCTATATCCCAGTTCCGTTAAGAGGCTATGTTGGTAAGACCACGTGGCCACGCTCAAGGTTAAATTGTTTTGTAGCTGTCCCTCTCCGAGCCCTATCCTACCCGAAGGCGTACGGTGAGACAGCAAACATTACGCGAAGTTATCCACCCGTTATTTGGATGTTTCGTAGTCCAGGGATCATTTGAAGGATACAGTATATTATGTAACCATTTTTTTAATACGGTATACTAATGAAATGTCAGATGTCGGTGGTTTTTCCAAATTGTTCTAAATTGATTCATACTCTTGTAAATCAGGTTTAAAGTTGGGGCTTTTTATTACCGAAAAATACAATACTTTGACGCCCTGTAACTCTGGAAGTATATATTTAAACGAAATTCTGACTCACCACCGACACAGATATTTGTTTCTAGATTGTGTCTTGAAAATTTCATAGATTTTCATAGCTTAATACTCAAAATATGACTGCACTACGTTTGTATGGGCGCTTTGACAACAGCATACCCTCTGTGAGCTTTTTTACAAGTATATTTCGGTAAACTGTAGAATGGCGGTTACTATGGCAAAATAAAACACGTCACACAGATAAAAGTGTCAAATAGGTATACAAATGACTTGCCAACATCAAATCTATAGGAAATATTGACATTTGACTTTCCTTGAGATCTAGTCGATCCTTAGTACCACCACAGAGAACTGTAAGTACCACAGACGACTTTTGAGTACGGATCTGTCTTAGTCGACGCTCATTAAAAAGTCGACATAATATGACATTATAATAAAACTAAAAAATTTCTGTTAAAATCGTGGACGAAAGTATCAATATTAGTAACATACTATGCCGCCATTATTCTGTTCGCTAACCTATTCTATCCAGTCGGATACTCTCACCGTCATTTTACATACCCCTTAACGATCCTCACATACTTACCCCCAGACTTAACACCACGTGACACTCAAAAGACGTTAACAAATGCGTATAAAGAAAACAGCATTAATCAGGGTCAGGAAGAGTATGATTTGAATATAAAGCGGGGCTCGCGTGTGACGTCATTAGTCATAAAGGAGGCTCGAAGGACGTGATCTGCAGGCTGATGGCATCGAGAGGACATGTGCACTTAGGTGGAAGTGAAGCGAGGTGCTGTGTAAAGTTTGTTCATTTACCTAGTGTCTTTGTAATATGCCGACCGGCACACATCGCCTCTAGTCAAAGGATTTCGAATTCGAACTCAAATGATGCCGCTAAGATGTACAGTACGGTCGTAACTTTGTGGTGGCTGCTGCTTGTAAAGAAAATGTTTTGTGTTTAATTTTATGTTCCGTTATTTGTATCCATTTTTGGGTCGATAAAATTATTTTTGTGAATTCTAATGACTTGATGAATTTGATGTCCCTGCGCCGAATTTATATAGCACCATAAAAGTTTTCCAAACTTAATTTAAATCCATTTTTAATAGAATTGCAATGTTTAATAATTATTATATGCTTAAAATAAATTACAGACTTATGTATTTGAGCTGTTATAGTAATATTATATTTCTAGTAGTTCTTCAACCTTCATCTTTGAGTTGTTTATCGTCTATGTTGAGTCTATTTCAATTTATTACCCGTTTTTAACCGCCTATATAACGCTAGAAAGCAAATTCGAACCAAATAATTCCACGGTCCAAATGGAATGTTAGCCCTGCTATCGCACAGTGGTCAGAATATTTATTTTTATGGACCAAACTTTGTAGGTTCGTGTTGTAAAAAGGCACCCTTCCAATAACTAGATTATGGAGGTGGCGACAATTGAAACCTCGCGTTGGACCGGACCGAATTTAAATATATGACGTTTCTGAGCCAGTGGACACACAGTTATTTAGATGAGCTCCGAATTTGTCTGAGCGGATATGTTTTTTGATCTCCTGAGGGATGGGATTGGATATTGAGATGATATTTTTCGGTAGATAATAATATTGATGAGATTTTGATGCACAGTAAATTTTCTTTTGGCTTTTAATCACATTTTAAGTGACAATAATGCTGATGAAATAAGCGTTCTTGAACATTAGATTACTTTAATACATAATCGAATAGTAGGTCATTTTGAGTTAAATATTTACCGCGTAGTTTAAACACAGAGCAAAGGATTAGCATATCGTAAAAAAATAATTAAAACCTAATTAACTTCACTAGTGTATAATAAGTTTCTTTCAAGTAAAGTAATATATAAAATATTATGATACCACACAAATTAAGATTGTATTAGCATGCAGAACCAGGACAGAATATCCACAATAAATCAAGATACCGCCGTCTCATTGCAATTCCTTACGTACGCTTAGCATTACGGGGAAGGAGTGAAATCACTGCGGTGGTAAAAATCAAATTGAGTGGCCGATAAACAGCCCGCCCGCCCCACTGGGTTCTACCAAAATTTTGATTACAACGAAAAGTGTTACTTATTCTCGAATAAAAAATACTCGAGGAGAAATTTTTTCGCTGATGTCGATATTGTTATGGCGGGTTTATGTCGAAAATTGGGGGTACGGTTATTGCATGTCATTAGGAATTATGGGCTTCGGAGGTGCGGAGAAAAATTTGTCGGAGGTGAGGTTGTACGGAATTTTCTCTCTCGATAATGTAATTATTGGAAATTTATGCTGCGCCTTTAAAAGTGGTGAGGTGTTTTCGAAACCGTTGCCGAGATGTAGATTTGTAGCTTAGAACAGTCATTTTTAAAGACGGGTTGCGATTTAAACTTTTAATTTAAAACTTTAAAGGTCTAGAAGAAGATACAATTAAAAATAATAACATGAACAAATAATAAATTATTTACGTGTTTTTATTTATTGGGTATCTTTTATTATGTATTTATATATGGTTAGGGTATTAACCATTTTAGTGGCCTAATTGCTAAACCTTTGGAATAGAGTCTGACTAGAAGTTTTAGTGTTAAAAGCAAGTCATTTGACAAAAACAAAGATTATTGGTGTAAGGAAAATATGGAGCATAAATACAAATAATATTACCTGAAATAATATGAGCGTAAAAACCTTGTACCTATGTCTGAAAAAGTACCAACTGATGTACATAATTGTAATCTTTGGTTATTCAAATTGATATATGATAATAAATGATTGGATGTGCTACATTCTTATTTATGTTTTTGATCCATGTCGATTTTTTGAATATAATATGTATAATTTTAAAGTCCTACACTACGGATTTTAGAAATGACATATCGCTTAACTTGTATCATAAAGCCAACTTTAAAGAACATACAATAACTCAAATATACGTTACGCATTCGATACAAACAACTCAAAAATTATGCTGCATACGTGCTCCCGTGTCCCATAAAAAGGCCCCGAGACTTATTTCATATAGTTACGGTCCCATAAAGCATAAAGAGCATTCAAATGTGATGTTATTTTGCCGCCAACACCGGGTAATTTATTTCCGCACGATTCATAATTTTCTTTTATTCACTTTATGTTGATTCTTCTTAGAATAAGCACCACTCGGAAAAGATAATATTATTTCAACGGCCCCATGTATCAAGTGCGGTGCTCCGATGGTTTATGTCTTTGTTATTATTACTGTGCTGTATTGTCTATATTATTACAAGATATAATAATTAGAGCGCTGTAGATTAAAGTAAATATTTCTTATTACAGATTTAATTTTTTTAAATTTAAATTAATAAATTCATACAGGTTTAATTAGAAAATAAAAGATATGATTCCTTACATCGTTTTTGTTTTTTTAACAACAGTTTTGTACACTGACCAGTTTCCATCGTTTGTGTAAATACATTGCAAAATTGCAACGTTAATAAGATCAACTATGCTTTTATCTAAGACGCCATTTGCAAATATGTGCCTACAAGATTTTCCTAACGAAAGACCCCGAAAACTTTTAATAAAACCCCCACATCGTCTGTTTACACATGTATTCTAAAGTTCAAGTCGTTCAATATAGCAAGGTTTTGGGAGCGGGGCGCGCGCGGCTGATTCCCCGCTAAGCCGAATATTATGAGTATATGGCCCACAGGTGCCGCTAAACGCTCCAGTGGGCTCCTCATGTCAGTCACGTCTTGAGAACACGCCAAGTTTATTGTTCGAATCGATTGTAGGACGGAATGTTGGGGAATATCTAAGAAGTACGACTGTAAATGCAAGAATAGTATTTCAATGTATGAGCGCATTATAAAATATGATAACTTTACAGTATAAAAATCTCCACAGTCCTGATTTTCAAGCCCTTCTGATGATAATGGGGTATTTGTCCTGGAAAAAATTCCTGTTTTTGCACGTGCTGAGCTTTCGTTCGGATTGTAGGAATGTGTAGTTCGTTTGGGGATTTGCTACCTTACGTCATTATTCTAATGATTTAATGAAAAGAACATTACACAGGAACGTTGAGAACTCAATTGAACTTCATTGCAGTGCCAAAAACTTATAACGCCGAGAAAGTAATGAAGAAGTGGTAGAAAAAAGTCAAAATCAAAATTATACCTCAAACCATCCTCAAACGGATATATTTGTGAAATTATGCACCAAGTTAAAACAGGAGGAAGAAATTAATAAATGAACATATTTTCTAGTCGACGCCTGCAGGTCCGTCCTCCATCTCTACAATAAAGTCTGCGTGAGTAATAAATACGTACTCGTATAAAAGTTGTTTTATGATTAAAAAGCTTTTTAGTATGAAACTCGTAAAGCTTGTATTAGTTTTTTAAACTATAATTAGATAATTACTTATCAAAGCCAGCTATTCTATTTTTAAAGATTATGGCAACAGAAATTCAGTATGAAAGCATTCGGAGAGGGATCCCGTTAAAAGTGACATGATCACGGAGCAACTGACTCTAAATACTTTTGACTTACATAATTTAGCCAAACTGGTGCAAGGAGACAGACAAGGTAGTAAATCAGGCTATGTTGACAAACTAAAATCACAAAGACACCCTTGTCCTTTTGAATAATCTGACAGCTGATAACCAAGACAACAGAAATCCAAGCAGGCATACCAACACAAAGACTTATCACATTACCTTTATCAAAGGGCGAAACGTTTGTCGATCTGATTACCGCCGGCCGGCGCGAACGGGTGGTCAGTTGACCGTCATAATGCGTCCCGGTACCCTCGGAGTGCTCAGTGGCGCATGAAATATTCGCTCCCTGCAAAACACCGTGGAAAGCGCAAAGAGGAAAATTCGTACCATTTCACTTCTCACCTGACGGTTGGTCACATTTGGGAAATGGAGGAAATAAACAAAAGCGCAAACAACACTTTGGTGAATTCAATTTTGCTGGAAAAGTGCAATTGTTGTTCTCTCTTTAGCCTTCATTTAACTCTTATTTCTTTAGAGTCCGTGTTGGTTGTATGCAAAGTCTAATGGTAAAATATTTGATCTTTTTGACGACTTTCAATTTGCTTCAGTTGAATCGTTTTTCCTGAAACTAAGACTTTAGGAGTAATGAATTTTGAATTGTAAAATGTAAAGGCAAGGTGAACTAGACGTGAACAAAGAAAGCTAATATTATTTGCTTGTTATTTGTCACCCGATTAAGCACACTTTTCGTCGCTTACCACCAATAGTAATTATGCTAAGAAATTGAACGATGTGGTCCATGTGCTTATAAGTTGCGACACATATTGGTTTAGTCAAATTAGCTATAGGTATATCTCTGAATTTTTTACGTGTTTTGCCGATAACTGTGACGAATAAGAATTAGAAATTTCCGTTACCTATTAATTCTAACAGATACATTCAAATTCATCCCCATTACCGATGTTGAATTAATTTACAATGCAGTTTAGTGTGTGAAAGTATATTTCTTTCAAGTTTCGTTCACAACATCATTCCCGAACTGAATTACAGCAATAAAGGATCGGCAATAATTTCTCGCGTCCCAGAGGAAACAACAAAATGCCCTGTCATCCATCCCGTTCCTGATAGTTCCATAAATGACCGTTCTGTCCGTTGATAGTTTTCCCATAAATGACCACCTCGGGCTGGCTATAAAAACAAGCTAGTCCAAGAGACAGTACTCGTTTCCCTTAGTTTATTTCATCAGTGGGTGATTTAGAGTGATCTAAGGTGTCTCACGTAATAAAGCGATTACTTTTACAATTGTCAATAAACGAAAAATTGATTGTTTTTTGGTAATTACAAATAATTATTTATTCGATTTATGTGTTCCAAAAAACTGGTGATAATGACAAACTTTTGAAAGCAAGACCTAAGCTAACTCACAAAGTGTAGACGCTAGACGATCGATACGAAATATTCTTTGACATTGGTTGGATTTCGTGAAAATGTACTCCATCTCTTGGTCTATCCATATCTGCGGAGTTTTCCGATACACTAGCCACGTTTAGTGCGGACGCAGCTAACAATTATCTAAATAGCATCTACATTCTTACCCCTTACATTTTATTATTACCGGTCAATTTATCCGATGGCCAGCAAATCTCTGCGAATCCATGTTTGCCTGGTAGATTTAGCGATATACTGGAAACTGCACAAGGAAATGAAACAGGGGATTTTCGTTGTTGCTAACTTTTGTTATTTTATGTTCGTAAAGTATAGTCGGTGTTATCTGTGTGTTTGGTTCGAAGGATGGTTGGCAACTTGACTTTTTGGGAACAATTGCACAATAAGGTAATGCTAATAGTGGCGTCTGACATTGGATTTTTCATAGCTATCATAAATATGTCTAGTACACATATGGTGCAGATCTAACCTGAACGTAATAGTAAAATATGGCCACTCATTTGAGCAAGCACAATGACTTATACCTAAATAAACCACATCATACAGACGCACTAAGATTTAGCTGTAAAAAATACTTTCTGAGATCCTTTTTTATTGCACTATTAGCTGGTAATTTCCCTTTAATATCACTCTAAAATAAAATAAAAAATCCGATGCACAGGAGCCAACAAATCTCCTCGTGCCAATGGGGAGTTTCTAAGACACAATAGGTGGTGATTTTAAATAAAGCCACCCTCGATTGACAAACCGCCTCCCTGCGGCCTGTAGTTAATGTGCCGGACATTCGGAGTTCAGACGTTTGTGGTTGAGACCCTTACATAGATAAAAAGACTTCAGAGCGGCAAGGCAAGTGATACTTACAAAGTCTCCATTAGTTATTAAACATCTGCTCTGGAGAAAAAACTTCACTGATTATTTAAACAGAACTATAGTAGAAACAGTCACACATTCCAAAATACTCTACTACTTTAATCAGTGCATGTTGCCAGTGATGGAATACGGAACCGAAACATATTAGTCCTTTACTGTGGGTCGAGTAAACAATCTCAAAGTCACTCAGCGAGCAATGTAACTAGCTATGCTCGGAATTTCTCTACGTGATAAGGTCCACAATGAGGAAATCCGTAGACCAACTAAGGTCATCTATGTAGCTCGACGAGTCAGTGAGCTGAAGTGGCAGTGGGCAGGCCAAATTGCTCGAAAAACCGATAACCGATAGGGAGTAAGAGTTCTCGAGTGGCGACCATGTAACAGGAAACATCTATCGGGCTGTCCCCCTTCTAGGTGGACCGACGACCTGATTAAGGTCGTGGGGAGTCGCTGGATGCTGGTGGTTTTGGACCGGTCGATGTGGCGTACCATGAAGGAGGCCTATGTCCAGCAGTGGTCGTTTCCTGGCTGATGATGAAACAGAACTGTGTTTGTACAAAATTGTTAACATTTACATACTATTAATAGGTCTATAAGGTCGTAAGTTCAGATTACGTATATTTGTAGTAAAGTATAAAACGCTTCATATGTGTAAGAAATCACTTCTAGTCTTAGGATAATCAAAAAATAAAGTCTGCGTGTGTGATAAATACTTACTCGTATAAAAATGCAAGTAATTATTAAGCTAGCTAAACTAAACTACACGGCAAAATGTTTATTATGCATTGATAAAAAACATTGAGTTAATTCTGAAACAAAGCAGATTATTACATTGCATATGAAACTGAACTATGTGATCGTGTGAAATTTATTTTATTTGGTGTGACGAGCAATACGTTGAGCACTTCTAAACTACCTAATTAAACAAGTAAATTAACATAGTAGGTATCGACAAATTTCGAAAGAAGATCACTTCTACTACAACCTTATTCTTCTCCCAAATATTCTCGTCTGCCTTCGATTGCTGACGCGCTAAAGTCCATCCTTACATTGTCTCGGTCCGATACGGTCCCGGGAAAGCGAGACAAAAGAATCACATCACTCACGACCCCCTATTGGACAGTGGACATTGGCACAATGTTCATACGAAGCTATTTATCTTTAGGATTAACTTGCTTATCATGGACCCTGACTTTAAGCTATTGCGGTTCAGGAATATTGAAGAAAATAAGTTTTTAGGAAAGAGTTGGTTTACTTCTTGTCTTTCTATTGCAAATATTATTAGTACTACCTAACTGGATATTGGCACATCCCTTAGTATTTTAATGTAGGTAGGCCTTTAGACCGGTAATCCTTTAACAGCTTATGAATTGAATTAAAACATGTTTCTTTTACCCGAGTGTGTTTTAAAAGGAGATTAGCAGGAAAACGTGATGGTGCCACTTTAAAAATTAAATCCCTGTTTTTGTCTATTTGTTAGAAATCGCAGCTTACCTACGCTCTGCGTCACTTAGGTTATTCGCCTTTTTATTTCCAAACAGCTGACCTAGATGCAATTCGGACACAAGTATCCTATTAGATGCAATGTTATGGAGCCGGGCATAGTTAATCTCGAGAAAGCGTACGCGTGGTTTAATTTTATATATGTAATGTAGAAATATTCCAAGCGAAAACAGAAACAAATATGTTACTTTAAAAATTGAATGTTTGATCAGTTAAAAGTAAAAGGTAAGACAAGTAACAATTGAAGAAGAAGAAAACACACACATTACAAATCAAGTTTTTTTGTAATTTTTGAAATTAATAACCTTTATACGAATAAATGAAAAAATAAAAACAAAATAGACCACCAATAGATAAAAACCAAATCTTTCAAGACACTAAAGTGTTCGTATCTTCACTTCCCACAAAAACTAAACACAATTAAGAGGTTAAATTATTCAGATGACAGGGCCCATGAGGGTGGACTAATGTCCCTCTTAGCACTTTAATAGTGGGACTCTGAACGGTCAAGGAGCGCGGACTGCCCGGAGGCGTTCCGGGGACATTAACGGTCCTTGCGACACCTCCCCTTGCTTGTAACCGCAAATTAGTCAGCGATATTTGGTAAGAAAATTGAGCCAACAGAAATGTTTGAAGCAAATTAAGCGAACTGCACACGGTCACCAAACATTTCATGTAAGAGTTTCTTATGTCCTGAGATCCATGACAATTATGGACTCTGAAAAGACGCACGATATACGTACATATAGAGGTATAGTGGTTGGGAACACTACAATCGAAGTTGTGGACGAATATGTATACCTGGGACAGATCGTTCAACTAGGTAGGTCCAACTTCGACAAAGAGGTCAACCGAAGAATCCAACTCGGCTGGGCAAGCGTTCGGGAAGTTACGGCATATCTTCTAGTCTAAAATACCTCAGCGTCTAAAGACAGTCTTTATAATCAATGCGTGTTGCCAGTGAAGACGTACGGAACCGAAACGTGGTCCTCTACTGTGGATCGAATAAACAAGCTCAAAGTCACTCAGTGAGCAATGGAAGCTATGCTCGGAATTTGTCTACGTGATAAAATCCGAAATGAGTAAAGTTTTTTTAATATAAAACCAACAAGCTAAATTGTTTTTAATTATTTATTTCATAACCACTCCGGCCTGACAAGTCCGGTGTAAAACTAATTATAAAATTTTAATGTGACCCTGTTACTCATCATAGATCGAATTAAAAATTATCTAAAGTTGGCATTTGGTATTAAATAAAGAAATCGTGACATATTTTGTTTGACAATTTACTTAACTCAAAAAATTCTTCTACACCCATACTAATTAGAAACATGCATTTTATTTGGATATTTGTTGGATTTATTTTTAGTGCCTTGATTAAAATCAATTTCATCTTTCTCAGACGCCATTTCACTAACAAAACGGGATCAACACTGAAATCATACCTCGAAATATTAATATTGGGCACATCGCTCGCAGAGGGTGAATAGCTGAATACTAAATTAACATCCGCTACCTTTAGCAAACATCGCCAAGACACCGGTTTCCAAATACAACGTTTGCCGTGTAAGGGTCTTTCGATGAATCTTAATCTTACTGAGTCAGTACCCTCTAACCCGTATGTGTATAACTTAATCGGAGCCCCTTCTCTTTAACTTGCCTCTAATTGTTTGCTCCCGATATTGTCGACGTCCTCTTCTTGCAAATGTATTCATGTTGGTATATGTTTCATTATGTTAGTTTCCTTATGTTGTTTACCCCCATCATGGGTTTCCGCTGATTGTGTTAATACCAATAGACTTCCACTACCTAACATCACTAATTATCAATCACCTTTTAAACTTTTATCTAGCATTGTGTGTGTACTGAATAAAGATTTGGAATTTGAAATTTGAATTTAACCCGTCCTAGGTCTGAGTGGCATGCATTCTAGCATTTCTTACTTTGTTGGAAACGCTTCTATAATTTGCTTATGGCTTATGGTATAAGCAAATTATATATGTGTTTTTTTTCTTTCAAATCCTTCATGTAACATGCATATAGATTCTATTTTGTTTAATTGGCATTTTCTTCACCCTTTCATCCTTGTTAGTTTAAAACTCATCTGTCTCGTAGTTTCAATTTATCAACTTGAACCGTGGCCTATGTTTGTCGGTCTCGTCTTTTATTTATTTTTCATTTCAATTCAACTTTCAAATTACATCCTTAAGTCAGCTTGTATTTTTATTCTCTCAGCATCAGTCTTCAGCTTCGTTAGAGTGGAATCTCAAAATTAAACGGAAATATTTCCCGTCTTTTTACTGCATCGCCTCGTCTATTGCTTGAGGAGGTGCCTTCATTAGAGGACCCTCCCACGTGCTCAATTGTCGTGACGAATCGTACTCATAAACTCAAGCGTGAGCTTCTTACTTACACGACGTACGTGTTACTGTTACTTATAAACTTTTCGTGTAATTAAGGCGACATTAGGTACGATTGGAGTTTACCGTAGCATCTGTTTTCCCGTAAGTATGAGTTCTTTGCAATGATTATTCTGTCCCCATTTTTAATTTTCTGCGTTTTATCATACTAATTAATGACTTTAAGTTGCGATATCTTGCTATATAATTAATTACCACTTAGTAAGCTGAATCAGATGCCAAAGGTTTTATTGTTCTTTGTCATTCCTGAAAGTGTCATCTTGATGAATAATGCCATCTTCAGTGCATTATATTAGGATAGCAGTATTT
The DNA here is from genome assembly GCA_910589575.2 of Carcina quercana. Classification (NCBI taxonomy): domain Eukaryota; kingdom Metazoa; phylum Arthropoda; class Insecta; order Lepidoptera; family Depressariidae; genus Carcina; species Carcina quercana. The sequence continues at coordinate 4,556,396 of OU342434.1, read as the reverse complement.
TTTCCCGTGACTATTTGTTCGATGGGAATAAAAGTAGCCTAATTACTCTCTCTCTCTCACACACACACACACACACACACACACACACACACACACTCTCTCTCAACTATCGCTATACAAAAAAATTCAAGTCATTATGACTCTCTGTTACGAAGCCAAGCCAATCAAAAACAAACAATTTAATACCTAAAGTCACATTCAGTTTGAGAGTGTAATATTGCTTACATGCATTACTTATTAATTTTATTGTACAGTACATCTCATATATTTAGGTGGTATTTAGGCTTGTGGATGATATTATTCCAGAAGAACTTTTTAGAAAAAAAAAATTCTTATCAACTACAAGCTCGTGCAAATGTAGCAACGGTTTTCATACACGTGATAAACGATTTCGAATGCAATTCTCTTTTTGCCATCTGTCCCTAAAACAGACAATTAAAAACCCCCAACGTCTCACCGAGGACCGAAAATAAACACGGACCACGAATTGCATGTTTTCCTTTAATTAGCATATCACTGTTGTCTTGTGCGATCCGTGCGCTACATTTCCATATGGAAAAATGATATATCTCATTCGGATTCCTGCAATATGGGCTTTTTAGGGTTACAGCTTAACCGTCTATTTAAAATGATTGATGATTGCTGTTCGGTCTGTCTCGTCTTCTTTGTTAGATCTGTCTCGAAAGACCACTTTTGTATCGGATTGAAATTATAACACTTTTGACAGTAAAGAGTAAAGCAGTTTAATTTCTTTTTGCGTCTAATTTTCAAGTCACAGAAAAACGACAGTCCATTGTTCTTTTCTTACTTTTTCTTAAATAATGTCATTTGTTGCCGCGGAGTTTGCACTCTACGGAGATTTCGTCCGTGGAGGTTTGTCGCCGCGACAATTGCTTCAAGTTATCTGGTCTGAAAAACATATCTACATCCAGTAGAACTGAGCCCATAGACCGTTTTGCTACGATGTATTTGTACTTACTATACTCATAGCAAATAAACGTATTTTAATATTTATTATTTATTTATATAGAATTGAAAATTGCAGACCTTTAAATATGTTCACTAATGTATTTCTTATGATGTAATAATTTAGTGACATCATATTTTTTTTATAGGAACCATAATGTCTTAATTTAAAAAAAAACATTGAAGACCTTTTGAATAAAATTTTAAAATTTGAATAAAAGTTACATTGGATTTGGAGTATAATTTATTATACTCCCAAAATAAACTCTACATACCCCTCGGAGCATTTAAGTAAAACCGTATCATTTTTATTGACATTCTTTTAGAAATGAGAAGAATCAAAAACTGTGACGACTTACAAAAAGCTAACGATTCCCACAACATGATTCACCTACACAGTAACATCTCCCAAAATATGCCAGCCCTGTTCTCGTCGCAAGAAACCCTCCCCATACGCGAAAATTATACGGTTTTGTAACGCATTAATTTGCCATATTAATTTGGCCGTAAAACTCTGTTCGCGACAACCCACCCGGGAATGTTCGAAGTTCCTCGGTCCCAAGCGGCCGCTTGTTCACACAACCATGTACGGCCTTTATGGCCCTACAGCTATTGAAGAAAGTACCTCTGAGATATACAGCGTTCTGTTATTGCAAATAACACCGGTGTAAAACCCTTTGCTGAACAATGTGCTGGTTTAATATTAGAGCGAGGTACTTGTACATTTTTAATGTGTTACCTCTTGTATTAGATTTACTAATTGTATGTAATTTTTTCAGTGTCTCAGTCAAAATCAGACTCTTTTAATTCTTGTCATGATGATATGTACATTCGTAAAAAGATGTTTAACTACTTTTAAAGCGAGACGACGAACTAATTGTAAAGCATCGATTTTTGGTAAGCACTTTAATCCAAATTATCGTTCATTTTAGTTTTAGAGATAGTTCCAAAACTATTGACTATAAATATATTTAATAAATTATGTGTATTATTTAACGAAATGAGATTATTTGTCTGTCATTACGTTATTTTCTTCCTAAAGACGAAACGAAATCTTCCAACACATTCATCTTTCCTTACCTAAGGTTCACTGAAGTGATTCATCTAGGCTGACAGTTGTAAGCAGAACCATTTTTAACGGCATTGTCGAGGTGTCCGCGAGACGATACGGATCTCCAAACCCTCGGGGATCGAGTGGTTAATCGAATCGTAATTTATGGTGGTCAGAAAAAGGGCTAATGCACTCTTTACAGTGGCTAGTACCTAGTTCTCTAATTGTGGTCGATATTCATGGATAGCCATGAGTAGGCTAAGTGGTCTTGTCTTTATAGTAGGATCACTCCATTACGTGCCTAAAATGGGAGATGTGACATCTCATGATCGCCAATTCACCTGCAAAGTGTCGTGATAATGTCAGACCATGGAAAGTCAAACGTGGGGTACTATCGTATCTACAGAATTTGAAATTTTGTTTAACTATCTCGTGATCATTAAATCTTGAGCATTATCTATTGACATAGAACTGAGTGTCGTTAGATTGTAGTACAATGACATACAGAAGCTTTTGTAATAACATACTGATACGAGTATTATTGCATATCAATACCCAAAAAATAGAAAAGAATATATTTTTTTTTTCATTTCATGTTGTTTTTGTAATACCCAACCAAATAACTAGTCTGAGATGAATCTTAGTTTTTTCGGATACCGTGTTTCCATTTTAGACCGTGTGACTATAAATATAATTTAAAGCTAAAAAAAGTACATCTAAGGCTCAAAACAAAATGTATTTATTCAGTCATGTAAGTATAAATTTTAAATAGTAACTAAAATCTAGTCTTTGTCGTCCTCCATGCGCATCAATCCACCGTAGCTAATAGTAACAGATCACATGACAATATGTTACACCATAATTCATCCCACGTCCATCTGAGAGGCGCTATCTAAGCCCGTGATAAGCGTTTTCTCATGACTTGCATATTGGATGCGAAGAGAGCGTAGGGATGTTCTGAATTCTGTTAGAAAGATCGTGAAGTGTAATCGATTTTTGCTTGACATTAGGACTTTTAAACGGGTACAATATCGTTAAGTTTTATTGCCTCTGTAGCCTAGTGGCTACACGGTTTGACTTACAATACGGATATTCGGGCTAGGTACTCTGTTTGGTTGGTGGTAGGACAATTTCTACGCCCGTCTAGCTAGATAGCAACATGATATCTAAGGCTGTTGCCAAATAGTGTTAATAGCACTGTTGTATTTCGCCAGAAGAGTCAGTGCCTTAACAGCTTGAGGCTTCTGGGTAAGCACGCTTTCCATCGCACGTTATTATAGTCACTTACCCTCAGGTGAGATTAAGGCCAATTGCAAATCCAATAACATTTAAAAAAGTAATTGAGTATGTCAAATGCCACCGCTTTCCGTTATGTGTCCAACTACTATTATGGTCAGAATGTTTCGTAAAAATTTATTTTAATACAATGTATGAATAAAATATTTTTATGTTTATCGCCGGTAGCTAACGACAATTCGTGCAATTCATGTAATCTAGTCACATGCCATTTAAAAACTATTGCATCGATATCGAAATATCGATATACAAAAAGATCGAGTTACACTAGAGTCTGTAAATCGAGACGAGACGTATGCAGGGAGGGAGAGAGCCAGCCACGCGTGACTATAGCAATCGACATGTTTATCGCTTTAATATAAAATAAAGGGGGTTAACGTTGCATATCGATAGATGAAAAACGTCGACGTGTGATCGGAGGACGGGATATTGTATTTCGAATTTCTCCTTATTTATTCCTGAGATTTTTTGAATATTTTATAACATTCAACTCGAAACGATACATACGAGTATAACCGTATCTAATTGTTGGGTGCCTGTTTCATGCTTCTGATGCTGATTTCATGAATGAGCGAAATAAATATGAAAGTTTCGAAATCAGACGAAGTGTTAAGTGTAAGTAAAGTGCACTGCCAGGGCCATCCAACGGCCTTATCGTCACTTAGCATCAGGTGAGATGAAGGCCCAGTGAAAACCCACCACACATAACGAATATCAATTCTTATACAAAGTTATAGTTTCGATTCGTATTGGACAACAAGCTATGTAGATTTTGTAGATTATAATTCATACAACTAACTTGGTAAACTTTTGTAAGAAAGAAAACGAAAGGAAAATTTAAAACTGATTGCTATATATGATCTGTAGATCCGTTTCTATTTTATAATTAAACGTTAGCATTAAAATTAAATGGTTAACAAACCAATTAATTACCTGAGTAACAACAACCGATGGTACTGAAGGCATTTTCCATATGAGACCTTAACGAGGGCAAACCTTTATTCAGATCTCACATGAAGAATTCCATCCATTCGCGGGGTGCGTACTGCATAATTTTATTTGTTTATAATTTTAATAACTCCCTCTCTCGTCGTATATCACTGTTTCCACTGCGAGGGTGGCTGGCATGCATACATTTTTCTCACCACGAGTTTCAATAGGAGTATTGTCATCTAAGAATTTGCTAGCAGCCATATTTATAGATTATCATGGATTTTGCTTTTTTGAAGATATTTTAGCATAACAATGTAGTGTGTTTTTAGCTTAAGAGTGAGACCATCCTATATCCTTCCCTTAGGTGTTGTAGGTTTGACGAATGAAACGATGAAAAAATTGTGTACCACTAACAAATGTTAAGGATATTAACCCCCTTTCTGATCGTAATGATTATGGGAAAGTTCCTTTTGTCCATGAGTTGAATTTTCCAGTATTAAGAATTCTTAGTTTTCTGTGAAAAATTTTAAAAAGTTGTCTCTATGGGAAAGGATACAAGTATAATTTTTCCCATGAAACTAGAATGTTGATTGAAAGTATATATTGTGATTTTTGGCAGCGTGTTATTATATTATAGTAGCTCTATATATAAAGAAACTTTATAGCTACTATATAGTACTTATATAGTAGCTAAAAAGTTTCTTTCATAATCCGGAGTTTGCGGATCCAACTTCCAGTGACAACATATGTACAATCAGTAAACTGACGATGGCTATTTTAAACTTCCAGACACATATTACGTAAATAACGTAGAAAATGCATAGCTTTTCTATTTTTTGATGATTGAATTTGAGATGTTTGTTTATATGAAAGTTCTTCAACGGTGCTGTTTTCCCGGAGAGCGTCAAAAGTCAACCTGCGAGATTTGAATCCCAAATTCGGAGTGGCGGTTATTTCCGATTCACCTTTGTGTTTTTCTTCATATTGTTTATCTTCTTCTTTTATTTTGTTATCGAAAGCGTCGGGGTGAAATGTTTGTTTATGCATATGAGATCGGTACTGGAAACGAAAGTTTTGTTACTTGTATTGTGACTGGTTTGTGTTTTGGAATTGGACGTTTTGTTTCGAATACAAAAATCTCTAAAGTTTGTCGACTGGAAATTATGATAAAACATATGTTTAATGTGACTTTCTTCTATAAAATAAATGGAATGTTAGACTATCTTCTCTCTTTGATAAATTGCGTTCAGACAATTTGTAACACAATCATTTGACAACACAAATTCCTAAACTCAGTTCCTGGAAATCCCAGGGGACACCGTTCCCCCAAGTACCAGGAGAGCAGAAACCATAAGGACGATCGCCCCTGTTGTCTTAGTAAGCACTAAGGTCAAGTAAACACCCATAATGGATTCTACTCGGCCCGGTAAATTATCATTTGCCCGGATATTGAATATATTAGAGCAATAGAGCTAGTGAAGAGCAACAGGAGTAGTTAGCTGGTTGGCATTTGATAACTTATAGTAACTGATTCAAACCGAGTTACATAAAATTTTAAGTCAAATTAAAAAGGTGCGATCCATGCAGGACGTTCATGTCCAGCAGGTGGACATTCAGCTAATGATAATGATATTGATCGAGCGTGAGTACTTATCGACGAGAATACCCTTTTATACTTTACTCGCGATCTGCATTTCATTTAATTTGGAATGTTATAGTTTTGTTGTTTAAGTTCCAACTATTGGAGACCAGTGGTACATCACTAACGTCCCCAAGAAACCCTGATATATTCCTGTAATTGCCGCTCTATGAATTCAAGGATGGCCGAATGTTATCGTTATGCAAATTGAAGAGACTGTTTGGATTATCATTCCTTAGCAGAACAAACTCAATATTGAAACAATATTGCCTCAGAGTTGGTTAAGATTTGACAAGAGGCCGAATGTCTTATTGGAAGCACTGTCTGTATCTCTGACATCAGTATTGTATAATTCGTTCCAAGCTTAATAATTAGATCTACACTGTGGTCATGACTCACAATATGAAGGTCCGAGGTTCGATTCCCAGTGAGGGTAACTATCGGTACTACGCGTGAGTTTGGTTGGTGGTAGGATATTTTATATGTCGGCCTGGGTAGTTACCACCTAGCCTGAAGCTTCTGGGTGTACACACTTTCCATCCAACGGTCTTATCATCACCTACTGTTGGGTGAGGTGATAGCTAAGTGTAATACATAAAAAAGGTGTTAGCAGCGGCTATCTTCCTACTTAATATTTTATTAACTTACTTCAGTAAGATATTGTAATATAAATTATATAATAATAAATTATTTTACGCCTTAGGGTAGGAAATATACATTCTAGGAATGTATAAAACCCAACAACATCGTACCACCTATTTCCATAATAAAGAGTATTCTATTCTATTAACTGCAAAAACGATTTTGCAAGGTTCCTAATTGTCAAATGGTAGTTAGTGGGCATAATGCAACGTTAGAGGCCCATTATACTAACGAAATATATGGATTGTTGCAATCGTTAGGAAAGATCTTATTGGTTTTCCATTGCAGACGTTCACCACAGTCAACCACGTAGTTCTAGGCACTAAGGTACTCAAAAGTAATAACTTTCAAAAGCAAGGTAATTAGAACGAAATCAAAGCGGAGGTTTCCGAAGACGACGTCCAAGCAATAATGGCGGAGGAGATGAACCAGACCGCGCTGGTCTTGAATATTAATCGACTAGGGAAATGGATTAAAAATTCTTGTCGTACAACGGCCCTATCGCGATCTCTTGTTTCCAAACAACTTTTTTTAAACACTCCCAATCTCATTTACATATATTTTCTTTTTCTTCTTTCCCTTGTGAATAATTTAATGAATCTTAAGAAATATCGCTTCGTTTGTGTGGCTTGGGGAGTTGAATTTAAGTATGCGTCACATTGTTGTCTTGCACGTAAATTAAAGCGCTTCCTGCTTCAATAAGAAATGCTTGCATTTAAAAAGATTGAAAGCAAGAGCTAGTAAAAATTAAAAGGGCACACAAACAAGCTTTTCCACTAATACGCATTTTTCCGCACTCTTCCTAAAAGGGTATTACTTAAGCGTAACAAAATTTAACGGATATTAAAAAGTTTAACCCGTCGCCGGAGTTAATATTGACGGGCGTAGCAGATGCGAAGAAAGGGTTTCTTCAAAAGAATTCAAACGGTGACAAAAAGGCGTAAAGAATCACGGGGGAGCCAAGTAACTTATGCGGCGAAGGAAGAGAAGAATTAACAAAAATAAAAGGTGACGGCGGCAAGTCGCAACCCTGTTTACGGGGGACGAGGGGACCTTAATTAAAGGCTTTCCTCGGACTTTTCGCGATGCAATTTGCCTAAAAGACAAGAATTATTTTTATTGAAGTCATCACTAATTTCGCCAAAGGGGGTGACTGCTCCTTTGTTGTGGACAAATGGCGCTTTAATTGCGCGGTTTTTGGGCACAATTTTTAGGAATAATTGCTTCACGCCGATTAATTGATAGCTGTGAATAGCACAGCGCGTAATTATTATTTTAATTTGTTAATATAAATGCACCAAAAACTAGACTATCGATGTAGAAAAATGACAATTTATTACCGATTATACATAGAAAATGAATATTTCCCTAGTAATAGTAATAAAACAATAAGTAGTTTTTTCATATGTTCTAAGTTAGTTAGCGCTATTTGGCTTGTACCATTAAATGCGGAATTGTTAAAGCTATTGAATGGAATGAAAAAAATTAAAAGGGCGTTTTTGACACACAGCGCCTTTCAGCTTATAGCAGCGCAGTATAACGGACTATTGATATAACTTTGCAATGTATGAATAATTAATTATCATCGTATAAAATAAGTATTTGTTAGCGAAAATTGGCTGCCCGCAACACACGTCTCCTAATGTGTATTCATTCATATATTTGTAAAATAATCATTTTTGTGTTTATATAATCGAATTTCGAATCCGTGATGTCTCGATAGTTGAAAAATAGTAATTAAAAATAGTCCAGCTTGGTTTTCGGAGATATTGTGCAATTTTACAGAGGCGTCCCTGCCTCTCTTTTGAATAAGTATTATACAAGTAAGAGATATGTCGGTACTAGCCTGTGGAATAGCAAGCTAGACTCAATATGCAGCTCGGCTAGATGAAGTGGTTTTTGTTAGGAAATTTAGTCTAATCTGAAATAATACATTTTTGTTCTCACAGTTGGGGACTATCGTGCATAGGAATGGCGTACGATATGTTGACTTTGAAGTTGAAAGAGAAGTGGTGTTGTCTCCATCAAATACAGTTATAGAAATCCATCGTCTGTGGCAAATCTGGCACATGTTTCATTTTGATACGGCGCCTAGAAGCTGTGTTATTTTATTATAATTGTACACGTGAGAAGTAAGGGCGGGTCACTAGTTATATTTAAATATATATACATATGCCATATCATTTAACTCAAGCGTGACGTCGCGTGATACAGAACGCAGGTTCGCAATTCGAAAAGCTTCTTCCAGCAAGGACTATTCATCAAAAAAAGATTATATTTGATTGACATTATTTTTAATAAAACATTATTCGTCCACACCTGCGCTCACGACTGTTTTGAATTGTGAAACGAAATCCTAATTAAGTTTCAGAAAAGCTTAAACAAAATTTAAGTAGTATTAATTATCTTCCTCCTTTATTAATAAAAGTCTGCGACTTTTAACTTTAAAAATAACGGAGGACAGTTGGCAAATCTGAGATTCGAACTCGGGCGTCGTGAGGGTAGAAATTAAAATCATAAGAAAATAATTAAAGTCCGTGAGGGGATTTATTGGACAGCGGTGACGTGATTAATTGGTTTTTGGGAATAAATTCCGAAGAAAGCAATAAGTGTCAATTTTAGATGTTCACAATTCATTGGATAAAATATTAATTAAGTGAGAGTACAATTTTTGTAATTAGTGATTTTGATTCATTTGCGTTGGTGTTTTCTGCTCTATGCCATTTTTCTTTTTATCTCTTTGTTGTCTTATTCATTAATTAACTTTTTTAATTTTTAATTTATACACGTAAAATATTTACATAACACAAAAACAGAAAAATATATACAAAAGGAACAGCTTATTTCTAAAAGAAATTTCTTACAGTACTTTTTTGTCAACATCTGAATCATTTCATGTTTTTATCAGCTGCTTAAGTCCACTGTTGGACATTAAATAAATAAATCAATATAAATATATTTACTCATCACAATTCAACAGTTAAACGTCGAATGTTATACACAATGTAAAATATATTATATTCATTATCATCATAATTAATTCATGAACAATTTTACATTCATATTATGAATAGTGAATGTGCTGATAGCCCAGCATGCACGATACAAAAACTATGGAGACTATGATTGAAAGTGACAATATTTTAGTTAAATTGACATACTAAGTAATACATATTACTCTCTCATAGAGCTCTACTGTATGTACTAAAAAAAACAGCTACTGTATGTGTATTAAAATTTATAACAAAATACCAGGATTTATTAAACAACTCCCGAGACATAGGTTTAAGAGAGCATTACGTTTGTGGCTGATGGAACACTCTTTTTATTCATTGAATGAATTTTACCAGTTATAACTATATTTGTTGATGTTGGTGAGATCGATGCATATTTAGATTAAGATTTTTGAGATATTGAATTGTATGATTTCCTTTGAGAATATATTAAATTGAGAAATGGTATAGAATTTAAATCAGAATTGTCATCATAAAATGTTTCGCAATATTTAAACAGACTACAATGTAACTAGACTTAACATTTGCACGTCGACATGTTCGACAGAATACAATTACATACATATTCATATTAAGATCTTTTTAAATTTGTATTCTAGCAAATAAATCTTTCTTTCTTTCTACGAAAATACTTTACAAGAGCGGACTGTCCGAGTCGTCACTCGTCACGTATGGGGAATTTGGGTTGATCACTGTGGCACAGATTTCTGAATTGGGCGTTACTCGTATTATAGTTGGACCGGACCATGTTAATATTGGACATTTTTCTTTGCAAATCTCGCAAATCAGTAAGATATTGGTAGCATATACTCAGGCTCAGCCTAATGTGGAGGCCGCGGTCTTTCTCTATGACATATTCAGATAATAAAATTATTTGTATGTATTTGTAACATACTTGTATGTATGTATACGACCTGTAATTGCTTGCTAAGTTTTGGTAGATCTGATTGTTTAGTTATATGCCAAACTTAAAATCTGTGAGTGCATGCAAATGTTATATTATAAGCGCAATAAAAGAGGTGTTTCAAATGCGGCTTGCACTTGTACACTATTTAAAATATGAGGCAAAAATCTAAATATGTATAGAATTTTTTTTTTGCATTTTTGCATTTAAGTGTACAAAATCATTCTTTTTGTAATAATTGACAGCGTCAAATGACATTTTATTAACGCCATCTTTGTTTTCTCTTCTCTTAGCGGTTTCGTGCGTTTTATATATTTTTGTACAAGCAAACTAAACCGTAATATACAAAAATGGTAACTAAATCACTATTGTTTGATAATGGTCTTTTAAAATTATAAGTGTACAAGACCAGGCCTGGGCTCCATATATTCGCGGAACGTGTCATTTTTGATATTTTCCATGCCCTAAGCTACCTGAATGCATAACAAATTTCATCACGATTGGATGTGCCGTTGAGGCACTACGTGTTAAGAAACGTATAAATAAACTACTACCTGCATTTGTTTGATAAGTATAATTCCACATCGATTTTAAAAATAAAATTGATAAACAATATCACTTTCAATTTCTCCCACGAATAGACAATTTTTCTACTATACTAAGGAAAGCAGTGGTTAATTATTTCTAACAATTAATGTTGGCAAATGCCAGCCGATTTCATAATGACTAAACATCTCCAAACAAATGACGCCAGTTTAATAATTCAGTTAAGCAATCGGTTTTAATTTGGGGCTCCGCAGCCGGGACGTACTTGACCATTAATAAATGGCAATGATACTTCAAAGTTAACCCTCTCCTCTCAGAATAATGAGAGGTATCACCCGCCACTTGTGCCTAACTTAGCTGATGGATGAGTCTGGTGGCGATCTCCATTTTTGGGGCCAAATGGTGAAAATCAATGACGTAAAAACAAAGCCTTTTTACGACTTCTAGTTTTATTGAGTCTGTCGAACTTTAACGGTTGATAAGGAAGACGATACGTGTAAACATATAGAACTGCCTATGTACAGTCATCGACATAAAAAGTGCCTTAGCCTTGCCTAAAATCACGATAAGAAAAAAACCTTCAGAAATAGCTGTAAGGTATAACGATCATTGCTTGTTCGGAAAAGGAGTACTGAAAAAAGACAAACTTATGACATGTAGAGTTTATGGATTGATAGGTCAAATTAATAAGTAAAAGAAGTCGAAATATAATATTATGTATATAAATGAGAGTTGCCGGCATCCATTTAGAGATTAGTTTAAATCTTCGTAGATGCTTGTCCAAAAAATAAATGTGTCATTTTGATAATTGTCGTTTTTACGGCTAAGCTAATTTGGATGAAATTTGGTGCGAACGTGTATTGTGTCTCAGCCTACTTTTAATCCCAAAAAGTTGTTGTGTTTGAAGCGTTGATTACGAAATTCTCATTGAATTTGTGACTTTCGTCCTAAAGACTCTAAGGCCTATATAAAAGAATAATGCAAGCAGTGTCGATAAAGACGTAGAATGAAAGCGTGCTCACTTATGGTAATGTGTAAAAAAATTGATAGAACTTAATTTGGCATATTTAGATAATGTGATGTGATAGTGAAGACTATTCAAACCCAAAACTTGTGTAGATTAAGTCAGATTATTAAACGTAACGTAAAACGTATCCATATTCAATATTTATCCACAAGGACGGTCAAACAGAGGGAAATACAGAAGATCCTGCCACGGAAATGATCTAAGTATTCCCTTGTAATTTACGTTACAATAAAACGGACATTAGAACCGTTACACACTTAAAATCGCATAAAACATCGCCGCCCTAACCTTTTTAATGGTCTTGACTCGCCCAGGGGGAAAACAAAGAGAAAAAAAAACTTTTGTAAAAAGTAGTGCTATTCTGATATTTATTATTATATTAAAAGCAGATCTAGGGACGGCAGTGGAGGTTCGCCGTCGGCGAGCAGTGGGCGATTACTGCAGAACGGCCACAGAATTTATGGTGAAACTTTGGCGCGAAGGCGACGCGCCGCGAGTTTTTATTATGATCAAACCAGTGGACCGTGAAAGCAAGTTGCCGCGGGGAACGGTAATTTCCATACCTCATGTCTGCTTCTGTCGCCCTGGTACTTTCTTAATAAAAGTTGTCTAGTTTTTATTATTATTAGTTTAACTAAAAAATTTGTCGCTGATTGTACATGGTGTCAGGACCGCAACAATTTTTCTCAATGGCAGCAATTCTGTATCATAATGGTTTTGATTAAAATCCAACACTATATGTTTCATGGTCCTAAATAGAGATGAAACTGGGTAAAGTGTACATATCTGTTATGTGATTATCGATTATCTGGTTTGAATAATTGAAGCTTAAGTTATGAAGTGTTATTTAAAAATGCCGAGTTGTTTGGTAATACAGCTAATTACAATGTACGGTTTTTCCCCCGGTAAATAATACTACCATGGCCCGCAATTGGCGCTTTTTCCGATACGTCGAGCATTCAAGGCAAACCAATGCCCATATCCTTTTTTCAAGGTTCCGTAGTCAAACAAAGAACTCTTATAGTTTCGCTCAGTCCATTTGTCCGTCCGCGGCTTAGCTCAAAAACTATTTGTAAGGTAATGGCCAATGCCCCGGTGTCTCCGGTGATGCGCAGTGCAAGATTTTAATCACTGGGGTGGCCCCTAACAAAATCCGAACTTGGAACACTACCTACAACAGACTTAGTCTACGGTTCGCGGCGCTGAAATAGCGGTGGCGTTGGCAACCAGTAGCTAACAAGCTACTGGTGTTGCTATTTTGTCAGAATCGAGCGCCCCCACCTCCCTCATCCATCTGCTAAACTATTACTTTTTAAAATCTCAGCAGTAGTATATATGTTATAGTCAAAGTCCGATACACAGTCTCTTCGCGGAAGGACTGGTTTATCCTAGGTTTGGCCAAAGCCATCAGGCAATCCCCGAAATACATTTCAATTTCGCCCTTTGCTTGAAGTATTTTTAGTCAAACCCAGGAGCTCCTAACTTTTCAGTCAAACGTCGAAAGTAAATTATTCTGTTTCGGTTTTGGCCTAGTCAATCCTAGAAGCGACTGCAAAACTCGGTCAAACGTTGATCTGAACATGTTTAAACAGGTTCATAATGTCTCTCGCGGTGTTCCGACCAAAGCATTTATTTATTTATTTTATACTTTATTGCACATCGTACAAAAGGCGGGCCTAATGCCACACGGCATTCTCTCAAAGCATCTCAAATATAAAAGTGAAAATCACGTAAGCTGACCAATCAGGTGTCAGAACTGGCAGAGTTAAGCGGTTCTTAAGACTTGAAAGCTGCTTAAATGATAAAATGCTTCCAAATATACGAAGATAAGACACTTCATACCTATATCGGAGTTTGACTCGTCAAACCCCGATTTACTCGTAATAAAATTGTGTTTTGACGTTTGCCTGACCAAATTAGTCTCTCCCAGGTTTGACGAAAATTGTTTAGTCAAAGGCCGAAAATTTACATTTGTTTGGGCTTTGACTAAGTCATTCAGTCTGACCTGAGGATTGACCAGTCCAACCTAGGAGCGCCGGAGCTTCGAAATTTGCCTATAACATATATACAAAAGTTAAAAGTAAAACTATCACAACTAAGTTGGCTTTACAGGTTAACGAGTAATAGTTGACTAAATTATAAAATATACTTGGAGATGTCAAAATTTCATACAAATTCCAATCAAAATTACTTTACTGGCAACTACGGAACCCTACACTGCGCGTGGCTCTACACGCACTGGGCTGCTTTTATACAATTTATGTACATCAATGCTTTCGTCATTTCTTAATTATAATAGCAACTGCACCAAAAAGTACGGATCAATAATTGAATGCCTCAAGGTAACAGGATAAGAAAATTCGAGAAGAATAAACGTAATCAACAATGCAAACAATAAGAAATTAGTCCGTCTCAAAAAAAAGTAAAAATAAACAGTGAAAACTCCCCAGTCATCGGGAGAAAAACTTTAAGTAAGACGTGAAAAATGGGAATATGAAAAGAAATAATTTTCCGCGCGAGTGGCCTGTGCAAATGAGCTGAATGGAGCAGCTCAGGCGAATGATTGAGTGCTGCCTGTTGAAACAATATTCTCAGTTTATTGTTCGCACAATAATCTTGGTAGTCTGCCTAAGGAGGAAGGGTAATGTGTGTGTTTGTACGTAAGTGTGTATGGGTAAAAAATATGATGGGTTTGCACTTGGCCTTCATCTCATCAGATGTTAGGTGCCATTGGATGGTAAGCGTAGGCACCCAAAAGCGTGAAGCTAGTGAACCTTTGCTATCGGGAACACAGAACTAGATGATGGTAGCTAGGCAGGCGGATATAGAAAATGTCCTGCCACCAACTAAACCAAGTAGTGATAGGTTCCCCACTGGGAATCGAGTCCGGGGACTCCAGATTGTTGTTCATGCTTGTAGCCATTAGGCAACGGAAGCGATAAAAGCAGTAAAAGTAATAAATAAATGAAAATTTCATACACAGTAGGTAGAGTATTAATTAATACGAGTACATTGATAATGAAATGAGAAAGGGCGTAAATGAGTTTATTTGTTTGTTACCGTTTGCCACCTAAACAGCAATACCAATGATGTGCACCTATGATGTGGAGAGGGACATGGGCAACATTTTATACCGCAAGTGTTCTCGTGAAATAATATCTGCGGAAGGTCTACGTTTACGAAAATTCGTAAGGGAAAATAGTAAATAATAGTTGAAAGATGTAACATATATGCTTCTTATTTTACATATACGTATTTAATTATACCTTTTCTGCGATGCTAATTCATGACATATCTTTCATAATAACTTCATCATCATCAACAGCCTATATATCTCCCCTGTCACTGCAGGGGTTCAGGCCTTCTCTCTTACAGAGAGTGTTTGGGTCATACATAGTCCACCACGCGGGTTCAGTGCGGATTGGTAGACTTCACACATGCCTTTGATTTTCTTCTCAGGAGTGTGCAGGTTTCCTCGCGATGTATTCCTTCACCTAAAAGCCAATGGTAATGATTTTTATCATACGTACATAAATTCCAAATAACAAATTGGAACTTGTTGGTACGACCCAGGATCGAACCCAGACCTCGATTGTTCAAGGACTGACGCTCTATCCAACTGAGCTACCACGGCTGACAAAATTACTTATCTTTGAGTCCCAATTTACCAATCGAGTTTATTAAAATGACCAGGTTGTAAGATTAGTATGAAAAAAATATACTTGTATAGGAAATACTACAATGTTTGTATCTTTGAATATTACTTATACATCAATAACATCTTACTGCAATCACTAATTGGCTAATTGGTGTTAAGTATAGTTGTTATTAAAAAGTATAGCCGTTGATAATGATGACATTTTCTAGTACGAGTAGTCTTACACAAGATGGATACAACTGCGGACCAGCTAAATATAAATGCTGGTATGAAAAAATCACGCAAATTTTTTAATTACTAACTAAACTAACAACGGAATAATTTTTTAAGGTATCTTTAAAATTTTGTTGTCTATAATTCATGCCAGGTAACAAATTTATTTGACTGATTGATTTTGTCTTCATAATACAGATCAATAGCGACATCTAGCGTAGAGAAGAAAATTCTGTAGTTAATATTCAACTCCTACAACTCTGAATTCCTGGTTGTACGAAACTAAAAAAAGATCCATCTGTTGGCGGATAGCGGAACTCAGAATATTTTTTACACTGCGTACAGTTTAGTGTGGTATGGTTGGGAGTTGACGTTGACACCATTTTCGTGTAGATGGCGCGATAATTATCACACTGAATGTATTTATCCGTATCTTGAAGTTTATGGCAGCCTAGTACTTTGCAAGAAATGACTGCTACGTTCAACATGACACATCAACCTGACAATGTCATTCATGTTGGTTCACCTTGCCTTTCGTCACATTCAAGAATAGTTCACTGGTTTTTATTTTTGTTACCAATTGTTAAACATTCCTTTTAGTGTTTATGGAGTAATTAAATATTTATAGTTACCAGTTTTTATACCACACTACCGCATTTCTTGACAGCGATTTAGACCTACTACGAAATATATCTTCATATCTTGGCGATGTTGCTAAAGTGAACACTTGAACAGAAAGCGTCAGTTTGTAAACCAAAGAGGGTGATAGACAGAGAGCAAAAACATTTAATATTAAATAGACCGGACAAAGCAAACAAACATTTTGATCCTAAACTTATTACCAATTGGTAATATTTAAATCTCTCTGTCAGAGAGATTATAGAGTATATAGTAATAGGTTATAGAGCTATATATTATATAGCGATATATTTTATATCACAGCTGCACTTGCAGACTGTTTAAATAATAACATTTTTAGTTTGTTTGTACAAAATAATTCTTTATAGTACTAACTTAAAACTTCAAATGTTACCATAATCTTTTAAATTAAAATAGCTAATGCAGGAATTATATAAAAGTATCAGATCATAATACGAGTATCAGGGAATGAGTAGTGTCATCCTACTCTTTCATAGTGAATACTTTTTTTATTATTCTCTAAAACGGACCCTAGGGGCCATTTAGTTGCATAACAGCTATTGCAGTTTTTATTAAAGGTTACGTACGGAAGGGAAATTCATCTCTCGACATTATAATAATAATAATAGTATTTTTTTATCAATGTCGGGAATAGCGGAGCCGTCGCAGGACTGGGGCCCCCAGTAAAGGGCGTATTACTCGTACCATGAGGGTATACAAATCACTACGATTGCCAGGTGAGTTGGTGATCGCAGTATTCTGTTTTAGTTATTGTTTCTCCCTTAGTCACCTCTTACGACACCAACGGAAACAGGTGGTGTAGTTTCATTCTAAGCCGGAACCACACGGCGCGGTTTTCGGGTATCAACCACCTACTGGGAAGTGTGTACCGAGCCGTCCCTCTACTAGATGGACCGACGACCTGGTTAAGGTCGCGGGGAGTCGTTGCAAGTGGCTCGGGAGCGGTTAATCTGGCATACCATGAAGGAGGCATATGGCCAGCGGTGGACGTTTCCCAGCTGATGACGATGAATTACTAAAGTCAGTTATTCTATCTATAAAAGGCGTTGTGTATTGGGAGCATTCTGTTATAAAACGAAAAAAAATATCAATATTTAATCCAAAGGACAAAATGCTATTATTACAGCCTCTAATAACTAACAATAATCTACGAATCGATGTCTATGAGACGCTTTAAAGGGTGAAAAATAAACACATTATTTAATAGGTATATAACTTTATATTTTGTAACAAATATAAATTCGCGTACAAGTCCAGTACGCGTCGTAGTGGGATCAAGAAAATTATATACAATGGAATGTAGTTAAAGCTTACAATCAATTTAAATAATATTATCGAAAAACTATTAGCTACGGGTAATTTCAACATGTATCTAAATATTTACAATAAAATAGTTTTTAATTAATCAATACCAGTCGACAAATAAAGGCAGTTAATTTCCTTTTATGCTTTAATCTTAAAACTAAAAATATTTACAGATTCTCATATTAACAATACAAAAAATCAATTTATTGATATAAATAGTGGACGGAGATAATTCGAAGTCTCATTAATTTGGTGACTAATAAAATTAACAAGAAAACCAACGATAAGGCACTCATTGCACTTAAGGCAGCCAACATTTAATAGGAAGTCGAGCTACTGTCAGGCCTTAGTTGTTTAGTTTGCACGTCATCATAGGCAATTGTGAATACGCTCTTCTTCTCAGTGATGGGTAAACGTTTCACATTTCCAGTTTGCTGTACCAAAGTGTTCATAGCAATGCCAGAGTCATTGTCATCTATTTTTGCAGTTAGTCTGTGACTAACTTCATGGATATTGTCTCCACCAATGTTTATTTTGGAGACGTGCACTTCAGGTACATTCTTATGTTCACTTTCCTTATAACTAGTAGAAATAGATATGCTATGAGTCAAAGCACTTTCCGATATATCCTGTTTTTTACCTGGTTTATTTTTGACATCATCTTGGTTGACATAAATAGGCTGTTGTTCAACGGACTGCCTTTTTGCTACATTAGGTTGAGAGCCTAGATATTTAGGAATGTGTGTGGGTTGAATATAGCATAGAGGATTCTGGTTTTGATATTGATGTTCGTATCTATGCTCTGAATGCTGCAGTAACGGGTGAACATCAGGTAAAGGGCCTTCAGGTACTGGGGTTACCTTCTCTTCTTTGAGTAAGCGAGGGTGAATGAATTCACTTTCTTTTGTTGTTTTGAAGTTTTTTTTTACCTCGTCACCTTGTTCTTTGCTTATAATTTTACCGTATCGACCAGATTTCTCTTTTTCGTCATCATTTTTTGTTTTAGAAGGCCGTTTTGGTTTATTTGGAGCTACTTTTTCAGGAGCTGGCGGTTTCGATGAAGCTGGTGCTCCTTTCTTTCCATACCACTGCATGTACCTAGGTAGGCTTTTCTTACCATTCTCTCCATTTTTGGAATCTCCGTCAGTTTTTTTATCATTTGACTCTGTATTGCTTGAGCTATCTTTCTTAGATGGAGAATCATGAGGTGCAGACATTTTGGGTATTTCAATCTTCATTGATTGATCTCTGGCTTCTGTTGACGAACCTTGTCTCGAAAACACCAGGTTTCTTTCGTCTTTCGACGCGGAGCTACTTATACTCTTTTCTCTGCTACTATCGTGCTCTATTGCCAGTGGTCTCTTTCCAGAATCATCCGCACTAACAGGAGATTGCCGTCGTAAACGTGATCTTCTTCCACTTATATCAGATTCAGCTCGGTCTTCAATGGAATCAGAAATCTCCATCAATACGTCTTTTCTAAGCCTTGACTTTCTGTCATCATCAGCATGTTTTATTTGAGTAGAGCATACTGTTTCTTTTTTTGATGTGGTTACAGTGCTTTTAGTTTTATCACCATAATTTTTGATATGCTCTTCCCTTTCATTTGTTTTGCTTATTTTGACATGTTTTTCACTTTCTAATGAAGGCGAAACATCGCTTTCCTCTATAATAGGGGTCTTAATTTTTCTTTTTAATTCATAAATTCGTATACTTCGTCTAGGGTCTTTGTACTTGATTTTCTTTTTGGGCTTCTTTCTTTTGATCCATGCTACTCTACTGTTTTCGTCTTCAGCTAACATTTGTGATTCATCTTCACTGTATGAATCATTATCACTCCTTGCTTTTCTTCTTGTGGGTTTAAGGAGTTCAGGTTCAGTTTGAGTGCCAATGTGACATTCAGTTTGAGTAGCAATAACAGACTGCCCAGGCAAACTTTGAGTTTCCAACTTACTTTCTACTTGAGAAGCAGTCTCTTGATTATGCAACAATCTCTCACGTTCAATAAGTATTTGATGTAACAGCTCATTTTGCTTTCTTAGCGATGACTCCAATAATTCTTGGTTGATCGTCGATTTGTTTTGCATTTCTAATAGAGCTGATTGCAAATACTCGGCTTTTATTGGAACCAAGCCCGGAACTTCAGGTGGGACATTTGAATAATCGTGGAATTGGTTTGGCGCATCAATATCTGCGTGTGACCGGTGATCTAAGCTTTTACCATCTTTTCCTTGCGAAACCTCATCTAAGTCAGTAACTTTTTCCATTCGATCTCGAATATTTTTTGCTTCTTCACCTTGTTCTCTTATAAACCTCTCCATTAGTAGTTCTTTTCCGTCAACTACCACATACTTCGTTTGTGGGACTAACGTGACAGGTCGTTGCTGATGAATAGGAAGGTTAACGTACCGTTCTTCTTCATTTTTGCCTCGCGTAACTAGCCTCAAAATCTCTGTATTACCTTCTTTAATAAAATATTGATCTCTTACTAAGCCGGACGGATCATTTTCTCTTTTATTTCTATCTTGTAAGTTCTTGTCGACATCAGACTTGAGGAAAGCTCCAACATCAGATCCACGGTCTATTTCATGCCTTCGTATAGAATCGTTATCCTGCTCTCTCCTTTGGTAATGTAGAGTTGCTATTCTGTCGTAGCCATTTTCTAGATCTTCAATAAACTCTTTGTGTTTATTGTCAAAGGCTTCCTGTAGTTGCATTTCTTTAGTATAAATTATGTTAGGGTCATCTCTGAAACAATATAAATATCATGTTTATAAATGGTGCCGTTGAATCATAACAATAATACAATAATAATAAAAGTAATGGCATACCGTAAACGAAAAGACTGTCTAGCATCATTATTATATTTATAATCGTTGTCTTCTGCGGCATGAATAAACTCCTGTCGCATATCTCCAGGTGTAGAAGCAGGTTTACTTGGTTCTTTAGATCTGTAGTTCCTCTTATTAAACTTCCACTGAGTCGGTTTTGTCCTCAAGTCTGCCTGTTCGGCACTCCACGCTTCCCTCCTCCTCCACTCCGGCGCTTGCATTGATTTACTTTCTATATGTTGCGTCGACTTGTTTTCCCTTCCATGTCTCTTGTCTCTCACCACTAAATGCACGTCGTCCTCTGTGGAGTTGACACGTATCACTCTTTTCCTAGAATTTATTAATGGAGATCTATGTACCTAGCGGTTCTGTTAAATCTTATGTATTATAAATAGGAAATGTAAAGAGTGGAATGCGGTTAGTTGTTGATTTTATTTGAATACCGTGCAAAATAAATTCCGTAGCAAGAAATATATAAAGAAGGATTATGGTATGGTGAAATTCTGAATTATGAGTGATATGAACACTGTTAACAAATAGAAACAAAATTAACTGTAGCTAATTTTGTAAAAACTCGATGCATGTGTTATTGGTGAGTTTCATTAAAAAAATTAAATACGTATTTCTAGTATTTTATTACGAGACTGAAAATGAAACATTATGATGACTTTGATGATGAGCTAAGCAGTCGTGTGCAGGATTAGTTTGAATTAAAAATCCAATTTAAAAATTACCTTGGAGGCATGTAAAGAGGACATCCTTCACAGATACAACAGCAAATAAGTAGGAGTAGCACAAGAGCTACCAATATTGCTAGCAATATCAATAGCCAGAATAGCAAACGGCTTTCTGCTTTGTAGAGACCCTGAAATAATAGAAAAGTTTTCAATTTGTATAAAGGAAAACGTGTTTTACTCAAATACAAAAGATATGCTAAGAAAGAATGCTAACCGCATCGTCATCGTCAGCTGAAGACGTTTGATGTGTTTGTCCATTTCCAGTAGCTGTATTTGTGTTAGGTCCAACATTGCCATTACTACCAGTTCCAGTATTTGTGTTAATTCCAGAATTTCCTCCACTTCCAATGCCAGCACCAGTGTTGTACGCGTTCTGATTCTTTGCCAGCTGTTCTTGTAGCTTTGCTACATTGATAGCACTGTTTCCGGACATACGAACGATGGCTATGACTTCACTCCTGTAAATAATTAAAACCAGTTCAATGCTACTATCGTCCTTGGATGCGTTTTTTTAATAATTAAAAAATAATTGACAACTTACTTTTCTTGACTAGATTCTTGACCGCTTAGATCAGTGGCACTGTTTTCGTTTCCTTTGTAGGGCTTAATATCAACTATGGTGACTTTCCCCCCGGACAATGTGCTTAGCACTTCCTCTAATTTTCTTCTGTCAGGATTGGACCCAGGTACAATAAATGACATGGTTCTGGTTTTGCTCTCTGGAGGATAAATCTTTACTATTGTAGAAGAAAACAGTCTGGGTACTCCCATGTCGTAAGCTCTAACAGTGAGGACGTAAACCTCACTTTCATCCTGTGAGCTGTCAAACTGGCGTTTTTGTCTGTGCACATTTTGCTTTTTCGTTCTTTTTAAGGCTTCTAGAAGATACAGCTCACCTATAACAAAAGTAAACATTGCTCTAAAAAATTTCTCCTAAACATATTTTTAATTAACACGTGCATTGTATGAAAGTTGCATTACCTGTTTCTTCATTGATTGCTATCTTTCCTTCCCCATTTCCTTGTATTATTTCATATCTGACTACATTATTCGGTGCTTCAGCGTCTTTATCAATAGCTTTTACGAACGCTGACGATGTGAAATTACTCAAACTAGGCGACAATACAAATTCGTACAACGACCTCTCAAACTCTGGTGGGTTATCATTTACATCTAATAACTTAATAATTAATGGCACTGTTACTCTTAAACCTACACCATCGTTATCTCTAGCCTCTACTAAAAAATGCAAATCTGGCATCGCTTCACGGTCAAATCCGTGATTGTTTGTTGCAACTGTAATTAACCCTGACAATGGGTCTAAATGTAAAGACGTATTTAAATATCCTAATATGGCAGTAAATTGTATCTTTCCAAAAATTCCTGTGTCTACGTCGTCAGCTGCTACTTGCACTACCCTTGTGCCAGCTGTTACATTCTCTGGGAGTTCAACATCGTACGACAGAGCCAAGAATATTGGAGGGTTGTCATTGATGTCATTGAGATATACTGTCACGTTTGCAGTTACTGATAAATTCGTTGCCGGTCCCAGTTCTTGTGCCACAATCTGAAAAAGAAGTAGACATTTTTTTAAATTCTAAGAGTTTATGGATACTGCATTTGGGCTGGTGATCCAGCAGTAAAATTGCATTTTTTTCATGTTTTTAATATGTCCGACTACATTAGGACTGCAAACAGAACTACGGAAGACCAGTGGGTGGAGAGGTGCCGGTGGCGGCCACTACGTATTGTAGTACTATTGCAATACTAATGCAGTCAGTAGAATTGCTTACAAACCGCATTTAAACATAGTAAATTCAATTATTCAAACTGCTATTTTGCAACTGGGTTGCGGTCTGTAACAGTATCGTAAAAGTTCAAACAATTAGTTTTAAAAATGGCTTAGTTATGATTGCTAACATGCTGTTTAAATACAAACCTGAAACATGACAGACTTCCTGGCTTCATAATCTAACAGTGTATTATCTCGGACTTTTATAATAAACTGTGCATGTCTCTCAGCCACCGTTGGAGATATCTCGAAGGTTCCGTTGTTGTTCACCAGAGAGAGGGAGAAGACGCCGTTCTTCCCAGCGTCATTGTCATTGACTTGCGGGATGTAGGGGTCAATGAAAGTCAAAGCTGTTCCTTGAGGCGCGTTCTCGTCTAAATAGGTGATATAGCTGGAATGTGAGAAATTTTGTGTTAGGACACGCGAAGCGAATTTGTAAAAAAATATTCATGAAAATCCTGTGGACTCGTCATTAGAAGAGAATCACGTCATAACATCCCGTTAGTGTCATAAAATGTCTTATGTCAACAACATCTTATTGCGAACATGAATCCACGTCAAATCTCCTCACAGACACCTTGACGTTCTGAAGAAGGGTCGTCTCCAATAGTGGAGTTGTGCAATCGATAATAAATTCGTGAATTTTTTACGTTTGAGGCTTTTTTAAAAGAAACACCCATATTGTATACATACATATAGGGGGTTAGAAGTGGTTTCATTGATCTTCTTACGTCTCACCTGATTTCAAATACTTAGGATAGATAACGTTGACAAGGCCTTAGGTCTTAAAAAGACTGATAGCGATGTTGTGATGGAAAAGGAGGATTATTTGGTACTTACAACTGATTCTCGAAATACGGCGGAGAGTTGTCTCGCTCTGGCAATATGAACGCCAGCTGCACAGTCGAGGACATAGCTTCGGGCTCTTCTCTGGACAGCCTGACTTCTTCTGCAACCACAGTGAGCAGGATCGGAGCACCAGCGTGGGAAATGGCGGCGATTTCTTCGATCGGACGTTCGAGGGTCACTTCACCTGAAAACAATACACCATCATTGTTAGCTGCAAGTCCTCTACAAAGCATTAGTTTCACTTTGAGATTGCCGTAACTTTTGGGACTTTCTACAAGAGGATTTGCCATACTCGCCACGCGAGACAAGCAGTACAAACAATGCTCTACAAGAGCTCAACTACAGAAGAATTTTGGTGAATTGTAACTCGACGCTTTCCCTTCATTGCATTTTGCGATAGCCAACTGGAATGCATGGGTCAATTCCGTTCTAAAGCTGTTACCGCATGGCCTACAATCTACACGATTAATGTTTTCAGTGACCTCTGCAAAATATACTGAATAATAGTAAACTTATCGCGGTAGATAATCTAGCTTCAACATTTTGCTGTCGTTTCTCAAATCTACATTAGATGGCGCTTAACTTTCTTTCACTCCAAAAGCAGAGATATGTCCAATGAAAGAACTCGTATTTTAGTTCGCTTTGTATTGTATTACATAAAAGGAGGCATTACGGGAGCGGCTTAGAACTAAATGAATAGTATTCTTACTTTTCTTTCATTGAGCTGTCTCTTCTCACAGTATTTTTCTTTAGAATCGGCGCTTCGTAACATGAGAGAAATATCGCCAAGAACTTTCGTTTTTTTTTTGTTTACGATGAATTATATTATTCTTTGGAGGGTTTTCAAAAGAAATTGTTTGAATTATTTGGCCTGTGGTTTCGTATTTCGAATTACATAATTCTAGGGGTATCGTAAAACCACTTGGATACCTTTTAGTCATCATGCGCGTTTTCCATGTTTTTGAATTTATGAGAAATTATATGAAAATGGTAATTGTTTGAGGGAGCTGAATTCTAAACTCAACCCAAACGTCATCTGCATATGCAGTGTTGGAAATAAGCCCCGTTTCAACCCCGTCGCATTGGATTTTACGCTATGGTCACTTTTGATTTGTGATCGTAGAACGATGTTATCATTTTTTCTTCGCCATAGTTGGCTAATAAAAACAAATAGACCAAGCTTTTGATTGCTTTTGCGACATAGTCTGCGTGGACATCAAAATTATCCCAGTGGAAATATTTCTCGTGTTGAAACGTAGCCTATTTCGCGACCCGTGCCGTCAGATACGCGCGTGCCAAATTTTATCAATATCGGTTCAGAAGTAAAATCATGGAAAGGCTAAAAGCGACCAGGGAGATTGAAGACATGGAACTACTTCAGCTTTTATAACATTAATTTCTATTATAGAGATTACTGCAAGTCTCAAACAAGCAGATTGTAAACAAACTTCCTCAATCCTAAGTAATTTGTGTCACTTTCGTTCGAAAGTAGGTGTACCTACGCTTCTTAAAAATGTGAGCAGTAATTATCATACAAAAGTGGTCTCCTTCAGTCTAACAAGGCGTTCGTCGGCGCAGCCATTTGTTCTCGATGACAAGACGCAAATTAATGCTCATAAATGTTTTATGAGGCTGTATTCTGTCTTCGCATAAATTTTATGTGATTCAGATGTGGGGCGTGACTGTAGTGGTTACTCTGAGTTTTTGAAATACGTCCCAGCCCTGTGTTTATGATTATGATTTACTATATTACATCCAGAATGAGTGATTTACTATCTCCCATTTGCCTGTTAAACATCCAAATAAGCTCAGTTGAACAACCAAGTGCTCGTACATATATTCTTAATGAGAAAGTGAGATTAGTTGTTTATTTGTGTTACCTCTTGGAACCTTAACAGCATACACAATCATCATGAAATTTGGCAAGCACGCAGTTATGTCACGCTAGTTTTCGTATCTCAGCCGACGAACAAGTAGTTCTCGTGGGATAATTTCTGAAGTTCATATTGGTTTTTGGCCTTCATGTCATCTGGTAGTCCGTGACGTTACAGCTGTTGCAGCTCAAGCCAATGAGTCCCTGGCTCTTTTGCCTTACACAGTGCTATTAACACTGCTATTTGGCG
Organism: Carcina quercana; assembly: GCA_910589575.2. Classification (NCBI taxonomy): domain Eukaryota; kingdom Metazoa; phylum Arthropoda; class Insecta; order Lepidoptera; family Depressariidae; genus Carcina; species Carcina quercana. The sequence continues at coordinate 4,530,210 of OU342434.1, read as the reverse complement.
GCAGGCAGGTAACGTGGTGGTAGCTAGCCAGGCGGACTTATGCCTTACCACTAACCGAAACGAGTACCGTTATGCACCTTCACGGGAATCGAACCTGTGACTTCCGAGTCCAACGTTGTAGCCATTTGAGTACGGAGCGGATACTTAGTAGATATAAGTCTGGCGGAAAAGCTACTTCAAAAATACTCTGAGCTTAACCACATAACACATCATGTTATGTTAAACTATGGAGCATTTTCAGATCTTAACAAAGTAATTTCACATAAATGTATTATGCTTCATAGTAGGTTACTGTGCAAAACCTCAGGTTTGAAAATCAAGATAATTCCTCCGTCCCAGCCTAAGAATGACGTATATATTTAATTTTCAAGTAAGTACAATCATAACATTAGCAATTTCTCCGACAGTGAAGTTTCATACCGCTCCTATCCTAATTAAAATACTCCGGATTTATGGCCTAATTTCAAAGAACAACAGCGGATTGAGAAATTCCAAAGTACCGAACTCGGTGCGTTATATTACTGATCAACAAACGGGCTTTCAACAACAACTTTGGATATTAACCATTAACTTTGGCATTGCTCCAACTAATTGAATCTCGATATCCATTCATAAGCTCGTATAAGGTGTTCGTGATTAATGTTGATTACTTAGACTATCGCTGAATAGACGTAACCACGAATATCAATTGTGGTCATAGAAAACTAGACTTTTTGTTTTGTAACACTCAATAGTCGTTGAGATTCAGACTCTTAGAAAACAAATTAGTACATAGCAGTACCATAGACAGTTGAAAGCAAATTGCTCTGTTTAGACAAAAATATTGAATTTTATTGTGTCGAGCGAGCAGCTATCAGCAGAATATGCTCTATGTCAGGTATGCTCTAAATGGCGACCAAAATTTGGTTATTTCATTATAATAGCAGTTCAGTTTACGCGTGACCGAAAAAAATGGCATTTCAATTATTAGGTTAAATACTTCTTAGGAGAAAATCATGTAAACACCGCAAGTATCTCCCAAATTTGACTATTAACTTGACATTAAATATTGAAATTTTGTTAATTCTATTTGAAAATGTAATAGTATTTTACGAATATTTTGTTTAGTTTTAAGTAGTTGTTATGTTGCAATATTCTGACAGGTTTCCATGATGTATAACACATGGAGACCTATAAACGATTGAGGCCAATCACGAGTGCACTGTGTTCTGTTCAGTCAATGAGCAGGACTACAACAAGTCGTAAGTATCGTTATCAAAGACGATAAGATTAGTAATTAGTCACTAACTTAGTGGAAACATTTTGTGTAAATAACATATACGAGTATAAATCTGTTGGAAGCGTTGTTACTCTAAAAGAAAATTAATGCAGAACGAATATTAATAATAGCTAGGTATCAACGACATCCTACTGCGATTGACAGTCCATTTATGGCAAATCCCAACGTGGGAATTCCGAATGCTGTAGCAATCTTTTGAAAGAGTCACATACATAAGCTTATTAGAATAAGTTAATGATGTTGAAGAATATTGTATCGTCTACGTTTTTATTTGAGTCTAAGCTATTCTTGAAAATGGGACTCCTCCAATATTGGCGACGGAAAGTTTAACGGTTCTTTGCAGTTGTAAGTTTGCATACGGATAGAGGCGGGGTCAATAAAGGACCTTACGAACAGATGGACGGACTGGTCCAACTTGTTACGTAAGGATGTCGGTGATAACGATGTTATTGCGATGACTGTCAGTACGTTTTTATGAGGCGGCTTTATATATCTGTTGTATCTGGTTGTATTTTATTATTATCATCGGAACGTTTTAATGTTCAGTATATATTATAAATGCGATCTGATAACTGTGTTAACACGGTATTTTATTGAATTGTTAATCGATGAAGATGTACGTTTTATAGCGGTAGCTGTAATTAAGCTTTCAAAATTCAAATTTGGAATTAGATTATTTGTTTGTAGTTACTAGATTGGGTATGCAAAAGATGTTTAAGTCACATTCAGTAATAATCAAATCATGTTATTAATGTTATATTTACATTCAGTTAATCAGTGTTGGTTTATCTAATCAAAAACAGCATAAATGAAGGAATTATGTAAGTGTAAAAAAAATCCCAGCAACTGATACAAAATACGCCGTAAGCGTCAGTAGCGCAGTCGATGAGGCGCGGCCTCTTAATCGAGGGTTCCGGGTTCGAACCCAGACGTGTACCTATGAGTTTTCTTCAATCCAGGTACATTATTCGATTGCTTTACTTGCTTAGATTGCTAAACAGGCATGTGAAGTCCGCCAATCCGCACTGGGCCCGCGTGGTGTACTATGTCCTACACACTCTCTGTAAGAGAGTAGGCCTGGGCCCTTGCAGTGGGGACATATATAGCCTGTTGATGTGTTTGATACAATATACGGAAATGTTTACGCAGTACAGCAACAATAGATACGTATATGCTCTCTTTCTCAAGTCAATAAAATTACACTGTAATTGCTCCCATTAATAATTTCATCGTATCGAGTCATCAGCTGAGTGTTTGTCGACAGAATCGGACAATACAATCTATCGCTGAGACACTGGAAACATTATCGTGTACGCGATCGGACCAGGTCAGGTGGCCAGGTTGTCTGCAGGTCCTTTATTAACGCTGATAAAGTCCAAACTAGAGGCGGTATTGTCAACTGGGACGATATTCAAAGGAAGTGGCCTTATTATGAAGTATGGGCTACTAAACAATGGCTGTTCAGTGTTCAGCCGCGGCGGGTATGGGCTAATGAGCCATTATGTTCAGAATGCATTTAGCAGCAATGTTAACATTCAGAACATTGTATTTGTACACATTGGCCCTGGTGAAGGCTTTGTGTTTGTCTCGTTATTTTCATTCGAGCTTTCAGCTTGATGAATGCGGATCGTAGACTGTTTTCAGTCGATGTAATGGCGTATTCAAAATTCAATTACTGTTAATTGGATACTATTGATACCCAAATGACCTCATTTGAATGAATGTATTAAATAGGAAGTCGACAGTAAAATGAGCCAAAGTGATATTTGTGACGTATCTCTAAATAAACAATTCAGATACCAAATCATCTCTACCGTCTCCAGCCTTCTGTAAAGAACCATGTTACAACTAAATTCAATAAGTATAAATATTATGCATCTCTGTATACTATACTATTTTTTTATATTTGGACATGAGGGGTGCAGTTCGTCTGTCCTGCAAGTCACTGCGACCTTTGCAGATCTATTGTGACAGTCCCCTATGGATCAAATCACCTCCCCAAGGCCAATCTCGGTCATGAACCGTACGATTGGTCTGGGTTTGGAGGTCCTGATACTGTCCGTTGTGGCAGTGTGGCCTCCGAGGTGTTTGTTCCTACTGTGATGAAGAGCATCACAGTAGCAGAGGATATGGATGGGCGTCTCTTCATCCTCCTTACAAAATCTGCAAGCTATATTGTCGCTCAGGCCCATGTGGCTGAGATGTTTGCTTAGCTTGCAGTGCCCCGTTAGGGTCCGGGTCAGGATCCTTAGTATTACTATACTATGCAAATATTCTTTATTGTACACCAAATGGAACACAATAAGAACACGTTGCAGAGTGGCAGCCTAATCGCTACAAGTTATCTCTCAAGACTAAATTTAGACATAAGTAACGGCGCGCAAAACTTCTAGTTTCCTCTGAACAAGAGGCGATTTAACAACGGCGCGGTAGCAGTGGGACGAAGGGCAACTTCAGAGCGGACTAGACGCTTGGCGCGAGCTGCAAATGATGTTAAAATCGGCCAAGTGCGAGTTTGACTCGCGAACTAAACGTTACGAACCATTAAAAGAAACCTACAGATAGCATTTTCTTGAAATCGCATAGATTTTGCTATAATATTTACACAAAGTCTTTAAAAGGTACAAATAAAGCCCTTGATCTAAGTGACTCCACTCTAAAATTTCGTCTCCTCTATTTTGGCTTTTTAAAATCTAAAAAATATTTTATCAATTCAAGTCGATAGCAATCCGGGGCGGGACACTAGTAACGAATAAAACTCATAGTTATCTGTAACCAAATTTATGATTGAATCAACTCATATCTGTTTTATTGTCCATATCCATAATACGAGTATTATTCTGCTGTTTATTAAAATTAGGTCCAAAAGTGAACATTGGGTGTATAATTCATTACAACATAACGTATTTCCGACAGCCGTGACGCTGATTAACGACAAATGAACCCGCAAGTTAAGTACAAACAACATTCAAATTGCTTATACGTTTAAGTCGTTAATTGTGTTTCAAAATGACAAAACTTTGACGGGCGAAGTTTAAAATGTTGCCGAAAATTACTGTAAATCTGATAATGACGAAGTGGGTCACGGAATACCGCGGAGGGTATAAGTGGGGCTAAACCAGGGGCAAATGGGGGCCAAGAGACGAAGTGTGGGTACGACATCGACCTTAAACACTATAGGCATGTTATTCTGAGACACGAAAAGTAGGTGTCGTCAAACACATATAATTATTGTGTCCTTTGGTTCACTGAAGATAGGCACCTCCCAAGATGCGTTAATGAACTCGGTCCTCTGAAAGGACAACATGAAGGCCACGATATAATTTTGTTATGCAGGATGGCTCGATATCTCGTGGCTTTCTCGTTAGCCCTACATGTCTCTTCATCTATTCAAGTCCGGCTACCTTAGGAAAGTTATCTTTTCACCCAAAGGGCGTACTATACTATGTTTACATAGACGAGCTTTACTCGAGGACTCGTATGTTCTAGTTATTTTTTGCGGCATCAGCTTGGTGCAGCGCTGAACCATTACTTTGATTGTCTGACGGATCATTTCGTTTTTTCGGTCCATAAGAGAGACTACAGGTATCTGCCCTTTCCATAACAAATCTATTTTAGTGCAACCACTTGTGGAACAGAATATAAGCATGTTTTGTATCGTAATTAGAGTTGTGACTACGAAATAATTTGAGTAACTTTAAGACACACAGGTGTCATTTAATTGATAAACATTTGAATATTATTGAATTTGTTAATTGTAAAATCGCAATTTTTATACAAAATTACGTTTGCATTATTATACGGATAAATAATTGACATCAGCAAGAAAACATAAGCAAGGAATTAAGAAACGAACAGTTCTCCGATGTTACCAAAACTTTTAAATACGTGCAAATTGCACGGCGCAATTGAAAACGGTGACCTACTTTTCATGGCACAGGCGAGGCGGATTATAGGTGTCCGTTGTATTTATAATTCAATGGGGTTGAGCGATAAGGAAGTAGGATATCCTACGGAAGCCGCCGGACGCCAAGCGGACGTTGTGATAGAGTCTAATAAAAAAAGCCTAGACCAACCACTGACCTAGTAAGCAATATTGCCTCGCCAACCTAAAAAGCCGAGTACGTTTCTCGACAATGTTGCAACGTAAGCCCTAGGTTGCCTATAAATAAACTGGCCACTTTGCAACAAGAATCAAGTGGAAAATCGATATTGAAAGGAAGAGGGAAGCCCGTTAAATGAGTGTAAAATTTGTAATTTCACGCTTTATGAACCTATTGCCTGAAATATTTGTTAATTTCATTACTGATTTGGCTAAAATATTCGTTGATGCATAACATCATTCGAAAGTTTTGCAATAGCAGGAAATTGCCAATTGTCGATCATAGTTTGGAAATGGAACTGACGTCACAGGAAGTCTTTACACTATCAAGAGACAAGTCGTTGACGTAATTATCTTTCAGATTTTATACCCAACACAACACTCAACTGTATTCACAAGTGGTATTTAATACATCTAATTTTGAGTAAATATACCCTTTAACAGAAGCCACCAAGATCCCTCAGCTAAATGAGACACCGTGTCTTTTGTTTGCCGGAACACAATATGATTTGTTGTAGGCCTGATTATTGTGTCAATACTTATGTTTTATTCACTAACCATTATAGCAAGATTACAAAATACAGAAAAGTGTAATCTTCTCGAAGATAAGAAAACCGATCGATTCCTTAACTACATAATTTTAAATGTATAAACACAAGAATTTCTCGTTTACCTTTATATGATATGAGTAACACATGAATCATAGGAAGTTCCACACAACTCAACAAGTCAAGTTTCCGCACGCAATGTTTTTGTCGAGTTTTATCAGGCCACGGAAAAACGAAAGAAAAAGAAATAAGTAATGTTTTTCACAAGAATCTAACAATAAGTTACCTAGTGCTTATTTGCTTCAATTTATAGTACAAATTAAATGTAATGTAAAACCTGCAACCGGGCATGAGTAGCTTGAGAGCGATAAGAGTGAGATATGTCATATTTAAATGACAAATATCTGCATGATTTGACGTTAACATATATCAATATTTGACTATGATCGCTCTTATGCTACCCCGACTGGAAAATGCTTTTCAAATACCTGCCACATGATCTTTGCTATATTACATATCATGCATTTGCGTCCTAATATTGTATGCAAGTTTACTTTCTATCATCACCATAAGCCTACGTAAGTCCACTGCTGGACATTAGGCTCCCTCATGGATCGCTACGTCGGGAATTCCGTGAGGGAATTTGGTTGATGTACCATTGTTGTATTATTCTGTCTATTAGGCGATAACGTTTATATCCTTGGGCGTGTACGATGAAACCGAAGGGAAAAACCAATTAAGCATAAAAAAATCGGCTGAAATAACCCCTATATTTTTGCGCCACGGAAAGGTTTCGAGGGCGACCTGGATTGCTTAGTACTTCAAGTTTATTTTGTGAAACCTCTGCTTGGCAAATCGCGGTTTGTTCACCCAACCCTACGCGTTCCAAATGGTGGTCAGTCGTTACAAAGGCAATGACCCCCGTAAATGAATAGCCTCGGCGGAAAATTACGCATAACACGGGGAAAATGCAGGGCTATAATTTCCTGCGAGGTACCAACACAAATGTTTGGCCTCGTTTTGGTTTAAATGTTACCTAAACCGCGCCACATAACAAAATTAACTTACGACATAAAAGTTTACATGTCTGGCGTCGAGGCTTTATTTCGTACAAAGTAAATAAATGTCAGCTTAGGAGACCTGCTTATTCAGAATTAAAGAGAACCACGGATTACATATTAGTGAGCAGCTAACACTACATTCGTAAGAGATAGGTGAATAAAAATGTTGTAAAGCGAGCTATAAATTTGAATATGACAGATAAAAGTTTTATCGATCGTAAAGTTACGACATTAGCGGTTCACGAAAATTTGTTGAATAGAAGTTTAAGAGATTCCTTAAGCTTTTTAAGTACACATTTACTACGAAATGGCCCTCAACGGAATTGCTTGACTGTCTGGAAAAGTACATAAATAGGATAATTGCGCTATTTCGAATGATAATATCATCGAATGTGTCTTATTCATTTATTCAACAAATATATGAAACGGGGGCCTGGTAAATGAAACGAATGTAAGAACTGGTTCTTGTGGTGTACTTACCTTAACAGTGGACGTTTTCGAGCTAATTAAGCTAAAGAAAATATTATACACCGCGACTTCGTCCGCACGGACTTGAGAAATGGTCCCTCGAGAACTACTGATTCGATCGGGAGAAAAAGTAGTCTACGTCCTTTTCAGGTCCTACATCTATCCTCATATAAAAATCAACTCATTCTGACTCTCCGTTACGAAGCTAAGTAAGGACAAACAAACAAACACATTTCTGTATTTTTAGTATTAGTTTATAACTTTGGACGTTGTTATTGGTAATTTAGATATCTAATTCATTTGTATTATTGTATAATGGCAATTAGTTACTCTACTAAAGTTCAGAGTCTTATTTTGAGAGTCAATATTCAGAGAGTCACTAATATATAAGTGACACGGCGTTTACGCGTCATCATTCAATCAAGAAACCGTTGGTACCAGTCTTGAAGCCTAATAAAAATATATCGTACCTACGAGTATTTACTTAAATTAAATAAAAGTTAAATTTAACTTACCAGTAGTCTCATTGATGTTGAAGAACGGCGTGAACGGATTCCCTTCAGATACCAGGCCATATCGGATCTGCCTTGGGGCGCCTTTGTCTCCATCTTCAGCTCTGACCCTCACGATGACATCTCCTGGAGCCACTTGTCTTGGGAGGTGGGTGATTGGAGGAGCTGACGTGAACACGGGAGGCATGTCCTGGATATCTTGGACCACGACAACCACTTCTATGCCAGCTATGTTTCTAGTATCTTTCCCAAGTTCCACGTATGGGTCCTGAAATTATGCAATATGAGAACCAAAATTCTATAATAAATAAAGTCTAGATCCAATTTTATACTCGTCTACTCAAAAAAGAGCACATTGAGTCTTTTGGGTAAACGTGCTTACATTTCCCAAACTAACTATCGTGCAGTATACAGGGATATGAAAACTTATGTTACCGATTTATCTAGAGCATCGTGCGGTAATGAACGAGGAATACAGAAGACTGACTTCTAATAGAGCAGAGTTCAGAAGTGGATAATTTGGAAGAAATATTTTACAGCAGCACTTCTAAGAAAAGTTTTTAAATTAATCAATTACAAATATTTTATTGTGGATTAATAGATCATGCCATCTGTCATCATCATGACACGTAGGTAGTATATAAAGATGACTGTTTCGAAAACATTGTAGGTGTGGAAGGAAACAAGGTAACATATGTACGAATGTGCAATAAAAATAAAAGAGATCGTTAACATTCTGTCGACAGTCTGAGCGAGATTGAAAGCATTAGATAGTCCATAAACTTTGTGTATCGACATATTAGGTGTGGCAAGTGAGACTACAAACATAACAGTTTTGGTATGAAACCATTAGAGTGCTAACGAACACACTTAGCATAGTTATTTTAGCTGTTTTACCTAATATACATAGAAATAAGTACAGTAGTTATAATTAAACAAGTTTCTTACCACGGCTAGAAGTGTCAAGTGGTACATGGATTGGGCCTCGAAATCTAATGGACCCACCAAGAAAATCGTGCCTTCGGTATTCTCAGTAGACACGCGCCGTTGTCTGATAGCAAAAAGCGGAGATCCCTGTGGAGAATACATTTATTAATACAGTAATTGCTACAAGTACTCTGGAACAAAAAGAAGTTGAAAAAGATGCAGATGGCTTCTCTCGTACCAGACGATACGCTATTATACGAGTACTACATGTAAGGACACGATCTCCATTATTATAACATTTAAGTGGACGATAAAACGACCTCAAGTTACGGGTGCCTAGCCATTCTCCACGGACTGTGAGAAATTTAACACGCCTCGAGTCTTCTTAATGCCTGGTAATTGTGCAACATCATTGGTCGGGAGTCGCGAACTCGATATGCCATGCCCATGCAGCCCGACCTTATTGTTACACTCCATTTTGGAATAACAGCGGTCTTTCAACGTCATCATAAAATGGCATAACTTCAGTCATATATGAACTCGTAAATGCGATAAAATTGATAAGGATTTACAGACCGGATCTTGAGAAAAGATGGATTTGCAAGGATGCATGCGAAATCGAGGCCGTTGTTACACAAGCTCACTTTCTCTGTCTAAAAAAGGTGGTGCAGCTGGCGTGTAAATTCCTTTTTAGTTCGCACACGAATCCCGACCACATAAACTTATAAACCGGAAAATGGATTTCGCAGGAGGCGAGGCATTAGGACACGTCGCCGCGATATAGCGGTGAAAATGAGGCCTATTAGAGCGCGAGCGAAACTTCATTATGTGGTTACAGCGAAATGCGTGTCTAACACGAAGCTGCTAAACTGAAAACTTCATTAAACGACCCAATCGTTAAGATACTGTACTTTAAATGCTAATGTCTTACCCAAAGTTCTAATTCCAGGGGCTTTGGCGACAGAGGGTTCTTCCTTGCGATCACAATCTCCAGATCGGTTCCTCGTTTCGCGTCCTGAAAAGTTGAATCTAGTAAATTCTCGACGCTCAAATTTTGGGGGTTGTTAGAATCGAATGATAACAAATAGAGCGTGAACTAATTTTGATATTTCACGTTCAGACGTAGGCAGGGCGAGGGTTTGGAACGTCATCATCATCAATCACGACACATCACGCGGCGAGAGTCTGACGCCTCATTTGTTGCCGCAGCGTATACTACATACACAAGACAGGTGTCTTCTTATCCCATTGACAGTTAAAAGGTGTGCCCTTTACTAAAGAATATGTGTCGGACACTCGAAGGACGTCGCCTTTCAAGATGGTTGAAATTAATTAAGTCGCAAGAAAAAACCGACAGAGCACCTCTTACTTTTTGTGTCATGCATGAATTTCTCGCAAGGTCGCTATGATTGATTTTGCACGTTATTTTGATACGACAATCATTTCGTAGTTTCTTCTGCGTGAGAAAATTTTAGCATTACTCAAGAATACCGGTGCCCAATTGGTAATAGATAACAATTTAATTAATGTAGACGTTTGTCGTATTCGTTTGGATTGTTGATCTGAGAAATGATCTGAGAGACTTAAGAATAGACGAAAACATTAGTCTGAAAACTGTACTGCTAAACTTTATTGTGTTTTCAAAATATTTAAAAAATAATTACAGTCAGACAGGGATTAAACATGGATAGATTTTTATTAAAATAATAATAACATGTTTTAGCATGTATTTTTACGAAACATATCACGTTATAGTTACGAGAAGTTGCTGTATAAAGAGGTACATGATCAGAATTGAAGATGTATGCCGATATGAAGACTCATAACTTTTGTATAATTTTACTAGTTGTGAAATGATTGTTGACTAGGGGATTATTCCTCTGAACTGACAATGTTTTTAGATGAACCTGTACATCCTGTTAATCTTTACTTGTTTTCCCTAATAGGTCTGGATATTAATTGTTAATCAAAAGCGATAACGACCTTTCTTTGTAATTATTTACACATTTATCGTGCGTACAGCAAAAATATGGAATACACTACCGGTTTCCGTGTTCCCCATAAACTACAACTTGGGAATCTTCAAAAGAAGAGTAAATAGGCACCTTCTAGACCAACACGTAACATCGTCGAGCTCATCGTCACTTACCACCAGGTGAGATTGAGGTCAAGTGTTGGTCTGTCTTCAATAATAAAAAAATTGATTGTTTTATATAGGTATTTACTTATGTATGTATGCATGTATGTATTTCTTACCTCTGGCGCTAAAATGATTCCAGGCTGATGCGGAAATATGGTATCTCTCGGTGTGGTGGCGTTGGTTGCAGTTATCGAGCATCCAATGCGAGAACTGCGCCCGCGGGTGTTGCGCACTGACAGTCTGAAGTCTACGTATCGGCCGGCCTCAAGTCTCCGCAGCAAGATAACGTTAGCCTGACAGACTGAGTTGTACCGCGTGCACGGAAGAGACTCGATGCCGATGTCTAACCTACCCATTTGACCTGCAATTCAAGTTCATTGAAGTCCCTTTTTCATGTGTCTAGCTTGTCCATCTCGTTCCCATTTGGTCACGTTTCACCGTGCGTGATAAGTGGCAAATGCGGAGAGCACGAATTATATTTGGCCCTTGGCATTGCACCTCGCCTTAAGCCGTGATCAATGCTCTCGGATGAATGTAACTTGTTAGTAGAGATTTGATAAGATAAAGTTTAGAGAGAATAATAAAAGGCCGTATCTACTGGTTCAGATCGTGGGTCGTTCAGGGTTCAGGATTGTATCTGGGGTAAAAGTAAAGATACGCGTATCTTCGTATTGTTGTAACTCGTATCTTGAAATATGCAACGTACCACAAACACAACTTCGAAGTATATTCAGTACGTGTGAAGGCTGTATTACATACAATGTAAGGCATCGTTTTTGTAGAATAAATAATAATATCAAAATGGAATCATAATGGAGGACCAAGAGTAAAATATGAATAAAAAAATTTTTTATTAATTGTATTTTGAAATAACCTAACATATAATGACTAGTTTTACCTGCCCGAGTGCTAATATAATTCTACACAACATTCTAATAAAGCCTTAATCAAAATGACGATCGATTAGTAAAAGGTACAAAAAATTCGGAAAAGAGAATTTTATTTATGGACTTTCTTTCATTTTTACATTGATCAGAGAATCATTGATATTCAAAATAAGCAATACTTTCGCTGGAAAACAATCAACCGGCATGCATCAAATGACAACCAGAGCAGCGAAATTTTGATAATGTGTGGGGTCTAATGTGGTATAAAATGGAATGCGCAAAGACAATTCTGATTCAGCTTAGGATGTTTCCTAACTTGTGTTTTTTGAATTTTTTAAATGTAAAATCAGCAAATTATTACCAATAAGTTCGAAGTGCAGCGGATAATCGAAGTCAGGGTCGGAAGCGCGCACGCGGTAGATGACTGAACCGACAGCAGCATCCGCCGGCACCAGCACGAGCCTCATTAGAGTGCTGGGGTCGAACACCGGCTCGCCGGCGAGCGCTCCCCACGCCCCGCATAGCAACACCAGCGTCCAGCCGAAGGTCATCCTAAGGACAAATTATATATTATTAGTTGAATCTAGTTAAGTAGAAATTAAGGGTGCGGTAGTGCTTTATCAAGGTTCTCGAGTGGCGACTACGTACCAGGAAACGTCTACCAGTCCGTCCCCCTACTAGATGGACCGACGACCTGGTTAGAGTCGCAGTGAGTAGCTGGATACAGGTGGCTCGGGACCCGTCGATGTGGCGTACCATGAGGGAGGCCTATGTCCAGCAGTGGACGTTTCCCGGCAGATGATGAGTGCTTATCAATTTTGCTTTAGCTGCTAATTACCAACGAAAATACTAAGACAACCACAAAGAGCGTTTCAATTGAAACAATTACGAAATCGTCTCCTCGATGTTATAGGATGGCATACTTTGAACGCACTGTGGCAGAAAACCAAACCAAGGAATAAAATTCATTTTTATGTTGAAATATAATCAGATGTATTTGTGCACTGAAGAAACTCCTTAGTCACGATCAGATAAATACAGTTTAATTTATGTGTTCGTACTCAAACACCTTTCAGAAATGAATAAATTCAAGAGAGCTGTCAACTTGTCTGAAAATAGAGACGGTGTAAAAACACAATAGAATCACAACAATAGTCTGTTGAGAAATATTCCGAACCCAACAGTCACTGAAAATGGAGTCGATAACTTATCTCGGTTTTATAAAAGTTTTTAAATTAGTTATTTTACTGACACGACTAGACCTGTTTATTCTATTCCAATCGATTTATGTAGACAACTTCTTTAAATCTTAATTTTATTTGGCGCAAAGTGTCGCCGTTTTTATGATGGTCTCATTTATACGAAGCCAAAAGAAGCTTTGTAATTAAATTTTAAGTTCCGATCCGATCCATCTCAAGTAAAAAATTCAATTGACAGTATGGACAAACACAAAGTTAGAAGTTAGGAGTCTGCATAACTTTTTGACAACTCAAGTTGTTTCTCGCGACCTACTTTGGAACTCAGTCAATAATGATAACTCAACACCGAGAAATCAAAGCTTTCCTCCGAAGAACTCAAGTCGTGATGTAAATATAAATAGTTGTGTTTAGGATATTCCCAACCGCAGACCTAACTCGGGTTGCGAAAGAGAAAATTGTGTTATGAAATCATTCCACCGCTTCTGTGCAGCAAGCAGGAAGCGCCGACTCTTTATAGCTTTGCGGGCTACAACTCGTTTCATACTTCTAATCTGTTTTGCTTGTCTAGGTTCCTTTTATGATCTTAAATTAAAGGCATTTGAGGTACTGCTAGTCCCGGAATGTGCAATAACACACATTCACATTCAGCTTTATTTACATAAGTGGTATTTAAGAAAACGATTCATCATTAGTAGTATTATAACCAGATAATCATCTCGTAAAACAATTAAATACAAGAATTAGTGTATATTTTTCATTAATGAGACTTGTTTTGTTTTACTAGCTTGTAAAGTCTTTGTAAAGTACACATAAACAAGTAAAACATGTTTTGTTTCTAAGTGTAGTGTAAATCCTAGAATTCCTGAAATCACAACCTCGGAATTGAAGCGAGCTAAATCTGCTCTCCGATGTCTTGCTGTGTGGCTTATCTATTGGCTTGCAGCTGTGCTAGTAACAGACAAGGAACAAGTTCACTGGCACGTTAACATAGAACTTAGCTTTTTGGTCTAGCGGCTCTAGAATAAATCTTTGATGAAATTGATACCTAGCTTTTCAAGTACACCATCAATTCACGATTGAATAGTGTCTGATGTAGGTAGTGATCTCAAAAGTCATTATTCAGTTGTAAATTATTAACTGTCAGGCTGGAGCTCTGACTCGACATGGGTCTCGTGTTGGAAGAAGACTAATGTTGACGGGAGAAGGTGCCTTAATATACCGGAGGATTCACGTGGAAGGGTAATACGCATTGGTTTCATTCGCAGTGACTCTGTCGGTCCACTCTAGCTCATAATGATTTGCAGATACTTTCATTAAAAGTAACTATGGAATATCTACTACTAGTTTTTGTTATATTTCATTATTTGTTTACTTACACGGACAGGGCAAACTAAATAACAAATGTAAGGTAGTTTCGTTTATCTTTCAAGGACATATATTATTAATTATTTTCTGTGGTCAATGAGTCTAGCACCACTTTCAGAAGGGCGTAATGCAAGGAAGTAAATAAGATTTAGATCATATTTTTCTATAAATTATGAATGCTTAAGGCACTCTTACTGGGTGCAGTTGCGAGTCGAACTTTGCGTAACAGGCTGTAACATAATCCAATTCTCAAACTGCCATGATGTAGAGAAATGACAATGGATGAGACGCTCGCAGCATCGCTCACTATCACAATACCAGGAAATATGAACGCGTCTAAGATGCATTAGTAATTGAATAGGACTCGTTAGATTTTACTGATAGACGAGGTAAAGCAACGGTGCTTCAGTGTGTAGCGATAACCATTAATCTATGATCAAAGGTTCCTGAGGTTCGACGCCTACGTTAGCCGTATCCTTGGATTTCTAAGGCCTTTGCTCTTGTCGAAACTTTTAAATAGCTAGTATACTACTATAGTAAAATGTATACTTGCCATTTATTTTTAATTAGTAACAGGAATTGACACGACAGGTCCATAATATTCTCGGAAATACTCAAACTGAAAATTTTCTTAATTTTTTTAATGACACATTTAAATTAAATGCCTGTGTAGCTTTGTCGCTAAACAGATGGAAGCACAAATCGCAATCTGGAGGGCACGTGTTAGACGTCCAGTTATCTGTATCTGTAGTACTTGGTTTATTTGGTTGGGACATTTTTATATTAAAACTACCTACCACCATTTTACTTGTCTAGGGCCAAACAGTAATTAATTTCCAGTAGGCCATTGTGTTCCGTTTATTAAATATGACACATCCAACTCCTCATTCAGGCTTCTAGATTATTACCACGCTTTCCAACCAGTGGCTTTATAGTCAGAGAAGAAGGCTAAGTGCAAATTATTTGTACATAAAACACCCACTGAAA
Source organism: Carcina quercana (assembly GCA_910589575.2). NCBI lineage: Eukaryota > Metazoa > Arthropoda > Insecta > Lepidoptera > Depressariidae > Carcina > Carcina quercana. The sequence goes on along the minus strand of OU342434.1, from coordinate 4,514,735 downwards.
TATGGATTGCTAAAGCCGATACCACACAGAAGGAGAATGTCCATTGGAAATGTATATGTACTTGTAGTTAGTATGCTTATGCATCAGCAACACGTTTCCGGCTGGCGCCGCAAACCAAGGTGAAATATTTGTCTGACGCTAGCGCCGAGTACACTCTCAATCTTGTCGCGTGCCTACAACCGCTACGAGCTTATACTATGCTGGCTAACGGCTATCGACAACTTCGATACCTACTTTATTAAAGTCGTAATTACACATTCCCTGCAGCTCTATTGGATTATAATGAGCCGCTTGATAACTGAATACCCATCTGCTACATTCAATAACATCGGTTACATGGAACTCCTATAATATAGTTCTAAAATGTTTATTTTAAATGTCCTAACCTCATTATAATTATTCATTTGCATTCGTAGCCCTTATATTTTAAAACCAAACATTATGAATAACTACATCCCCATCTCGTGACATCTGAAATTCATATTAAATAGCCCATCAATTTGGCATATTTTTGTCCTGCAGAGGGCATTTACTGAAAATGTAAGGCCAATTACGACTGCGATGCCAATAAAACCTATTTCGGTGGTACAGAAAACCAATTACTGCCATCCGATCACTGGGAAAGGCATAGCGAACGTAATTAAGGGATTACAATCCTTACAGACGCACTGAGGTTGGTTCCGAACTAAATCATCGAAGACACTTCGTTATTCCATCGACATTAATGTTAGCTTTTCGAATGGCAACATATTTCAGAATGGGTGCTTTAACTTAGTCTGAGGGAGTTCTAACTTTGGTTTATATGTCTGTGAATAGTACGTTATTATTGTTTTATTATTGCGCTCTGTACCAGGCATTCATAAAATCTAAGAGAGCGCTAAAACAATTCTACTACCTACGTTAATTACACCCGTTATAAGGTTTACTTGTATGTTACTGACAAACTATGTAAGTTACTATATATGTAAAGTTTTGAAACTTTGCTGTTGTAATTAAGATGACAATAGCATTATTTAGTACCATCGAAGTGTTTTGACTCTGGAGTCAGGAGGTAGATAGAGAAATTTAACAATGGGTACCGGTAAACCCCTCGAGTTTGAGCTCATAGTGTATGTTTCAATGAGTCCAACACACTAGACCTGGTGATCTGGTCACACCTGATGGTAAGTGTATGATTATAGGGTGGAATTATGCTCACTCAGAAAATTCAATTCAATTTTGTTGTTGTTCAAATTTTAAAACCAATCTTCTCAGGAAAACGTTTAAGTAATAGGTTTTTACTTTTTTTGTACATTAATTACTTAATTTCCCTCAGAAATCTTTGGATTTCCGAATGCACGTATCTATGTCTAGTAGATTTAGATTTATCATCCATGATAATTTGAATTCAGAACTACATACTTTACGAAAAATGAATAAGCTCTGTAATATTAGACATACCAACTACATTAAAATGAATCTTATGTAGGCGAAAACAAGTGTAAATCCAAAATCGTGACGAAATAACGCATATCACGTCTTCATAAAAAGTAACGAGGTTCAGTGAAGTAACGACGAAGTACTCCAGAAATGGCTGCACCTATAGCGATGCATCATTTGTCATAGTTATTTATGTTTCCCAGTCAGAAGATACAACGGGGGAAGGCCTTGGGGCAGCATGCGCAAAACAGCGGGAGATACGGCAAAAATGTCGGGCGCACGATGTCGCTGGCTGACCCCACCTCGGCACATAATAAAGCGTTGTTCTCTTTTGGTCACGGCTCCCATTACCATAACGTTAAGTGTGTGAGGAGTGGACGTGTCGACAACGCTGATAGCCCATTCCCCTCGCACCGCGCTTATTATAAATTCTAATACAGGAATCTCATAACAACGGCTGCTACGATCGATTTGTTAAGATACCGGGTCGCAGTTCGCTTGGGGCTATCCCACCTATACAATAATAAAATTTTATTGCTAATTTAAGAAGCGTTCGGATACAATTGAATTCTATTGATGATTTATGTGAGATTTGACCTTCGAAGTAAAGAGAGGTTCGATTCCGAAAAGCATGAAATAGTAAAATATAAATTAACATTTTAAAAGAGTCTTAAGGACCGTAAAAGAATGTCTACTGCTCGTAAATAATCAGGTACTACCTATGCCTTTGTTACTCTCATCTGAATCTTGTTCGCGAAGTAGACTCAATTCAATGAGGTGCTGATTATGTCATCTTTCAATATCGGACTGCTTGGTGGCAAATTTAGACAACATGTAGAAAGTTGTGCACAAACCAAGCTGAGTAGTAGATAAGTACGCCTATCTGGAAATCGATCTGGCGACTTTCGAAAATAAACTCCAGGGTATACCACAAGATGTGTTTCGTTTCGTTTTTGTTTCGGATTTCTCTCGGATGTGGTGCAATTTGTAAGTATCCGAAATCCATGTTTTTCATGGTACCAGCCCAGATGTGTGTGTAGTGTATGTACATCACGGAATTTGATTTTCTCAGAATTGATAAATTTGATTGATCCACATATTTGTAAACCATTTGTGTCTAGATTGCTAGCGATAAATACAGCTAAAGCTACTCTAGTGTAGCTCAGGGATAAAGACAAATAGAATTAAACGCTTTATGTCTAGTGTAAACAATACAGTCGATCGCTTTAGTCCGGAAATCGTAGGAAGTCACTGCTCCAATCGGATTTCCGCACTAATCCCATATTGGGTAGATTACGCAATCCTGGTTTAGTATAATGTGGCAGCCTAAATATTTTTTAGGATTATTCTTATTGTATTTCCGTCAGCGCCAGGTCAAATTAGGTCAGAGGTGAGCCTTTTCATCGTCAAAGAAATATGATAGCATTGCTTTATTGGTCTGTCCGGACAACTTTTCGGTGGTTTAATGATTTTTAGGGTAGAGTCTGAACACGGAATTAATGAGGTATCATAAGGAGGAAATAATTTCTGTCAATGGGGACAAGGTTTCCTCATTCTTGTTATTCTTTTACAGTTGCTCTCGCTTGAAAGATGTGATTGATTTTTAGTTGTCTTCGCCAATCAATACAGAGAAAAGTCAGTGTTGTTATCAAAATAACGTTTTATCTTCTTCAGTTGAAGAATTACAGTGATGAAGACTAGCAGTTTTCTAATTGTTTCCGAGGCCTAATGGCTTGGAAACTTGGATTTACAATTTGGAGGTCCCGAATCTGGAATCGAACCCGTTCCCAATCGCTGGTTTGGTTGGTGCTATTTTCTATGTCAGCCTGGATAGATACAATGTTAGCTAAATCTGCCGTAACACATCAGACTTTCCTGGAAGGTGATTTGCCATAAACATCACACGTGCTTGGTTGACTGATGACCCTTTGTCAGATGCTGCTGCCTAATTGAATCTTTCCTTACTCAGTTTTCTCGACTCGAAGTCGGTATTTTCGAAAAATATACAAGTCATGAACTAGACTGTTATTGTTATAGTAGTTTACAAGTTTACTCAATAGCTCTAAGTCTTTATACTTACACAAATATGTACCCATTCTTCACCATGTCATTTTCATCTTTAATTGATATTTTTCAAAACACACTGCATAGGAACAGAAAGGGTGAATATCGTATAGTACAAATACCATATATACAACATGCTAGGTATGCTGAGTCAGTAGGCCTGTGGGCGCTGGTCAAATAGTATTGATTTTCCGTCGCTCCATTGTTAAGAGCTTTTACTACTTTTACCATGTGTAATGTATGTGTTTACATTCACTTCAATCCACCTACTGATTTTCGTCAGTTTGCGATTAAACAGTTTTGGAACAAAACTTCTAACTTGGCATTAATTTTCTATATATACATTTTCCTTAGTCACAAGAAAGGACTACTGTACAAGAAGATCATCTGATAGGAGATGGGATTGCGTTGCGAACACTTTTGATTGAATTTTTCAAGTGGATCTCATGTGGAATTTCTTGGTATCACTCGTCGTTCTCAGCTGTGTATATCCATTATCCACTATTGCCCATGGATCTTCTTCGTTACTCACCACAACTAATGGAATTGCCAGGATTATAGTTTCACCACCAATATATACGCATGACATCGGCTTGCTTCCGATTACCTTATCTCCGGAACAGCCTTCGCGGCAAAGTAATTGTTCGAGCGAACTCAAACGTGCAACACACTCGAAAGGTCCCGGGTTTGATTCCCGGTGGGGACATTGTCAAAAATCACTTTGTGTGACCTTTGTGTGATCCCAGTTTGGTTAAGGCATTGATAGTTAGATAGATTGTTTATTGCATTGCAGGCTGTATCACTCGACTGTTTGAAAATTAAGCTGATTCCGTTCTCCGGATGGCACGTTAGTTGGCCTCGGTTACAATCTACGACAGGTAGTAGCTATAGGAACCATTTCAGAGGCCTAATAGTGGCTAAACAACTCTGACACTAGAGTTCAGTCAACGACCAACCTAAGAAACTACACAATATAAAGTCTCGTGAAAAATTATTCTACCCGTATTTTATGAGAAGAAATAAGGACTGATCTGTATATTTAAAACAAACCTCAGCCCGCTCCTTCTAAAGTTAAAAATTTAAAACTTGGCACATCATCGATTAAGTTATGTGGACATTTCCACAAACAATCTAAATAGTTATATTCAAAAGCCAAAAACCATGTGGATTCTATACCTACAGGCTACAAAAGTCTAAGCTATAATTACAATCAATGAAGCAGATCCGGAAACTTGATAAGTTCCTAATATCGATTATTAAAAGCTTCCTAGTATAAATATAGCAATCTTAATGAATCCTAAGAAGATATAGGATTGGTATTGGATATGCCATTGGCTACAAAGTCACAATTACTAAGATAATAAGTCCGATAAGTCCCTAAACGCTTCCGCGAATCGAATACCTGATCTAATGAGCAGAAGGAAACTTATTAAGCTTTATTAATGTGCTTTATTTAACAACGTGACGCAGTAGGGCTGCTAACCTACCGGATGTGGCCCGCGGGTCAGGTTTTGAATCAAACTTTTCGGTTTTTGGGGGACTCTTGATTTATAATTTATATAAATTGTAAATGAAAATGTGACACAGATTTTTTAAGAAAGAAATGTTAGGTCCTTTAAGTAACGCACAGATGTTTTAAAATCTACTAATGACGAAAGCAATATAAGATTATGAAAGTGCATAAGATTAGATAAATTAATTTATAATTAACCTTGAGTAAACGTTAAAATATGTCATTACAAAACATAATAAAAAAATAAATTAATATTTATAGTATATTATAAATATTAATGTTTAATAAGCTAAGATTTATGAGCTCATTCTATGTTAGAGTTCTTATTTCCCCGTACATTCGGGTTTTTGTTTTCTCAGGTTACCAACCCTGTGCCATAGTGATATCGTGGGGCAGTAAATCTGGTCAAAATGTTAAGTTTATAGCGGGAATCACGCAAACTGACCCTTTGGCCTCGTTAAATTGTTGTTTTAGCCCATTGTGACCGTGTGACCCGTCTAAACAGGACGTTTATCAAGTTATGGGTAAAGTGGAACAACAATTAGGTTGACCTATGTGTATAGCTCCAACTACTGAAATGAGTTCGTTCGGTTATGGGGAAATTAAGTTGGTGTATTAATTATCATTTGAATACGTCCATGAGTGTACCGTAAAAGGCGAATAATGGGTAAATATTAAGGAGACGTGTAGCAGCGTTTATTTAATGTAACAACAACATCTTACTGTGATAGTAGATAGAAAGTCCGTAGTGGCTATAGATAGGGGAAGCTCATAGTTATGTTGAAAGTTTTACCTTTTCGTCCTACTACTAGTCGTAGCATGGGCCAGAATTTTCCCCCTTAGCGGTCCAGTAGTAGTTAGGCAAAATTTCTACTCGTAGTACATACTACTAACATTTAAATAATAGATTTTTTGTCTCTTTAGTTGCCGTAAAGTACCAGGGCAACATACTGCTGTAGGATGTTCATATTTAATATTCAAAATGCAAAGTTATTCTACCTACTATCTATGCCATAAGTACATATACAGAAGTCATTCGAAGATATTCGAGTTTGTTTCACGTATCTTTTCTTTCAACAGAAGTGGTAATGCAGTACACAATGCAAATATCTACATTGTAATATTTAGAAATTTGTTAACTTGTCGAGGTAATTATTGTAAGTAAATATTTTAGTTTGTTATCGATTCAATAAATTTACTCGCTAGAATAATATCTCACTTCTTTCAGTATTAGATCACATATTAGAATCACTCGCAACACTCTCTACGCTCGTGATTCAATTTTATTCTACTTCGCTAGCTCGGGATTTAATGATTTAATTAAGCACTCGCACCAAAAACAACTTTGTTCACTTGTTGAACAAATAACTAGTTACTATTTCATTCATTCTGTTAGTCATTTTTTATTTATTTATGAAAAATCAAAATAGATCGATTAAATAATGGCAAAAGATATACTCTCAATGGTAAAGCTAAATCAAAACGATATTTTTGAAACAATAAATCGTCAATATTCGATATTGCTTAGATTACAACAAAAAGCTATCCACAAAAGAAGTAGAAGGGAAACGAGAAAATTAAAAGAACTCATTAAAAATATACATCGTTTGAGAGAAATGTTTGTCCGAACGAAAATTAATGTTCTACCGAGGGAGCTGGCAATCAAGCGTGATGGATTTGGGGTCAAATAACTAACTTTTGTATTTGCCTCCTCTGTTTTAGGAACTCGACCATTAATTTGTGCCAGAAGTTGCTAATTTTGGCTGCTTTAAAGGTTCACTTCACTTGTACTAGTAATTCGTGAACAAATTAAAATTTGTGTTGTATCCTTTGCGTTGTCTTTGAAAAAATAGTGTATTCGGTTTGCAATTTTCGTAAAATTGATGTCCTAAGTAGAAGGATGTTAAAATCAATTTTAAATAGCAGAATATTTTAACCCAAACGAAAATTACAATTTATAAAAAAGTAAATTTAGAGGTTTTCATAAATGCTCACTGAGCTTATAAGAAAATAAGCCATTTCAAGTTGTAGTAATTAGACAGAGAGATTCAAATATATAGTAATGAATTATAGAGCGGACATTGAGAATCATTTCATTAAAAAAACTTTACTTCAAATGTCTTTTATGGCCGCGTGACGTGATGTGACAATTAAATAGACTAAATGACTTATTACCAATTAGTATATTTACAAGAGTTTACATTACATAGGATAGTACAATTATGTTTGTATCGTTTAAGTTCAAATTTCATAAATGCGTCAAAAGTATTTCCGCCTTTGGAATTGTCGCAGATCGCAGTCATAAAAACATTTAACGCACGCGGTAATTAAATTGAAGCTTAAAATACACATTTCCAATGCAAAAGCTACTTTTGTATTCAGTTGAGAACATAACATATCTCCACAGATTCTCATTAGCAGTCAATATTTACTAGCTACACTCAAATGCAGTATAGAATAAAGACCATTACATAAGCTTCAAGCTACAATCTTATATTTATTCGTCAGAACACCGCATAAGCTTTATAATCTGAAACGTATATAAATTACATAGAATTATAAAGCGTGACTTAACGAAGGCGTAATAAAAATGCTCTAGATAAATTAGAATTGATTCATTGGCCTTCCGACGTGTGTTTTATATCTTGTTGAGTTTAATATGTCACGAATCGTTGATAGCATCTCCACGTTCGGTTGAAACGGATTTAGGATTAGAAATAAAGGTGATATTTTTAATATAATCATCCATACTGATATTATACATAATCTATTATATAATCAAATTAAATCTTTTTATTTGCATTCATGTACATCGAGTCATTTAAATAGTGTTTGGATCTACATACATGAACCCTGTCAGGGCATAGCAAAATGTATAAAAGTCAAATTTTTTACAATAATAGTTCAATGTCAAATTTTATTCTATAATCTAAAACACAGATAGTCAAACTTTATACATCTTCCTTAAATTATTTTATTGTACAATATGCTTTTCCCATTAGGAGCCTAATTAATCCTTGCAGTGGAAATTTTCTCATGTTTTGCAATATCCTTTTACGACCCTTCAATAACTACCTCTGTACAAAATCAAGTCATTCTGACTACGTTAAAATGTGAGGGAAGGACAAACAAATAAAAGTCGTCCAAATGCGAGTCAGACTCGCGCACCAAGTGTTCCGTACTGAATATACTGAAAACAACAACATAGTAATATGCAACGAACAATGCTCGCCTTTCAAAATCACACCCGCAATTGCTAATTAACACATTAAGAATTATTTCTTATATACACTAAAAGTTTGTAAACGTAAAGTGATAATTTTAATGTGGTATGATTGTTGTTATAGCGGCAACTGCAATACATAGTCTGTGAAAATTTCATCTGTCTACCTATTATTTATAATGAGATACAATAGCCCGCTGACAGACAGACAGACGGACAGCGGAGGCTTAGTAATAGGGTCCCGTGGGTTACCCTTAGGGTACATAACCCTAAAAACATGCAAATTTTTGATGAATGTTGAGTGACTTAACAATCTATAATGTAAGCTTCATAAATTAAAAGCTACCAGATCCGTCTCTGTCTCATCTAATCCACTGTTACGTAAGAATCAGGCTAGCCCACAGCACTTGATGAATTAGCACCTAGCGCTCCACTTTCTCTGGTCACGTCTTCAAGAAGTACCGTCTACACGGTACCTGCTACCGCTACTGACTCTCCGTAGACGATCTGTTTCAATGCAAAGACTCTTTGTTTCAATGTCCTCATTCTAAATGATCCATAGATCCATATCGACACCGGAAAGTTCTATTGGCGCAAGGGAGAAACTGTTACTTTACGGGACGACTAAAACCGCCTCCGTGGCCAAATGGCTACACGCTTGGACGTACAATCCAGAGGTCCAGGGTTCGATTCCCGGCACTCGGTACTCGGCTTGATTGGTGGTATTTTCTATGTCCACTTGCTGTCTACCACCATGTCACCTAAGTCTGCCGCCAAACAGCATTGTTAATGGTTGTGCAGTTCCGGTATGAAAAGTAGCAGAGCCAGTGCTTCATTAAATTGAGGCTTCTGGGTGTGCACGCATTCCATCCAAAGGCCTTGTCGTCATACAATCACACAGTAAGGCGCACCCTTGTTGTAGACGTAGAAAATGCGTGATATCTGACCAAACCAAGGTAGTAATCGAACCCGTGACCTACGAATTGCAAGCACTAGGCTACGGAGGCTAATGAATTTTTTTAATGATTGTTCATACGGCTATTAGAGATTGTCACGAATGATTATTATTTGATGCACTAATTCAATTCTTTTGAATGGGCTTCTCGGGTGAAAATAAAGAATATATGTACAAAATTTATAATTGTTAGGGAAGGGAAGATCAGTATTCATTATGTATAATCAAGTCTAGGTCTTCATAAACCCCACTGCCTATGAATGTATATCGATTTGTAATCTAACGATTGAAAATAATATATTGTACAATCATTTCGAAATTTTGCTTTAACAATTTCATTTCAGTTTTGCATATTCTGATTGGTTTAGCTCAATATGCTAAGTCATATAAATTTGCTCTATTTCATTCGAATCGATCGCTTGTAGTCTAACCCGAATGCGATTGTTATCGTTCAAAAATATGTTCATATATATGTCTAGATTAATGTCATCATCTGCTACATATATACCTTTGGGGTTCGATTCCCAGTTGGCTTCCAGCTATCGGTACTCGGTTTGGTTAATTTGACATTTTCTATGTTCACCACCATATGTGAAGCGTCGGTGACGCAGTGGATAAGGCGCGGACTCTCAATCTGAGGGTTCCAGGTTCGAATCCAGCCGTGTACCTATGAGTTGTTTTTCAATTTAAGTACATTATCCGATTGCTTACCGGTGAATGAAAACATCGTGAGGAAACCTGCATGTATTGAACAGGCATGTGAAGTCCGCCAATCCGCACCGGTCTATGGCCCATACACTCTCTGTATGAGAGTAGGCCTGAGCCCCAGTGGGGACGTATACAGGCTGTTGATGATGTCCACCTGGCTAGCTACCACCATGTTACCTGAGTCTGGCAAACAGCAGTGTTAATAGCACTGTTGTGTTCCGGTATGAAAGGTAGCAGAGCCAGCGCCTCTTTAGATTGATGCTTCTGGGTGTACACGTTTCCATGGTTACAGGTTTCCATCTAAAGGCTTTATCGTCACACGATCAGGTGAGATTAAGGGCAAGTGTTTTTTAATGTTCTCTGTTAGACATTTGATTATCCTCCTTCAACACGAGATACGGACTCAGGTGTTTGGCATAATCACTACGCTTAACCAATTGTGATACAAAGAATGATATTGCTACCCATCTCTTGGAATACAACTTATATAATCACAGTTGGCGCCTCACCAGGACTATCGATCCTATGGGATAGAGAAGTACATTAGTTACTTTACACCCAGATATAGTAAGTGGTTTCGTTGGGATAGTTTCTAAAGTCTGCGCAGCAGAAGTTGCGCGTAGTAGCACTAGTAATGCAATAAATCTGTCCCGCACGATGTTTTTCTTATAAAAAGGATTATTTGAATATTAATAAACTTGTCTTTAGTATGTCTTAATAGCTGTACAATCTATTTTTAACATGTTGGCATAGATCATAGAACCGGACGCATAAGCTGACATGCTTGCGTGAAATTAAGATTATAAGATAACACCTGATTACGATTTAAAATCTTTCTTAGCAATCTTTCTTTTGGAAACCTGTTGTCGATTATCTCAACGACATAAATGGGTTTGTTTGTTTGTTTATCATTCAAATCTTAATAACTCAGTAGATCTCCTTGCTACATAAAACAACTGTAGTAACGGTAACATGGGACTTCCCCTAAAATTTGGAGATATGTATTCTGTGGAATTTTTTAAAACCAGACCACAAAGTCTCAACAACGTTTACGCGCTGGAACCACATGAAAAAAACATGAGGACATATAAAACGAAAAATATATTCACGACTATAATAATGTTAGTGTATTGAATATAACATTACTTTATAAGTTTCAGTACTGACGTGACTGTGGACATTTATTTTTTACAGAATAAATCAGCAAATAAATTCTAGAGGTATCAAATTATACCCAAACTATAACAACATGACCGCAAGATGTCTGAGCAAGTTGAAGCTTTCGAAAGCGGTTCCTTTGTAATATTTTTAGCAATATCCAGAACAAGGCTTCTCGTAAAAATAAATAAAACGCTCAATTTAACGGGCAGCGACCGGTTTTAAGGTCAGCACTCACGGCACAGTTGATGTCATATTATCTTCAATACTTCACGGTATTTAGGGAAGTTTTAAGAAGAATTAAGGATCGGCGAACAGGTTTAGATACACCGGTTTCTCTTGCTCTTACCCAATAGCTTACACAATGTGAACATTTTTGCTCGGCCCACTCGAGCGCATGGTGAAACAATGAAAACTTTGTACGGCACGTTGTTTTGGTTTGTGTTTCCATTTATCAAATTAATACTTGGAGCTTTCTGTGTACGTTAACAGTTATATTTATGTCTTCTATTTTTGATTTATCTTTCTGCTACAAAAGGTCCGTATTATAAAAGGTTGTACTTTATTTCAAGTAATTGCTTCCTTTTTATATTTCTAATTCCTAACTCCGGGGTCTGACGCTGTTGAAAATAGACAACTGGCATCTTCTGAAGCGCTTGCTATATCCTAACAAATATCCAAAAGTTGCAGTGACATCTAATCGTGACGTGAATAAGGCAATATTGACTTGTAAACTATTTTTTTTAAATTGCAATCGTTGTGATCTATCCGATATCACAGACAGATGATTTAGATACGTAATAAAAATACCTACATATACATAATAGAATAACATTACAAACGTGAAAATGGTTGCCGTCATTACGTCAGCAATTCCAACCAAATTACAACTTTGATCTGTAAGATTCGAAGTCCGCAGCTTTCTTGTAAACACAGTGGGATACATGCGCCTGCTTATCACTGGATGCGTTACGACTAAACTATAATAAATAGACGCGCTACTTTTTTATGATAAACCCTATTAGTAAAGTATTTAAGTCGAACGAATGTATCCACTTCTCATTGGGTCCATGGGTCACTATCTAGACAGCTCAGTATGTAGTCTATTCTCTTATGTAGCATCCTCAGTGTGTAGCAGTCTGGGTGCTCTGGGTATTTTGTGCTTTGAGTGTCCATATTATCCGGAAAGAAACCATTGAAACTTCCTGCATTCAATTCGGATGGGTACATGTGGCAGGACAGCCTGGGCACGAGGTCAAATGTTCCATTTATTGAGTGGCAGTGCTACACATGTACTAGCTGTGTGAACTATCAAACATACCTCATCCAAGTACCAGACACAGACACAGGTTAATCTATACATAACGCATGTTTATCAGAATCTATTTTCCATTCACCAGCCAGCATTTAAAAACCTGTTTTTTTAAAAAATTTTCTAATTCTAAGCAGTGACAATACATGATTCAGCCTACCAGACTTTTTTACATTATACTCGTAACTGTTTACTCGTACCAACTCGTAAATGTTTATATTCAATTACATGTTCATTGTTTTCACTTATATTTTATGAGAAATGAATACCATTAACTTTGATGTCAGCGAAAATAGTTGATACACAAATAAATTGTCCCTAAATTTAGTTTTTAACAATAATAAGAAATCGTGTGTAAAAATAAAAATTGTGTCTCACTATGAATTCGGTTGTTAATAATTTCGCGACATTATGATACGATGTTCTATTTTCAGATAATTACTGAAAAAAGCCAGCTATTTGTGCCGGACTGCGCTAGAAGGAAGGTTATGTTTTTCGAGGGTATGTATGTATGTATAATTGCTTGGCACGCTCTGCGGCCTCGGCTCGATGGATAGCTTGAGAGGTGTCGTTAGATTCTTATTTACTGTTATCATCATAAAATCATAAAAAGTTACTTTTCATTCACTTGTAAAATTTAAACTACTGTCAGCGACATCGCCTTAATTTTTCTCATTCGAATCTACATTCAAGGGTACATAAACGACTGCATCTTGTTTTTTAGTCTAAGCGAAGCAGGCACAGTATTCTCAACACTACATCAGTGTCTGACGTGTCCAATTACCTGTCTAACGAGATCCCTGCGATTGTATAGCTTTTCGGAGCACCAATTGGAACACCGTTACCGTCGCTTCGGATCACGTAGTTGCCTCGCACAAAAACTTAAAATGTGTCAATGACGATGAAAAGGTTTGGAGTTCAATACACCTGGGTCGTTGATTGTATGGAAACAAATAGGGTCCGACCATGGCTCATGTATTCGTGTGCAATAGAAACTGTTATGGGTTGGTTTTTGTAAATGGTGAGAAGATACTAAATAGCTATTTTAATGTCATCGATGTTTTAATTTCGGCCTGCACTTGTACACTATTTAAAAAATCTAATAATAATCTAAATATGTATAGAAAAATAATAGAATTACATTTTCGTTTTTATTTGATTTGTACAAAATTGATACAATATTGTACAGGCTTTGATATTGTTACTCCACTCCTCTTTCATTTAACGACAGATCTCTACCTAATTGGTTGCCTGGAAGAAATCCATTTTAGCGATATGAGCATCTAAATGTACGCTGTATCCGTCTAAACAAGTCAACTTCTGAACAATAGCTTCAATTAAAGATATCCACGAACGAGTTTTACTAATATACATTTTATTTAAAAGTAAACTAGGCCAGCTTATGCCCGCAAACTTGTATGCTTGGACATCAGAAATTATCCCACGGGAACTATTTATCGGGATGAAATGTAGCTTATGTCCCTCTACATGCCATTGGCTGTGCAAAAGGCATATTTGGTTTGTGTGCCATATTACATTAAATCCAGTTTAGTTATATAAAAGGCAAAACACAAACCCAAGTCCAATATTCATAGTGTAATGTTATGTGCTATGAGCCCTGATTCACCGAAATAAATTACCACAGCTACTCCGTAAACAATATGCTAACAACACGCCGAAAACGACGTATCCTTTCAAATATATTCATGAGCACAATATAGGGTAAGATAATACAGATTTTGATGTACAAAAACTGAGTATAAATTACACTTTCCAATCAAAATTTATTTTCATCCCAACGTTGATTAATATAATGGCTTTTAACATTCACCGGCGGCGTGGGAACACCCAATGTAATGGAACTGAACGACATTTTTCACCCACTCGACAGTTATGGGCCTTCGATTGATTACTTAACACTTTAAAAAATCTTAACGTTCTTAAAAGCTGTAATAAAAACAAAAATATCATAATTGTCTATTTCACGGTTGATTAGATTATAATGGGACCGGTATTAAAGTTTAATTGATATCGCTTCTGACATTCACTTAAAGGTCTTAAGCGTCTACAAGTTTATGAAAAATGTATATCCACCTTGAAATGGCATTTCCCTCAACATACTAGATCCCTCAACAAGCTAGAGTGAATGCGACATGGTTCAAAAGTGGATACATATTTTATAGTTTAGTTAGTTAGTATGTTTTTTTTTTAATGTTTGTTACTTTAAAACGTTTGACTGGGTGAACCGATTTGGATGATTCTTTTTTTATTTGAAAGGTTGTGCTTCTCGTGTGGTCCTATTTCAATTTGGTCCAGTTCTGACAATGACATCCATGAGAAAACGATATAAATCTTAAATTTGCCTTAGTAAAAGTAGACTTTTAGGGCAATTGAAGTCGGTTTCCAGTTCTTTTTGAACGCATGTACTCGTATCCCAATCGAATGAATAATTTCTGGAGCCCACGCAGAAGTTGCGGACAAAGAAACTAGTTACAATATAAGTAAGTTGCACAAAATAACGATAAAGACATTTTAATAAACTACAGAAAGAGTTACTTTACAATAAAGTCAGGAGCTTAAAATAAACGAAACATACCACGTCACGATCGCATACAGTCTTCGTACAGTGCGACAAAGGCATACTGTCCCTGCGCAAGATTCAAAATAAAATTATATAAATGTTAATAACAAGGGACGGGTACATTGTCGTCGCTCGAGCCTGTGACAATGAAAGGGGTTGCGCCGGATGTTAGAGATCACACGAATTATCATACTACATGCTCCAAGGAACGTGGAATGGAATATTTGTGACTATTTTTTGTGTGTCTGGATTGTCTCATTATTGCTTTTTTGGATTCTTGTACCTGTATGAATTTGTTTGTATACGCCACAGATATATATAGGGTACTGTCTAGGGTACGCTCTGTGCGGGAGATATATGTATATATTTGCGAAAAGATACAAGTGACGCAATTTTAAAGAATGTAATGCTGCTTCAGAAGATTTATCATCCATGCAACAATGGTTGTCATTGCAATTGTACGTGAAAGTTGAAAATCTAAAAGTACGCACAGTTTTTAATAATGTGTTGTTTAGTGGGTTTCTGTTATAGTTTCTATAGATAGAATTGGATTTATTGTACACCGGGCTACACATCAAGCTATACATTTCCAGTATACGCTGACCTCGCATTTTTCGCACTATGTTAGTTCAGCGTATACTTGACCTGTAGCCTTGTGTACTTTCTGTGTTCTTTATCTAAAAATCTTTACAAAGAGAATTAGTTCTCCTTGCAATGATTATAATTTCATCCTAGAAAAACATAATTGGCATTTAGCGAAAGTGAATCATACCATAATACAGTATATAATTTTGAAGGTCATTGTACCCCTCGTGACCCTTAGATAATGTTTGCTGTCAATTAAGTCAACCGTTAAAGGTTTATTACCCCTCGAGTATATCACACGGTACTAGGAGCGCATAATAACAGCAGAGCACGAATCCAGGAGGATATTTAATGAGCGTGAGCCGGGCAGATCGTTACTGCGGGCCCATGTGTATTATTATGCCCAAGAAGGAATGCTGAGGCGAGGTCACCGACAGTACCAGTAGCTAGCCTAGCTACGTGAGTTACCACATGGTACTCGCTGACCCTTGCCAATTATTCATTCACCCAACGTCTTTCGTGCAATTTATTTATTTTTTATTCCACGTGCTATTTCATACACGCTCGTTCGTGAGGTGGTTCGTATTCAATCATTTTTGCTTCATTTATATACAGTACATTGACAGAACAAGTGTTTTACTTTGGTTCGTTTGTAGTGAGAGAAACTGCTGTTGTTCATGTTTTACTCTGGACTTTTTATTTCATGGATTTAATTCTCGATTTATATCATCCATACGAGAATGAAGACCTATTAAGATCATGACGTGATATGTGGTTTTCTATTGAATTGTACCTTTTATAATTCTACAGCCATTATTTCAGACGAAGTAGTGGCTGCATAATTTATATGACAGAAACATTGTACCTTACTGCAACAAACTAATTCACTGTCGCATTTACGATCTTTGTCTGAGTCCATCCATAGAATTACAGACTCAGTTCTCAGAATACGTTTTTGAAAGATACATATCGATAAAAACATTAATCCATGAAAGATACATAGTGACAAAAAAACTAATCCATTACAATTTAAATGTTAATTGAAGTACGGATTACCTAAAGTAAAATTTTTGTACAGCCAATAATGTTAGTAACAAACTGGCCGATTCAAAATCAAGTTCGAATTTTCCTTTGAGAAATTCTTTTTCCATTTTATTCAGTTCGTCTTCGTTACCGAGCGCTATTATAATAAATTTATGTCGATACGTTAGATGGTAGATAAGTTCAGCTAACGATAGACATCTTTGACCTCTGCTCCGCTAATAATCGTGTCGAACACTCTTCGTATTTGGTCGGCGGGGGATTATTGTTGCTTTTTGTTATCGCCGTCATCGTTCCGACTTTTTACAGCAAACCGTCACTTGTTGGAGATGACGGTGCACTTTGCTTTGATTGTGATTTACATTGTGGTTTATCTTGTGAAGTGGACACTGGGATTGTTGAAGCGATAAAAGATCTACAGGGTATTTAGATCGACTGCATATATAGGTACATATATAGAATAGTTTTAATACAAATTCTATAGTTTATTGTAAAGATAGGACTAGAGTTAATATGGGCAATTTTAGTTGGTGGTAGAGCATTATGTGTCGGCCTGGCTAGCTACTACTATGTTACCTAAGTCTGCCGCCAAACAGTAGTGTTAATAGCACTGTTGTGTCCCGGAATGAAAGAGAGCAGAGCCAGTGCGCCTCATTAGCTTGAGGTTTCTGGGTTTTCTCTATCACTACCAACTCCGATCAACTTCCCGTTGGTCTCCTGGTAAGGGAGTTTGGTCGCGAAGGGTGGAAGTGGATGGTTGTGGGTGGCGATCTAGAAAGAGTTACATTTACTCTACGCTTAAGCCAAAATAAACGTCCACCCGTGCGAAGCCGGGCGGGAGGCTAGTTGTAACTTAAAAGTAAGTCCATACATTGGTATCGTCATATGTCAATGTTGTAGTATCTTCAACAAATATGTTGTACTTTCTGAAATATTAGCTTTATATTAGCATTTGATTGAACTATGAAATCCGAAACTATAAGTTAGTAGTTAACTCAATTGCCATAATGTTACCGTTAAGCAGCCTTAAGCACTAATGAGAACAGACAAGTTATTCAAGGCGAACACTTGACTTCCAGGCAGTACATGCCCACATAAAAAGTCTTATCATTCTATGAGGCGTTTAGTAATCTTCAGTCGATAAGGAAGTCTATTCTTTGATGATTCGTATTTGTTAACTCTAGTGGAGGCAGATCACGATTCTTATAGTAGACAGTACATCTAAGTCGGCCTGTGTGGTTGCAATAAATACTTATTTGCGATAGCGTGAGCTTGTCATCGTAAGGTACAATCAAGGTAGAGGCTGAGGCAAGCCGTGGCCGGTCACTAGATTGCCCGGGGCATTGTTCCCACTCGAGCTTATATTTGCTTTCAGGCCATATCTAGCTGCATGTTGCGATTGATAAATGCTCCTCATATACGACCGTACATTGTAGTTATTGATTATGACTTTGATATAGGGATTAAGTGATAGGTTTGCGTAGACTAAGAGGCACTCGCGTGAAATTACGTCAGTTTATATTTACATCACAACTTACGCAAAAGGATCGCGTTTGACGGCACATTATTGATTAACGCTGATATTCTAAACGATGTTAAACATTCATATCTGTAACAAAGTAACCAATTGAGAATTGAGAAGGGGGGGGGGGGGGGGGGGGGGGAAGCCGTTGCCCTGGATGACCTATAGGATTAGTGAAGTGACATGAACCATTATAATAAAATGGAAGTGACAAATATATTAGTGTAGTTAAATGTTTCAATGACATGTTAATTTGCACAGAGTTGTAATATAAATACAAGACAAAACCTGTATGGTTAGGCATGGGGGTAAGCTTATTAGTTTAAGGTTTGACATTAGGCTTTATAATAAGTTTATCTTACTCGTACATCGGTAAATCAATAGAGCTGTATTTAAGATTTTTCTGATTCACGCTGATTGATGATTGCAATCATCAAAATCATAATGCAGGTGTAGAAGTTGCTGCTTGATTCTTCAAATTATCCTACATACAGACACCGGCACAGATGTAAGGTGAACCTATTCTAAAGCGGGGACCACACGTTCAAGAAAAACGATGTTCGAATAAGTTGACATCATCAAAAGACCTTATTATCTTACTAGAGGTATTAGATAACCTAATGTAATAAAATCGTCTCATTATTATTTTTGTAACTTATCTCTGGACCTAGGCTACAAGTTATGAAGTGCCTTAGGATTTATGTCAGCATCTCTTAGCCTATAACGACTGTAATAATTATAACGACATTGATATCAGTCGTGTAAGGTTTCGACTCACAGAAATTATTTACTGCAGCCGCAGCTCTGTTGCTCATTAGTCCGTCTGTAAGCATGCGTGTTGCCACATGAGTTTTAAAATTATAATTTATGGCTTATTCGAGTGTCGAAAGAGTAGATTGTGTGGGCGGGACTAGTTGTGGAGCATCGTACTAGATCGTATTGGGGTAACGTTACGTCCTAAGCTTTGTTGCCGCTTCACTGAGTTCAAGGTATATTTTATGTAATTCTGATGAAAGTCTCTTATGTACTTGTCTTCTTCAATTGAAAGGCTAAAGGCCGCAAATTTTGTCATAGGGAGCTAATTTCTCGAATAGTCCTGATATTTCTATATACTTCGAAAGACTCATTGTGTACATCTTGCGAGAGGAAAATTTGAAAAAACATTCACATTTTTTTAGGCTTTTGAAATTGATAAAAATGCTTATTACCAGAAACAATATCAACTAATGATAAGCGACTATACATATAGGACACACACTTGCCTTTTCTCATATGTAACCCGATTCTACAAGTTTCCAAAGTCCCACAAAATATGTGGTCCGGGAAACACATAAACTTGCAGGGAATTCAAGTTCTTAGATGCATAATACATGAACAAGCTAAAGCCTCATGGAAAATGGCGGAGCATCTACTAATATGTAAGAATCAGGTCGTGTAATTTAAAAGCGTTCCCTAAATGAAGCCTGAAAATAGACTGAATATTTACTTAAAGTTATTATAATAATAAGTAAAAGAAAATGTTAAATAAATAAACGTTGAAAATCTGTATACATATAGATCTACTAAACTATACAATTATCTGTCATTGTTTCAGCAGCCAATTCAAACTTGTCATTCTGTCATGCCCTTACCAACAAATGCAAATTCAACTCAAGATCAATCGGAATTTGAGCTGTCAACTTCCAATGTTGCACTATTCCACTCCTTTGTTTATTTGTTTCGTTGGCAAATGGTCTGGAGAATTAATGACGCTATGGCACAACCTTGGAGAACATTGCGTGCTGATTTAGAACTAGATTAAACTGGCACATCTCATATGTACCCATATTGACCATTGCTTTCTGAAATTATTTTAAAATCAAGGTACGAGTATATGTCGATGTATATATACAAGCTGAGTTAGATTTCAACCTTCAGCCGATTTCAAGGGATGATAAAAGAAACATATGACTTCTTTACTGATAGTTGATTTATCTTATCTATTAATATAGCCAAATACAACTTCATTATTTGAACAAAAAGACCTGAGGCCAAAATAAGTACCAAAATATTCAGAATAAATAAGTTGATAGAAATCAAAAGCGTAATTGATGAGCGCTCGCGCACGTATTTCTCCTTGTATCTGCGCTGTGCTGGATAGCATCGGAGATGATGATAGCGGCCAGCCCTTGTAAGAATACCACGGTGCTTTTGTAAGAAATATGTCTAATTTTCTTATGACTGAATTTAAAAGTCTGATTTTGTTTGTGAACAGAATGTAAGCTTTTGACAAGGTGTTACAAATATGCCAGAGCTCTGACAAATACGTTAACATCATTAAATTCTTATTGATCCCAAAAGTCGAAATTGTAAGTCAATCTAATCAACTCAATTTTTCCTTTGTTGTATATGAATAATAGAAATGACAAAAAAGTATAGTGTTGTGGGTTTATGTTAAGAATATTGATGCTGCGATGCGACTGCTAGTCGTTCGGTAGTTGCTTAGAAAATTCAAATCAATCAGTATAACTAAATGAAAATTATCTTGAATTATTGGCTATACACGCGTACTCGTTCGTATACTTTCATCCTTATAAGATTGTGAAGCATTTTTAGCATAATTTTTCTTTGATCTTACTTCTATTATCATCTTTTGTTTTGAGTCATTGAATGACGTCTCTGAATGAATAACTTAAGTAGCTATTGACATTTTCTTCGGTTCAATGGTTTCCTTTTATGTTCCTCCTAAGCCGAAGGGCAATCGCAGACTCTTTGTTCCATTTGAAACGATTTGTGACTTTGAACCGTGTCTAATTTTGTAGTTATAGATTCATATCTTAAACAACCATTGTGTGATATCTATGTTACTTTAAAACCAGGAAGCGTGCGATCAAAAATATCCTTGGTTTTATTGTGAAGGTCAAACCCAACTTCAATTTTTAGCTTCAACTGCTCAATAATTCTGACCTTTTGACTCGTAGCATTTTTTACAATTCCAATTCTATAATGAGCATTGTTGGCTGACAGATGATTTATTGATTCTTTTCCATTAGACATATCTACCTCGGATGATCAGGGTCAGTCACGGCGCTATTTACCTGCAAAGAGAAAAAGCTTATTATTTTTTTGTATTTTTTAAATATTCTGACTTTGTATTGTTCCTTATGAGCAAGTATTTTCAGGCCTACATGCAAACCTTTGAGTAAGAGGTCGGAAGACATTTTCTGTCTTGAAGACGCGTCAGCCACACATTGAGTAATTTGGACAAATAACACATAAGTTTGGACCGAAAGCTGATGATTTTAACCACATTATGACTATATGGCCTTGCCTATAAATAGCTTATTCACAGCCTTGAAGAGCTCAAAGTAGCCCTTAGGAAAATTAATTTTAATCTAGTATACAGCTTGTCTTCGAATGTTATTAAATGGATCCACGATTATCGCATTTTCGTGCCGCTGCTGTCCGGATGGTTCGAGCAAGGGTAGGGATCGGGTATATTTGTGAGAAATAGGAACTTTGGATAAATAATATTACGTCATACCGTGATAGCTAGTGACAAGTGTAATGAGATTGCCGAAGCTAACCTTCATGTATTTGTCCAACACGTTAACTAATGTCAGATCAGTATTGATACAATCAGCAAGCACCTGCCATTTGACAAACGGTACCACCAAACAACAGCACAAAAGAATAACAGTATCGTCATTGTGATTATGTAGGGTTTCGGCAAACGTCCGGAGTCACGCTGACTCGTGCTCTCGAATCTGATAAGAGTGTAAAAATATCGAGTCGATGTTGTCCAGGAGGTGACCACATTTAATCCGTTCGGACAAACGAAAAAAAGTTTTCTATTATTATATTTATAGCACTCCTGAAATAATACAGTGACATTTGTGACACGAAAGGTAATTATGTATGACCAAATGTATAACATTAATCTGTATAAATGAAAACCCTTGACTGCTTTAGTCATTTGATAAACTATAATGTAAAAATATGTTTTATAAATTGTAAATTTTTCAAATAATTCTCTAGTTTAATTTATAAAATAAGTTTTATATTAATTACATTTAATTAGAATTGTAATGAGTTATTTATTTTATTGTGTTTTAGTTATTATTTATTTAGAGTTATTTAATTTATGAAAAAGTGTTGCCCATTGTATTTTCGATACAGTCAAGTAATGAATTGATGGTAAGAGTTCATGTTAAATTAAAATCACCTTTAGCTCTCTTAGCTAAAACTGAAAAGGTTTTAAATAGCACTCCAGCTCAGTTTAAAGGATCATTTATCGTCTCCAAAGTAATTAAAATTTCACTCAGAACTCTGGGTCATTGTCAAAACTTATTTTGACTTCAAGGCTAATATTTCCAGTTCTTGTAGTTCCTTTGGAATATCATTGAACAGTTTAACACCTTCAAACCAAATACACATTTTTCTGTAGCTGGTTCTCGGTCCTCGCAGTTTTGTTTTTATTGTGTAAGCAAACAAATATTTTTAGAAGTGTGGTCACCGCTCACGGCTTTTTAAAATATCGAGCCGATAGTTACGATCGCGCGATCGAAGTTATCCTGGTCGTGATCGATAGAGGATCGAAGTGTCACGCCCGTGGGTCGACGCCCTGGGTTCCCCAGGTCACGGCCGTGCTCTTCAACTCGCAACGTGCAACGCAAATATTCATCCTATTCCTTCAGCGGATATGTTTATACGTGGAATACTCGTAACATGCGGACAATAATAGTAAAACAATGGAAACGACATTTTTACTGCACCTTACACCAAAAACATGTACTTTGCGATCCACTAAATATTTCACTGAAGTATTCTACCATCTTAATCAAGTATCAAAGCAGCGGCCAGAAAATCAGTCAATATAATTTAACATTTCTATCATAAGCTCTCAAATCCAAGAGCTCAAGACGGAAAACTTGAGCAATAAGATCATTCTAGTCTTTGTCTTTGGAACGACGGCAAAGACTATAACAATTTTTATGACATCACAATATCTTCCTAGATATTTACAAACCTTAACGTGAGGCAAATTAGAATCACTTTTGTCAATCAAATTAGAATTATCGTTAGCGAAGAGCGACGAACAAGAATTAGGACTCATACACCTAGATATTGCAGCACACTTCTTGTAGTGGTGTACGAGTATCTCTTAAAAGTTAAAATCAAATGGCATACTGGTCACTGTTTATTTATTTAAAGAGATAAAACGAAAGGTGGCGTTAATTAGAACTGGGGGTCTAACACCTAGATATTACAACACACTTATGGGCTGGCAGTGGCGTATCGCTTAAAAGTTAGTCGATGGCATACCGGTCATTGTTTGTTTATTATTGATCTTCGATATTTTCGTATGTACAGCTACGAGTCACCACTGGAAATCGTTAAATTGAAATGCATGCGAGAAATTCTAAGGTGATGACTGTGGACAACGACTTGTGTAGGCAATAAATAGTTTTGCTATAAACTGGCAAATCTATATGTTGACTGTGTTAAGAAGTGTGAATTGTGAATATTTTACGTAAGCCACTCTTAGCCTTATGTGTGAATAGTTCAATAAGTACACAAATATTTTAATTAATATATGTTTGTTCATTGCAATACAATTCAACTGCATCTAGGAAAAACACTATCTGAATACAACCATCAACCCAACTGCCAGGCTGCTAATCTGATATCTGCCAATCTGATGTTAGCACTGCTATTAAGCGGTAGACTTAGGTTCCATGGTGGACAGCAGACATAGAAGCCCTATCACTAACCAAACCAAGTACCAACAGGTACCTCCATTGGGAAACTAACCCTGGACCTACAAATTATTAGTACAAGCGTGTAATAGGGCCACGGAGGCGGTTAAAGTGTCGTCTGATATGAAGTTATCAATAAAACATTGTATATCGGAAACGGGTATGGGTTGTATGTTGGACTGTTGATATACCAACAGTGGTAACAATGTCTCGAACTCAAGAATTCAAATCCTGAACAAACTTAAAGATCAAGGATTGGCAGCCCGTACATATCTCGTAAATCTTGCAATCTTATGCGAGTAACAGTGATCCTTGGTTTCCAACTTTCCGATAAAGTTTCTAAACTCTAGAACTTATATTGGAAACCGCTGTAATAGAGATAAGCTAGATGTTAGAAATCTAATTGAGTTGGAATTCATTACAGTACTATTTGTTTTGAACTGCTTTGCTAGCGGGTCAAATAGGTCTGTATTTAGAACATCACAAATTATCCGAAATAAGAGTCGTAAAAATCATTATATGTTGAATAGGAGTATCCATCATATGTTGCCATCAGTATGAACGGATTCTGCATGAGGGCGATTCAATAATCACCTCTGATAAATAGAAACAAGCCATGTACATAATTTGCAAAGTCTGGTACAACGGGTACTAGTACGATACTTTTACCGAATTAACAATACAAGAATACAAAACCCGTCATCCTATGTATATCGATGTTATCACAAGTCAAGAAAAAAATACCGATACAGTCGGATTATGCGACCTTTACCCCCGGAACATAGTTGCACTTGTGAGCGCTAAATGCCAATTTCTAAGCCAATGCTATCAAATCACCATAAACCTATCTTAGCTATGGCTCAATATGGAGCGCACGACCTAACGGACAACTGTTTGCTTCCAAGAATGATGTGGGTTCGCTTTACACTTTGACCTTAGCCTGTTTTGGTATGAGATTGCGGCAAAAAATGGGGCTTTAGATCAATTTCGCATGTAAGGTAAAGCATTGCGGGCTAGCTCCAATCGAAAGGAGCGTGCCCTCTCGTTACTGGATGGAGTTGAGATCTCTTGTTGATACAAGTTAGGACTTATAACGATTTTGAACAACTCAATGTTGGGTCGAAGGCGTCGAATTGGTTGTGGTTATGATTAATGTGTCTATCTTGCTTTGTTTATCTTCGTTGTTATTTACTACATCCCATTCCTGGTTGACCGTAGGGAGTGCTAAGGCTTGAAAGAGCTATCTTCAACAGTGTGGGTGAAACGGACTGATAAAGTAAGTAAGGTTGATGGTCTGAGCTTAAAGTTACGCCGTACGCCGAGATAGACGATTTGTTATTTGTAAATTATAATGTTTAACTACTATTAGACAGGTTACAGAAATAATCAAATAGTCCTTTCGAAGACTGTGGACCATCAATTAGGGTCGTAAATGTACCCATTGTTAACTAGAGTTATGGAGATCAATCAGTGGTCTTTGTACCCGTCCTACTAAAAATGTATCCGAGGAGGGTCAGGTGCGCTGCGATCGGCGCAAGAGCAGAGGTTAATCGAGTATGCGCCCGCGCCCGCGCCGACGCGGAAGCGCTGCCCTGATAACATTGCACCATAATAAACAATGCATGCCATGATGAGGTTAAGCTCATACCCCTAAACAAGATTGAATTTTCCACTTTATGAAACATTTAACATTCATCCATTTTAGCCGCAAATTAAAGGTTAGAAATGTCACATCGTGCGCGTGGGTCGCTATCTAAATTTGAAACAGTTAACAATTTACGATAACACCATCCAATAAAATTATAATAGTTATTAGATTTGTAACAATAAAAACCGGTGTATGTTGTCCAAATGTCATTACTTAATAAAAATAATGTCCAATTAAAAACGTCCTACGCACAGAAATAAACGAAAACTATTCCCACTGCATATAGGTTTCTCGGATCAACTGGCATGCGCTCCAACTTTTTTTTATTGTATGAAGGAGAAAAAATTGTTATCATAGGAGAAAAAATGGTGTGATTATCGAAATTTTAATGAGGCCATAAATAACAGTGGGGCCTCGATTATTCCAATACTGGACAAATTGTAGATGCACCCTCGGGCAGGATCGGCCGGTCGGCTGTTAACAATACCTCAAGGAGCGCAGGGTCAAACATTTTTTCTCCAAATAAACCGTCTTGAATGGAGGCTTGATTTTATGATTTATAGGGCCCTTTATCCGGTCTCCGCTTCTCCGTATTCTGTTTTGATTGAGGTTTCTTTCAGACCTCCGAAGATTGATTGTTCTTTATGGTGTGGGAGTTTTGGTTGATTGCGTTTGAGTGTAAATATTTTAGTTTTGTTCTTGTTTGTGCTTTGAAAGAGTGCTCTAGGTGTTAGCGATGAGCCTTCGCCCGATCAACGAGATATGAGGGGACTCGTTTTGATTTCAACAGTTTTATTTTAATAGCTTGGATTCGATTTCACATCTTCAAGATAAGAGTTATTTAATATAAGATTTATCTATCGAGCTATTCATCAATTTAATTTATTACGACTATTTACGTGTTTTAATCGCTCAGCGATAACGCAACGGTAGAGAGTTTGTGTGTCACATTCTAATGTATTGCCCCCACAAAACGTTTTTATATCTCCCTTTGTTGACATGTGAGATCTTGTTTCACTAGTTATATATTTTGATACTTTATGACAAATTAAATATTTTATGTGCAATAGCCTTTGTAATGAGATATTGTTATTTATTATTCCCTTTCGTGCAACAAAGAAAGAAAAACTTTACTTGTATTCGGTGCTCTAGTTTTGCTTTTAGGGTTCCGCAACTCAATAGGAAAAATGATCGCTTATAGGATTACTTCGTTGTTCGTCTTTCCGTTCGTCTGTTAGACCGTCTGACAGACCGTCCGTCTGTCTGTCTGTCAATATCCTTTTTATCAGAAACGTGTATAAAGTTCCCTTGGAGCTGTCAAAAAATTTAAATTTTCTAAGTCAACGCCATCAACAGATACGATCGTTTATGCCTTTAAGGAACAAAGAAAACCTATAATAATTAAGTTTGACAAGAAGCAAGGTAATAATAATAAACCATAACGTATTAATTGTATTATACTGAAATAGCTTTTTTACCATTCAATCGAGCTGACATTTTTGTTAGAGAATTGTCTGGAGACCTTGCCTATTTATTATTTTTAGTACGTTTATTATTCATAGTCTGTACGAATCTCTCAGTGCGTGAGTCCGACTCGCACTTAGCTGTTTTTCCTATTAATCTTGGACCAAAAATAATTAAAAAACCAACTGAAAATCTTACACTCTCAGAGACAATAAATACAGGCAATCTATATTTAGAAAACATGTTGCTCTATACATGTCATTTGCAGACACTCCAAGCAAAAAGGTTTTTCGTTTTGAAATTCCTTAAACCATTGGTCTTCAGAGATAATGGCGAAATCTCAGAATTTCTGCGTTTCCCGTTCGTCCCCATCGTTGGGACAGCGGGCCATTCCCTTCGAGACAATTGAGCAATCGAACCCACCGCGGGCTTTCAAGCATCCTTGATTGTTCCTTCGAACCTGAATACCCTGGCTATGGACTTGTGAGATACTAGACGTTTTCTTGACAACTTTACTGGTTTTATACTTGTGAATACGTTATTTGAACGTCTGTTAAATACATATTGTGAGTATTTTGTCGTCCAACAGAATTTTTTTCAGGTTTCAACATGTCATGTTATGTAAATTCACATTTATTGTACCGTTACGTTCCGACTTGCACGGAGGAAGATGAACGAGAGGTTTTACTGGATTCTACGTTACCCATTTTCTTTGTTAGATGTTGTGTGTCTTTTGAATATGTACTTCCCTCGACCCTAGAGAGATTTAAATATAGTATATAGGTTATAGAGCGGGCATTGTGTAACTCTGAAATGTTTGTAACATGAATCAGAAAAACTTTGATCTCGAAATTCAATGATACGTCAAATGCCTTTTACGGCCGCGTGACGTGATGACGTGACAATAGCTAGTCTGAGTGACTTATTACCAATTGGTAAATAGTTTAGGATCAAATTTAAGTTTGCCCTTTCCAGTCTGTCACTAATAATGTTAAATGTCTTTGCTCAACCCCAATTAAAAGTCACTTACGCTTTATTCCTTTTCCAGAATGTTGATATAATTTGTACGTGACATTTTGACACTCATGTCACCGGTGTGCCCTAGATTCATCTGGGGGACGGTTGTTAGAAGGATGGAGCTTCAGATAGTCACGAGCCTCGATGGTATTTCTCATTAGGTCGGTCGTAAAGAAGGACACTTCGACGCTTCCTAATGTCCCCACGTCACATTTTTACGACTATTGGCCGTAATTTTAAAATGCTCTCAGGCTCAAATGGGTTGGTAATATATTACCCAAAACCATTGACCTATAAATAAACTAGAAACGATACTGTCATTGGTAGCAGAAAATTGTTGGGTGACAGCGGCAACATTGCCAAAGATGTACGGAAGCTGTCACACTGCAGCAAACATTTTTGACATAATAATCACTACTTATTATTTAGTTACATAAGACACACGAAGAAAAAATTAGAATTGTTAATCCTGTATTATAAACATTTGCATGAATAAACGTGTAATCTACGATTTAATTTGTTAAAACATCTGTAATACACATTTACGGCAAAATAAGTGTATCTTATTGTAGTCGAAATGACGGGTAAAATATTGCAAGAGTAATTAATTGTTAGCGCTGATATTAACTGACTTTTTGTTCTTAGTAATGTCTTACATTAACAAATAAAATATTTTTTTTATTTCCAACTGGAAATCAATTATCATAAATAGAACTCGTAATATCATTTGAAAACTAAATATATGTAATACAGAGAGAGTCAAGGTTTGCAAGGTGTGTATTTTGGGTATCAAATGAGAAGATAGTAGAGAAGAAGCTAACGTTCTAAGTCAGCCTTTGCCAGCACTCACGTTGTGGCATGTATGTTGTCAAGGATCAACAATGAGTTTTAGTACTTTGTGGTGGCATGTCTATCAATATAAGCCAATGATTCTTAAAACACGTACCGATGCAACAACAAGTAAGTGTGAGCATATCGCCTCAGAGAGACCGGAAAAGTTTTTAACAATTTTAGATAACGTAGATACCGACGTGCTTACGCTGAGATATTTGGTAATAAAACTCGTAATCCGCTGTTGTCCAGCTATAATGGTCGTGTTAAGTGTCATTAAAAACGATTCTGATTGTCTTTTACGTAGTATAAAGATCATTGTAGAAAAGAAAGGGACTTTAAAGCTGATAAAGCTACAAACTATACTTACGTCGGAGTGATTTTTGTTTTATTAGATTCTAAGTTTTAGTCACGAATGTGTTATTGGAAAACTAATATTTTATAGAAAAACCTTTCCTTATTATCTTTGTAAAATATACAGTGAATAACTATGCATGTGTGTGGTATATGGCTACACCGTTGGGGCTGTTGATCCGTAGGTTAGGTCATGTTATTAATACTTAACGGGGTACATATCGGTTGCCGGTATAATTGCTAAATAGGCCACTTCTATTATCCTGGATAGCAGCATACGGTTGGTTATCTTATTCTGAAGCCTGTCTTCTGAGCAAGCTTATCGTCGTTTACCGTCATTAACCAGAGGCAAAGGCCAAAAGCTATGCAATTTTGTGTAAAAATATAGATTTGATCCATAATAATTAATAATTGAATTTAAAGCCTGTACGAGTTCCTGTGGATTTAGGACCACGTTTTGCCACAATCTCACCTGATGGTAAGTGACAATGTGGTCGACGTTCATACATGTTGGTCTTGAAGGAGCCTATTCACTTTTGACTCCAATACATCTAGATTTTAGCTTTGTGGAAAAACAGTGCGTTCAGTGCGTGCATTTTTAATTACAAAATTGTGTGTAATAAAAATAAATGTTTCCGTTCAAATGAATCTTTCCTCAGTGTAGCTTTTCATCTGTATCTAATAATAGTGGTTAGACTATACATTGGAGACAGCGAACGTTTAATGCAAGTTGAAAGTGCCACCGCTAATAAATTCCACGTCGGCTATCTTCCGCAGGACAATTCTATTCGATTAAAGATATTTGCCCACCGGGTAGGGCCGCAATTGAAATGTCCCGCTAGCCTAGTGGGTGCGAGCAGTGTCCATTTCCGCAATTGCAAGACGTACGAAGGCGATCGTATACCGACAATGCAACTATCGTGTGCCGTCTAATCATCGTGTACTGTTAGGTCGTTGTTTGCCGAGGGCGGTGCGCATACGCTCGTAATATGCGTGCGAACGCGATACCGTCAACGTACACGCTGCGTCTCTCGGTTCTAAAGCTATCTGACGATACGCTTCAGTTGGTGCCGGACTAAGCGAATTACTGAGATAATAACAAATGCCCTTTTAACATGCGTAACGTATCAGATCCATGTTAAGTAAGGTCGTGCTAGGAATTGAAGTTATCTAATCAAGTAAATATATTGCAATATTCATTAGCTAGTGTCATTTCTAAAACGAAGTAATTTTTATTCACTTTCACTACAAAAGTTGTCCGTTCGAAATAAATATTTTTTCATTCCAAAGACAATTGACAAAATTAACGTTTGAAAGTCACTTTTGAAAGGATGTAAAGAGTTCCTAATACACTCCTACCACAAAATTTTAGTTTGGTCTACGTCATCTTGGTCTAAAGCTTTGTTTGTGCAACTGTCCAACACTTAGCCATCAAGAACTATCACCCCGCAATTAACTGAAACACGTCCTAACATTTGAACTCGAGTCGGGCTTACTTGCGTTATCTCTCTTATCTATACCGGTTAATTGTTGGGCAGCATTATCCTACAGAAATACGAAATGTAATATTGATAGCCAATAATGTCGAATTACCCGACAGTTAATTAGGGGCTGCCATTCAAACCATGTTCGAACGTTGTAGGACTTGTTTCGTAATGTCTGCCACAAACAGCCGCGTTTGTGATAATGATTTATAGGTGTACAAATGCACAGCGCTGGCGCCGCCATTGTTTTGCAAAGTGGCCGAAATTTAACACGGTTCACCACTTATTACGAGCACGCGATTTTTTGCAAACCACTAAACCGTTTTGGGGGTTTCTTGAAAATGCTTAAAACTTTTTATGA
This sequence comes from Carcina quercana, assembly GCA_910589575.2. Taxonomy (NCBI): domain Eukaryota; kingdom Metazoa; phylum Arthropoda; class Insecta; order Lepidoptera; family Depressariidae; genus Carcina; species Carcina quercana. The sequence continues at coordinate 4,483,757 of OU342434.1, read as the reverse complement.
GAACATGCCTGTTAGAACAAACGAAAAGAGTTTTGAAATAAGTCTGAAGACTCATTTTGTTCACGCTCTTTTTCATGCTTCTTTTTTTGCAGGCCGTACTCTCGTAATTTTACTTCAGTCCAAGACAGTTCAACTAGTGTTAATTCTTTAGATAACGTTACGGACCTTATAGCTTATTCCCTGTAATCCTCGCGATTATCGCTTGAACATAGATTGCTTCAAATTAATCTTATTGTTAGCTGTTAGCGAAATACATGGCTACCATTTATTACGATTCTACTTCAAATTCTCTAATAGGTGTTATTACCGAGATCAGATTGACCATTTATCTAAAGTACTCGTTTGACTCCATTAGACATAAATACGTCGGCGTGGTCAAAGTGTCATTTTTCAAACCACTAAACGCTAGTACAAACACTCTACCAATGACTTACTCACATCCGGTGTCCGGTAAAATAACAAGGGATATTTGAAATCCATTTTTGGGCAAGTCAGGACGCTAGTATGAAAACAGGACTAATAGACTGATATTTTAACAGTGCAGTTAAAGCTACTCGTATGCTGATGACTGATCCATTGATGACTTAACAAGTGATGAATGCTTACAGACATCATAATTAAAATGTTAACGTACGAGTACATGCAAATACTGTGATATGACTGCTATTCAAATCAGAAACTTTTTATGTTGTAATTGTGACGTCACATTATTAGGGGTTCGTTCAATAGTCTGTACACGATTCGGTAAGTGCCAGATTATGCCAAAATGACAGTGAATTTTGACTGGGTACTTGGTACACAAACGTGAAGTCGCTAGTCAGTCCATATCAGGGTTCTTTCAGTTTGTGGTAAAATGCTTCTACGAGTACAAAGAACGAATTTAAAAAAAAAAACGAATCGTGATATGTTCACAATATATTTATAAAGTTTTTTGATTATTACTACTACAAAAGTAGACCTGTCAACGGGTAAGAATATCAAAATCTGACATAAATTCTATATATCTTTCTCTATAAATCGAAGGGGCTTCAGAAGCAGAATGTTGCAAAAGAATGTTGTTTAAAATCACTGCAATAAATCATTTCGAATCCATCCACTGCCGTTGAAAAGAATGTAAATTGAAACACTGCTCTTTCATTTATGTCCACTTCAACGATTACGACCAAAACGACGAGCAGAATTACTGCATTTATAACATCAAGGCATTACTTTTGAACAAACGAACACGTTTTCAGATTGTGCACCCACACGGCGATTACCTTACAAGGGACAGCTATAAATTTTTCATACATCCCATCCATTCGCATGTAACAATACATTTACTGAAGAGAAACAACATTTATTAAGAGCAGACAAAGCTTGCGCCTCACTGCATTACTATCCTAGAAATAAACGCTTATAAATCTTCAAGGGGTTATGTTTAATCACTTGTGGTACGCGTGTACGAAATGTACTGTGTGCCGGCGCGGATTAAAACAAATAAATGATGTGGTGTTGCTTCATTTTGTATTCTGGTCTCAAATGTTGTAAATATTTTACCAGGTACTCTAAAATCAACGCTACGTTAAAGACACTGTCGCTCGATATTATATACTAAATTTCTTTTACCATAATCTTTTAAATTAGTATGTGCTTTGTACATTAACTATCTAAAAATAGGGCATCAGATTGTAATGTCGGCAATGAGTATCTTCACAGTGTATCATAATTTACATTTTTACACTCATTTTTATTATTATTGTTCAAAACAGCTATTGTAGATGACAATAGAATTATTTTTGCTACACTGTAATCCGATTTCCAATTTTTAGGTTAATAAATAACAAAACCAGCTCTTGTATATTGAAAGATTATGGCAAAAGAAATTGTGTGTGGAAGCATTCTGATCGGATTCCCGTTAAAGCGCTATTTTCAAAATGCATAAGTGAGCTGATCTGAGTGAAGCATACTTTGTGCAGTGAGAGCTTTTGCAGTTAAATCCTGAATTATTTTAATCCTTGCCACTGAGGTATCTTTTGTAGTAAAAAGGGTCTTTGTTGGACCCCAGTAAATCAGCTTAGGCGACGGATGGCACGGCTGCTATCTTCCTAGCTTTGTGTTGTGTGAATCTGTCGCTTGTTTTCGCACGGGTGAGTTATATGTTTTGCTTCTTTGAAATATTTGCTATCATTTGTTTTTTGTCTTGTTACAAATCTGTTGATATTATTTTCAAGAGCTCAGAGCAAAAATTATTTTATGCATTTCATGCCATTTCTCTCTACATGTGCAAATATAATAAAGTGTTTCACTTTTTCGTTGTTATTTTTTTTACAATTGGGTTTAACAATTATAAGTGTATACAAACAACAGGCCGGAGGATTCATATATTCGAGAAATGTTTCTTTTATTACGTACCAGTGTTTGTCCGCGACTTAGTACACGAGTACTTCAAAAAGTACCCTACGGGAACTACTCGTTTAATCGGGGTAAAAATAGCCTATGCTATTTTCCTGCTCTTCAACTCATCATCATCATGATCAACAGCCTAAATATGTCCTCACACAATGTGTGAGTGAGAGAGCCATAGTCTACCACGCGGGCCGGGGGTCCAGTGTGGATTGGTAGACTTCACACACACCTTTGAATTTCTTAGGAGTGTGTAGGTTTCCTCACTATGTTTTCCTTCACCGAAAAGCCAATGATAATGATTTTATCACTCGTACATAAATTCCAAATAACAAATTGGAACTCATTGCTACGAGCCAGGATCGAACCCAGACCTCGATTGTTCAAGGTCTGACGCTCTACTCAACTGAGCTACCATGGCTTCATCAACTATGCTTATCCAAAACAACAAGATATTTTGAGTTTATATTATGGCATAAATGAAGGACAAAAAACTTGCTTTCTCATTTACAATATTTGATTTTAGGAAATTTCAATTAATTCAATAAAAACATCTAAAGAAAATTTATTACCAGTTATAAATGTTCGTGTAATAACCGTACACTTTTCAATGCCGTAATCTGATAATAATCTTCGGACTTATTTGTATTGAAACTACTTCCTCGTGTGTAGGGCAAGGTGAAACCTTTCGTGGTTCCGTTAATGCTATTAGTATGACAAGGGGGGTAAATAACAAAGGGGGCTAGTACATTGTAACATTACTGCGTGACATTTGTAAAACTACACAATCCGAGTTGACCTCCCATTACAACCTGCAGCATTTTTTATCTGTCAACATTTTTGTAAGTAGGTAAATAGGTTTGCACCTGGCCTGCATATCATCTGATGGGACTTTTAGAATGATGAACGTGCTCACCCAAAAGCTCAAGCAAATAAGACACTGTCTCTGCTGCCTTTCATTCCAGAACTCAACAATTTTTATTGTTTATTGCACATAATAATAATTACAAAGTCAATTATAACTAAAATTGTACAATTAGAGTGGCCTATCCCTAACGAGAGATTTCTCCCGGCACTCACACTGGAGCTTTCAAAAAATAAATATACTGAAAGTAGACTTACATACATGTACTCTTCCCCTTAGGAGTTGGGTATCTTTTGAAGATTCCCCTTCGTTAAAAAAGGTATCCCACCGAGAATAGAAACCGGGACCTCTGGAATGTTCGTCCAAAATTTAGCCATTGGCCACGGAGGCGGTATATAAATCAAAAACTCTTGAGTGTAGATATTAAGCTAACTATACATATATTATATAACTATACACCTAACAGAACACAAACTACATACCGGGAAAGTGGAAACGTGTACCGGGGCGTCCCCCTACTCGATGGACCGACGATCTAGTAAAGATCGCGGGGAGTCCCTGGATGCAAGTGGCTCGGGACCGGACGTGGTATACCATGGAGGAAGCCGATGCCCAGCAGTGGATGTTTGCCGGATGATGATGAACATATACCTACCTCTTCCTTTTTTCAAGAAGCTTAAAAAATGAAAAGAATATTCATGTGCATTCTGTATTACGCTTAGCTTACTTAACAAATCCCCGTAAAGGTCATTCTAAAAGTAAATATATAGTTTAAAATAATTCAAGTTGGAACTTGCTTCACTCTTGAAGTCAGCTGGCGCCGGTAGCCATTCATTCAATCGCGGTCAAGTGGATGCTAAGGAGCTTAAACACCGGCCCCGCAAAGCCGATAAACGCTTGGAATCTTATTATAAAGTTATTTTTCTAGCCTTTGAAGAAAAAAATCTCATAAACCATTTAAGAATGAACTGGACTAAACGACAACAGTAATTTATTTGCGCCAGATAAGTGCCTTTTGATACGGAATTTTTGAAGTTACGATTTTAAAAGATGCTCTCGAGGTAAAAAAAGATGAACGGTTCTAATAGCAATTGCGATCTTGTATTAAACAGCAGACAAATGTGTTGTCTAGAAAATAAAATCATCTTGATGCCGTTTTGATTGACATCCGAGAAAGAGTTAGTGCGATCAATATTGAGCAAATCATCACCCACTCAATCACGCTGTTATAAAATTTTTGTGAAAGAACTTCTCTTGGGGTTCCTAATGTTTTCTGGTTAACCCAAGCAATGATTGGGCCTAAAGGACAGCGGAAATAGCGTGATCTCTGACCTGAAATACCCACCAAGAAAGGTAAAGAACAGAAAGTGATGCCTAACACGAGAGAAACTTTGGTGCAATCCTATGGAAGACCCAGAACTCTTCGATATGCGTTCAGTCATCCCACATAACCCGGCTATTAGCCTAGGTAGTCTGGTGTCTTTTGAAGATTTCCCTTAGCTGTAAAAAGGGAAGACAGACGTTCGTGGAGGAAAGGAATCAGGTAGCAGTCGCATCACTCGCTTCCTTATACCCAGCCCACGCTAACAAGACGGAATAGTTCTCCGCTTCCCCCATCGACTGCGCCGTCTCTAAGAAAGGTCACGCACTAATTTCTATAGCAATAACATCGCTACAAGTTTTAGTCCATCCTAAGCTGCACAGGCGTTGTGAGAGAACAGTGTTCCGTATCTGACGAAACAGATCCAGGTCATCGTTTTGAAAGTAAAATAAAAATAATTTACGAAACAACGACTCATTCAAGTAGCAGACGACTTATCTAACGATCTAAGCTTAAAAGAGCGTAATTGTAGTTAAGTAGTCGTTGTTTTAGAATCTGGGACGACTCGATAAGGCATTAATTTTTAATTTGGAGCGATCGTGGCACACCGCTTCCACAAGGTGCCTTTAACATGTTGGGCAATCGCCCGGAGCGATCAGTACCTGCATAGAGTCATTGTTCATCAGCTAACAAGACGTCCATTGCTGGCTGTGACCGATTTACGTCAGGAGCTAATCATTTAACTGCGGTAATGGTTAATGACTGGGCCGGTATTGTTCGTGCACTTACGTAAGCTGTTGCAACGTCTTTGAACTCCAAACTTTCCAGTTATTAATTATGCTTTATTGGCCGCTGAACACTTAGCTTGGCTATTTTACAACGCATTTGTCTTGGAAAACGACAAAACTGTTAGGGAATGACTAGGCTCGTCGCAATGGTGTTGTTTTCCGTATTTGTGACAAGACTAGACTGGTAAGAATGTAAGAACTCGTAAGAATGAGCTGATGGAATCATTCAAGATGTCACCAAAACATGTGTTAAGAGAACCTACCTGAAAGCAAGTCATATTCGTTTAATAAGTGCACATCTTGGGAAACCGCTAAATTACATAATAACTTCGCCAAACATGTTTCAGAAGGTACTTCGCTATGTCAGTTCACACGATTAACATAATTTAAATATCAAAGTACTAATGACGCAATTTACATTTCTTCTTTCATTATGATTAATTTGGAACTTGGAGTTCTTTACTTACAAAAAGTACTTCAAAGAGCCCGATAAGTACTGCTCGCCAGGGTGTGAAAAGCATTCAATTGTAGTCCATCTAAAAAATAAAACATATTCGACGCCATACGACACTTTTTTTCTATCGATAGTGCTATAAAAACATTTGACACCTTACAGAGATTAAATCATATATGTAGATGTTAAGATAGCATTAATATTTCTGACAGGTTTTAGTAAAAGAGACCGACTAACCGGTCTCGGTGTATTTTGACAGTTTATTAGTATAGTATGAATAGTTATGACTAATAAATTATAAAAACGCTTACGTTAATATAGCGAAGTGTGAATGAACATACCTGTAAAATAGAAGAAAAAAAATCTGAATTAATAATATCACAGTTATACCTCAATATCATTTATAGTAAAGAAAGCGGGCATGAAGACATAAGGAATTTATTTCAACTGTCCATTAAATCGTTTCAAATCAATTAACGGGAAGTTGGTCAGATTTAATCAAATTACAAGATTTTTCTAATTTTTCCACCCTAGAGAAAGAATTAAATTTAGGAGGAACCATCCCTTAGAAATACCGTATTCAATAAAAAGGAAGGTTAAGTTTAAGGTTACACTGCATTCATCTAAGAAGTAGAATTTATACCTTCGAATTTAAATCAGACCAGCCTTTTGATTAAACCATTTAAACCATTTGTTTGCCACAGACAAATTACACATACAAACACACACACATATATATAAAACTAATTCATACATTTACAACATTACGATAAATACACATTAAAATGAGAAGGTTCTGTGGCAGGAGCTGTCTCAGTACCCGTTATGCTTTTCTGCTGAAAATCACAACACTGATTTTCAGCCAGCCCCAGATAAGACGGAGCTTATACAATAAAATGTATCATAAGTTCACAACTGGCAAAAGCGAAGGTAGAACAACGCTTTAACAAAACTGACTTTGTAACATAACATGGTACGCGTTTGTTGGTTCCGCGTATTCCCAACAGTCTCTTAAAGAATGATTTGTAACAAATATGCATAAAAAAGAAAGGATTCGGCGTGGAATTTGTAAACCTCCTATCTAGATCCAGATTGAATTTTTACGCAGGTTATAAGTAGAAGCGAAGTTTGGTGAGCTATTATGGTAGGAATATCCGTGCACAATGCTTCATTCATGCAATGTTTCTAGTAGCAAACACTGCATTCACCATACGAGTATTTGTAGATATTACACAATAGAGGTCAGTATCTATCGACTTAATGTATAAAACAAACTCACAAAACTAGTGTAAACCCAAATGTAAACAGAAATAACGGAATTACACAACACCGTGGGAGCAAACTCGACAGTCCGGTCGCCAGACGTGGCCTATGAGAAAAATCCATAAAATCCATTGATTTAAAATAAATTGCAGACTCACCACCAACACTCCAGTACGCAAGAACGTACTCGAAAAATTGGCTGTCTACCGCTGCGCCGTTTCAATGAGTACACGAAATGAAACTCAAAGTGATGACGATTCATACATACAATAAAATGATTTTAAAAGAATTATTTGTAAATCCACTATAGATACTTACTACATACGCTTTGAGTGCCGAGTTGGTCACTTAGTTTTCTTCGCCTATATGTATGAATTTTAGGATATACTTGTTTCAGTTGAAAGATAGAATGTAATGTCCTGATTACGCAAAAAAGGCACTCACTGATCAAACGAGTGCGAAAATGTGATATCGATTGCACGTAGCAGCGTATCCACACAGTGCTTGTAGTCGATGTTAGGCTCCATATGAAAAAGTTATTAAAATCTTCACGTTTGATAGATTTAAAACGGTCGATTATAATCGTTTAACTCACCGTAACGTTCTCATGGTGTGATGAAATGATAACTGTCTATATTAACGCGTGATGGTAACTAAACAAAGAGGCTATTAAGAATCAGCGGGCGTTTCAAGTTCCTTAAATTTAATAGACATTTAATATTGTAGCAGTTTTTGGTCGAGGATGAAAAATCTGCGTTTGTCTCTCTCTTTCCACGTTCACGCTTGTTCATGAGATGAGAGGTATGTAGAAAAATAGCGAACTAACAAAAGATAATTTATGAATAAATGCTTTGATGTCTATGATTTCCTATTCATTTGAAGCTGTTAATTTAAAATGGTCTGGGGTCAGATGAATATTGGACACTTGAGTTTACTTTAGGTATAATAAAAGAATGGATCAAAAGCCGTCTTAGTACAATTACTGGTACCGGCGGATAACAGTACTATCCGGAGGATACTCGGTTTGTTTGGTGGTGTGGAGTTCCCAGGGCTCCTCGACTTGCGCAGAGGATGACCACCGAGGAGGTTTTAGTGGATGGAAATTCCACATAGCCCGACTTCTCTCCGAAGGAGTCGGGTATCATTAAATATTTCCCCCTCGAAAAAAAGGCATGAAGCTAAAAAGATGTTACTGTGCCCCTCGCGATAATATTTTTACCTTCATGGTGGTATCGCGTTTTCTATATCCGCTTGACTAGCTACCACCATGTTATCTAAGTCTGCCGCTAAATAGCAGTACAAATAGCACTGTGGTGTTCCGGTATGAAAGGTAGCAAATCCAATGCCTTTATAGGCTTGTGGTGTTTTGGGCCAAGGCCAAGTGCAATCTCACCATTCAAAAGTGTTTATTTGTTAAATAAAGCTTCACAGACTTCAGTCGAGCGACACACTTTGTCATAAGCTACTTGAAGGAAGCTTAACCTTTAGCTATATTAATTATGTGGCTTTAGGCCACACTTAAAACAAGTACTATTTGAGAGCAATGTAAATATTAAGTGATTAGGGATGTGCAAATAAATTCTAATGATTACGAGTATATAATTTGCACAAAAAACCGAGCTGGAAAATAAAACATTTTCAGGATCAGCGTTAAAAAAAAGGAAAAAATACGTATCTAAGAACATTTAATTTTTTATTATTAAACTGTTATATTGCCTTTTAAGTTTGATTTTTCATTGTATAACATAAATACTTTCACAATATTAGCCATCTTATGGAAACATATCGAAAAAGTCAACCACATAGAAGAGCACGAGCCTGCTACAGATCCACGGAAAGTGATGCTCAAGTTATAGCATTTTGATTATACCCGTAACAACTCAGAGAACATCTGAGGTGTTGTTAAGTAAATAGGAGGCTTTATAGATTTAGGACATCAAAGATTTAAGCTAAAGTCCTTGGCATCGTTTTCAAGAATCAACATTCCAAATACTGTTACTATACACAACAAAGTCGACGGGCGTGATGAGCGGGTTCAACAAACATTTGTTGTGTTTATAGGAAAACCCTCGCGATATTTAGGTCCCACGACACGGCTCTTGTCGTGTTATGTCGTGTTATTTGGCGGTGTCTTTAAAAACACAATTTGTATTCAGGTTTCTGTCCCGTGTGTCATTCGGGTGTTGGCTATATGACAGTGAATGTTGGCTCCAATCCTTGGACCAGCGTTTGCCGATTCAGTAATAACATTTGTGGTTTTACAGCTGAAACTTTCATAGGTTTGCTGCTACTTCTAAGTGTTATTTTATCTGTGCGTTTAAAATAAAGGATTTTGAAGGAAAGTTTGCTTCAATACTACTCAAACCTAAGAAATGTTTTATATAACAAAATGAAGATATGCAAAACTTTTTTTTACTAAAGTTTATTCTAATAAAGCATAATAATGCTGGGGTGAACTATAAACACATTATTATTTTCCACTGTTACTTTTTTTAAACAAAGTTACGTTCTCGGCATATTATACGTGACATATATACCACGCAGGAACACAATATATGAGTCAAAAACATCGCTTAATAATTAATTCTTCAATTAAGCCTTAATTGGTTGAAATTAGAAATTTAAAAAAATTACCATTCTTTCAATTCAACGTTTTCATTTGTGATAAAAATAACAGCGCGTATTGGAACCGAACTATTGCAAGCATACAGCGTTCGAAAGGTTGGCCACTCCTTACATATTAAACTGAGCTGAAGTGGCAATGGGCAGGCCACATCGCTCGAAGAACCGATAACCGGTGGGGAGTAAAGGTTCTCGAGTGGCGACCACGTACCGGGAAACGTCTACCAGGCCGTCCCCCCACTAGATGGACCGACGACCTGGTTAGAATCGCGGGGAGTCGCTGGATGCAGGTGGCTCGGGACCGGTCGATGTGGCGTACCATGAGGGAGGCCTATGTCCAGCAGTGGACGTTTCCCGGCTGATGATGATGATGATGACATATTAAACAATACTAATTGGCACCAACGTTGGCTACAAACCCGTGACTCCAACATTACGCAATTCTGGCACGCGTCATAGCAACATGCAAATGTGATGTGTGGGAATGACCAGCCGCTTGCAAATTATGCAAAATTTTACGCTCAGACCCTTCCATGGCAAAAATAATTTATGAAGGCAATGACATTACGCATTTAACAATGTCCACGGTTGAGTAATGAGGGGTTAAAATGCATTACGCGAAAGTGCGAACATTGGCGAAGACTGGCAGGTGATACGAAAACAGATATACTCGTACAATAAGAATAGCTGCAGTGGGACTCACCCCAAGTACCTTGGGTATTCCAGAATATTCCAGAATCAGTTGGTACTTTTTAGTGACTATGAATTTACTGGGATGGAAAACTTGTGCGTTGAGGCCATTTGATTAGAGTCTCGAACTGAACAGTAGACGTCATATAGACAAAATCTAGATAATCTTTTATTGTAACTAACAATGACAGAATCAGTATAATAACTTTGCAAATTTAAATGTGTTATTAACGATACATATACGTCTACTTTATAGTTTAAATTAAATTGAAAGTATATATGTATACACATTAATAGATTGACTATTCTTTACTTTTGATGATTGGACAGGAAACACCATTTTAAAATGGCCGTTTCAAGTCTAAGTACGACGGTTAAATAGAATCGCCTGTCATCGAATCGCTATCGATGTCAAAATAGCACTTAGAAGTAAAACATGATGTCACAAATGAAACATTAAGGAATTTATTGCTGACAACATAAATATAAAAATAGGCTTTGATAATGCATAATGGCATTTTACAGGCGTCTCATTGGGATGCGAATAAATTAACATAAAACTCGAGTTGAGGACATTTTGCAGGCGTTTGAGAAGTCATAAATATATAAATAATGGTTGTCGGTGTCGCAGTATTCATGGAGAGAATGCGCGTTGTAGAAATACATTATTTAAGATTTATAACATTTGTATCGTTTTCCGAGACATTTTAGCGACAAGGCAGTACGAGTAGCTTTTTAATGATGATTGAAGACACGTATCACTGTTTTGTGGTTTTATGTATGAGAAGGACAATGAGAACATAGCGTTATATATACCTAGGTATAATATAATAAAGAAAATGACGTAAGCTTTTAAGATTTTTCGATTTAAGCTCCGTTATAAATTCGCCAACGAGCTACAATAAGATTGTATAGAAACTGTTAATTTAACAAAAGGCACTAGAATATATAATTTAACATCTAGAATTCGAAACGAAGACCTCCCGTGGACCAAACACTTGCCAGCATATCTTTGTCTGCACTTTACGGTCAGAATTAATGCACTACGGCAAAGCTTGTTACCTGCCAATCGACTAACGGCATGTAACTTAAAACTTTTTGTTAGACTGTTACACTTTAGTATAGATTGTAATCTAACTGTACTGTATATGCGATCGTGACTGACGATTCGTTAGTAGTTGATAAGTAAATATAAACAAGTGGGTATATGGGGTATGTGGGTATATGCCGGAAGCGCTGCGGCACTGTTACGAAATGCAGCTAAGCATAATCCGACAATTTAACGAAAAATCATGTTGCATGGGAAAAGTTTATGTTATCTCCCGTGAGTACAGTTATCATTCGAGGAGCGTAGCTACCGGCAATGTATATGGCTAGGTCTGGTGCGCCCGCGCTTTGTTAGCTGCGTGCGCTGAATAACAAGTCTATCGGAACTATTAGCAAATATGAAACCTTCAATTAGGAGTTATTTATCGTTATACCTATCGACGAAAGCTGTATAGGGGCGGGGTTGGTCGGCTTATCCCGCGTGAAGTACAATCTTAAATTATATTAAGGACTCATCACAGAGTTTTGAATGAAGATTTTTGATACGTTTGTGAAGTCCATTTTACATGAATTATATTGAAACTTTACAGCTCAACGTAACGTGAACGTAAATTAGAGGAGTAAATTAACTCTAGTTCAAAAGATGCTAGCTCAATTTGTTTTATTCCAAGTATAGTCGTGGAAACAAAGACCGTATGCTGATGTATGAAAGAACGAAAACGATGCAGTCAATGTAGATGTGGATAAACTGATGCATACCGTTACTAATGGTCATTTTAATAGAAGAAATGAAAATATAGCACCACTATTACTAAGGACCCACAAACTTGTAACGAATATCGTAAGCAATGCACGCATCTAAAAGTTACATACTATGCGTCATTCTTATGATTAATTATGTTTTAAGTGACGCATGGAAAATGTAGATATTTTTATTCAAATGATTTTCTTCAAAGCTTAAAGAGTGTGCTACATTACATGCCATATATATTAGATGAATACAGAACAATGCAATTGAATTCCATTCCTTTTTAAAAGACTTCACGATGGCGCTACAGACACTATTGTTGATTAACACGTCGCAGCTGAAATAAATGTGAGCCTTTTGACTGTCAGAAAATTACTTCCTGAAATGACCACTCGTCACCGCGTTATTATTTCTCCTAACCTTATCTGAGATAAGTAACAGTCTTGCTATCCACTACCATACCATGATGTGAGTTCGATCTCTTCGTGTGAGAAACAAGACCGCGCTCGTTACGGCATTGCGTGCACTAATGTGCAAACGCGAATATAAAGATACCTCCAGATGAATTATTACAGTTGATTTTAGCGCATTATCTTTGTGGTTGCCAGTCGCTCCGGGCGCGCGTGATGGCGTTGTTTCCGCCAGGAATAAATTATGAGGTAAGGAATGACCAGTACCTTAGAACTCGTATCAAAGGTCAGGAAAAGCCTGTGTGACCATCGTGTATAGATACAGACAGGGATACAGGGGTTTGGATGTTTTATTTATTTATTTCTTGACAGGATAAAAGATGTCAGGGGATCATTTATGGTACAAACATAGGCACACATGCGACAATTTCTCATCTTGGGCGTACCTGTCCACATACAAATGACACGTTCCGCGAATGTATGGCGCCAAGGCCTGGTCTTGTACAATTATAATTTTTAAAGGCCATTATCAAACAAAAGTGATTTAGTTACCATTTTTGTATATTTTGGTTTAGTTTCTTTGCACAAAAATATATAAAACGCTCGAAATAGGTATGACTTAACGTTGAAAACAAAGATGGCGTCAACAAAATGACATTTGACGCTGTCACTTAGTACGAAAATAATGATTTTGTACAATTAAAATAAATGCAAAAATGTAATCCAAGTATTTTTTCTATACATATTTAGATTATTACTTGATTTTTAAATACTGTACAAGTTCAGGCCGAATTTGAAACACATATTTAGTCGTTGATGGTTAAACATACTCTTAATTATTGTTCGGCAAGTTACAAACAACAAAATAATGATTTTGTTAAGTAACATAAGCAAATAATAAAAATTATACAAAGAGGTGAGTATAAATATACAAACACAAATAAATTTGATACCTAGATTTATTGATAATGTGCAGTCAAACTCCAATTGCGACCTAATTAATACTCATGCTAAAATATAAGCGATAAATATGACTAGGTATACTACAAAGTTGATTTTAGAGACCTGAAAAAAGTGCATTAGACGTAATCATACCTACCTATATCTAATTACTTATGTCTGATGTAATTGAATGTGACAGACACATTGTTCTCGCTATAAATTATAATGTACCTGCAGCTGGTAACTGTAAAGGATGTTAAGCTTTATATAATGGAGCTAAATGTAAAATTAATCACGATCAAGAAGAATCGCTTCAGAATAATAGCAAATGGACACCTGAGCGTAGATGTACATCATCAACTGTAGCGGGAGCTTGTGTTTTTTCTTTATTTTTATTCTTACAAACGTCGATGAACATTTTATTTCGAAGTAACGTCACGAAAATATCATTAAGCTTCAAAACGATAGCAGATGGTGAAGACGAAACTGTTAGTTTCTTAGATTTTTGTAACTGCTTTATCTTCGAGTTCGTTTGGGTCAGTGCAATTTAGTTTGATTTCACCTTTTTTTACACAAGTGCAGCTTCTGAAGCAGTTGTAGTGGCTTTAATTATGATATAATTTGTTTCATTGGCTTCACCTGATGGTGAATAGTGATATCAGGCCATATGACAGAACCATGATTACCAGAAGATTCGAGATAATAATTTAGGTTACATGTCTCGAAAATATATAACTTACATTTACCATTATATTCAGTTGGATAATTTTTATCTTCTAAAAACAAAGAAACAAAACGCAGGAATACGACGTTTAGCCAACTCGTGTTTAATAGTAAAAGCTTTAATGATACAAGAACCAGTTTTCTGTAGTAGCCGTGGGTCTTAAATACTTCAAACTGGTTTATCTTGAGGCGATATGTTCAACAGACCTGAAAGAAAGGTCCCTATTATAATAATCGATCGATTTTCGCACCGACTGAAACAGCATATACAGTGATGGAAAATATCGTGTGAGAAACAATTACGAAGTGAATGCTACATAATTTAAAGATTAGAGGCAACGTACAATTTGGAATTTAAAATATTTGTGTACTAAGTGGAATAGATAACTGAACATGAAAGAGAACTTACTCTATTTTTAAACTCACTAGATAAAGTCAATCAACGTCGTGAGAGGTTCAAGGAAAAACAAAGAAAAAATCACAACTAAAAAGCCTCTAGAAATGCATACGTATAACAGGAAGGAGACTCATTATTCTAAAAGACAAGATAGTTCTCTATTGCACTTAGCAATGAATTGCTAACTCCGAATACTAAACTACCAGAGGTCTCTCTCAAAGATTTGTGATCCATTGACTTCTGCGACGAGCTTCAACGACGAATGTTTAATTAATGCTTTATTGTGCCCAAACGCATTTGGCAATCTTCTTCCCGATTCAGACTCTATTCAATCCAATAAGACTTTATCTTATGAAGATGTCGCAACTTCCCAGTTCGTTTCAATGATATTGTAACAGATTTTATGAGCTTACCGATTAAGAGGGTCTGATTTGGAATTACCTGTTGAATTCAAATGTACGTTATTCTGCTTTTACTAATTGTGTAGGAGGTAGGATGAATAAGATAATAATAATCAATTAACATTGAAAATGTTTATGCGGACGCCTCGAGCGATTTGTGTGTAATTTAAATTATAGGGATCAGTAACCTTAGAAAAGATAGACGTCGACAAATGTGAATTTCTGAATACGTTTATATCATTTGAATGGCGAAGCTGATACTCAAAGAGAGTAGTTACAATTTGGAGAAACCTTTCACGATTCAGAATGAATAAACGTGTGTATAATTTATATTAGGGAAGCCACATTAAATTTGACATTGGTAACAAATCGTTTTCAATATACGATTTAATTTTAACGTTGAGAACAAGATCAATATACATTGACTTTATTGACGTCTGACATATAGGAAACATTATCCGCTTGGTATACGTAAAGCTCGACATTAACACTATATTGATTTATCCTTCTCATTACTGTTGTAGATTTTTTTGGGATCCTCTTTTGTAAAACGAATATCGCAAAATTGATAACTTTCATTGTTCCGTTGGGAAACAATATAACATGTTTCAACATTTGTGAGATAAGTCTACACCACGACATAGCAATGTTCAACCAAACTGAGTGGTATTGTCCCCGTTATTTTGATTAATGAAAGGACGGGTCACAGTACATTCGTTGTGGGTAACAACCCGATGATTGCAAGTCTGCAACAATTGGGTTCGAGACAAACAATTCCAATTGTATTCCGTCTCCAATCTTACATAATTTCATATCAGTTATTGATACAACGAATGCCAATTGTTTTTGATGTATACCACCGTCATTATTTACAATTACTCCTTATCTTTGATTGTTTTATTCTTCGTCGGCCAGAAAATATTGTGTCAGAGCTTTGTACTCGTAACGAGTTCGACCGGTCGGCGGATAGACAATGCTCGGAGGCGATTTCGGAGCTGCCCAACTTACATAATTTGTTTGTGATCTTAAGGTTATACGTCTGGTAACGGTCAAGTGTCGTAATGTGGATTAATACCTTTCGAATAGACTAGTAATACTTGTTTATAGTAGATCGTTTCTCTCTAAAACACAGATAAAAGACGTAATAAATCAAAAGGTTTCCATTATTATTTATTGGGGATTGTATAACATTTCTGTCGTTGCGTATTTCATCAAATTCGATTCCCTCTCGCTGCCCACGAGGCGACGATGTGATGCCATTCCAATATGATCCTGTTCACTGGATATTTACGCAATACATTTGAATGACACACTTTGTGTCACATTTGTGGTGTACATCAAGTCTACATCAACAAATTGAATTAGTTTCGGAGTCGTTGAGGTCGATATATCAATCTAAGGATACTAGTCTCAGAATTACGAAAAGTATATTTTATGAAGATAGGTTTATTTTATTGTTTATTAGTCCTTTGCAGTCTTGTCTATAAAACGAGAATAAATACGTGTGAAATAATTGTTTTAGGGGTATAACTATATTGAATGTATTTTCCTTTGTGCAGTCTCCACACAAATAACATTTGAACGAGAAGAATAAATGGATGTGTTGAGTGTCACTGTTTTAGTATGAATACGTTTGATGTGAGGCACCGCATCTACTTAGGCTATACTCATCAACTCAAAATCGTCAAAAATAGTTTAAATAAACCTTAAATATGTAGTAGTAGTACAGTAGAATGTTACCGCTACATCTGCTGACACATTGGCGAATATAAAAGCAGGAGAAATTTTTATTGCGTCGTAGGATACACCCAAAAATCGACACAAAATCCTTATATATAAACATAAAATATTATAAATTCAAAAGTGAGTTCGTTTGTTCATTTGTCCTTTCTAGTCATAACGGATAGTCAGAATCACATGATTTTTTGTATAGGGATAGTAGAAGAAATGGAAAAAGATTATGTTATATTTTATCCCGATTGAGCAAGTAGCTCAATTGGAATACTTTCTGAAGTCCACATAGACAAAGTCGCGAGCAAAAGCTAATAGTTTGATATTTTTTACCGACTTCAAAAAGGTGGATGTTATCAATGTGTATAAAGGGGTATATTTTTCTTCTTGTTTTTTATTTTATTTATGATTGTTACCTGAGAACTTTTGACTAAGTGAACCGATTTGGATGATTCTTTTTTTATTTAAAAGGTGGTGATTGTTGTTTGTTCCAGTTCTGACAACGGCAACCATGAGAAAACGATATAAATCTTAAATTTGCCTTAGTAAAAGTAGACTTCTAGGGCAATTGAAGTTGGTTTCCAGTTCTTTTTGAACGCATTTACTTGTGTAATAATACATACCCTTGTACATCATAGGTAATACTAAAATCCCAACTAAATAATTAAATATTCAAAGAAAGAAAGAAAATTAATAATGTTTTAATTAAATACGAGTGTATACGTATTTACCATTGATCTCACATAAGCTGATCCGTAATAAGCTTCGTTTCATTAATTTATAATTGGAAAATTCGATTCACTAATTAAAATTCATATTTCGAAATATTTCAATCAGAGGAAAATCACATCAGGTTGAATGTGTTCAAAATTAAATTAAGTAACAAAAAAACTACAATACAGTATTATTGAAAAAATCAAAACAATTAATAAGCCGTTGATTTCAATAATTTGGTTTAAAAATTCAAATGAAAAATATTACTAGCTTGAAGCATTGTACTAAGCTCTAGTGGACTTCAGTATTGGATAGTTTCAATAACAAGTCCTCATTAGGTCGATACACTTTGTTTTCATCGTCCTCATGTCCATTAGCTAGTACCTCTATTTAGTCCACCGTTACGTTCTTAACCTCGGTGCTCTGGCTCGTCGATTTGGTCCCGACCTCTGTGTCACCCAGCCTATCTCCGCCGCGGGTGTTAACGCGCAGCCTCTGTCCATCCATCAGAGCTTATCTGCTACGGTAATCTGATCCACCTTGAGACAGATTCAACTGGTGGATTATTTTTCTGATCGTTGCTTGTGAGGTGGGTGATTGTGGCTGAACTGTCTTTTGGATCTTTAGTTTAGAAATGTGTTTTTACTTTATATGATGTGACTACATTACGAGAAGTTCAAGATACTACTTTATTCCCTTTTATGAAGACACGGTATAAATTCCTAATAAATATATCCGTAACCGTTGGCGTACGAGTATGTTCAGCAGTATAGTTGTGAAGTATATTGTTGTAAAGAAAAAGTCTAATAAAAATATGACATGGATTTTTAGTTGTAAAATTGATCTTGTATTATATAATGCGTATGTTTGAGAAAAAGGTATGATATGATGGTGTTAAAATAACGGTTCTTCCGTTATCAACTTTTCTTCTGTACTCACAGCGATATTTTCATTGTCAATGATAGTGTCTAACAGACTATGCGGTGACTAACTTTAAAATTCACGATAACTTTATAGACTGAAATGATCCAACTTCGTCACAAAAAACATTAGTCGATGGATATAGTAAATATAATATTTATTACATAATTAAAATTTGTCTTTATTCGTAAACTGTAAGCTACGGAAGCTATAACCAGTACAATATTGAAGATCAATTATCGAACATGACTAAACATGATATCGGTTCAGTGAGCGTCTAATTATCCCGTCTATGCACATATAATTACGTCCATACCCTACCCTCGTTCAGCGGTCGACTCGATGCGCTGACGTCCGGCACATTCTACTCCTTAATGGATCCGAAATTGACGCGTGTATCGACGTCGATATAGAGACAATTTAACAATTCCTAATATTGTCCGAATGAGATATAAAATCGGCAAGAAGCAAGGTACATCATACGCATTCAAATAAATCTCAATACCATAAATTTTTAATTATATCATTTTGATTTTAAGTATGTTAATTATTCATATTTCTGTACGGAACCCTTGGTGTGTGAGACCAACTCGCACTTGGCAGTTTTAAGGTACTTGTTGAAACGAATATTCGTTGCATCACTAATGCTTTGTTGCTATGATTTTTACAACTGATAGTAAAATTTTACTGCAAAAAAAAACGGAATGGCACCTGTTGTGGTTACGAGGGGCTGTAAGATTGATTGCTCCGCAATTACGTTACTTTTCAGTCTCCAATTCAAAAGTGGATAGGCATCTACTGGACCAATGCTTACAACCGTCGACCACGTCGTCACGTGAGAATGTGGTTAAGCTTTGATATATTTTTATCATACCTAATAAATGAGCTTGTTTGGTAACACTTAGCGCTTCAATGGCTAAAACAAAAATAATGGAATTTCTATATACGTAGCCTATGACATGAAAAAATACATAAGTAAATTTCTCCCAAATCGTTTAGTATTTAATATTTAGCGTTTAACGTGATATAATTTCTGGTGTACGTTGCGAGCGAAAGTAATATACAAAATTGTTATAAAAGTATATTTTTCGTGCCTATACTATAAGACCACTATGTTTTGCTCGCGACTCCGATCGCATGGATTTCGGAAACTACCCACGGTAACTTCTGAATCGATCGAAATAAAAAGTAGCTTATTTCCATTTACATTCCTATTTAAAATCAAGTCATTCTGATCGACCTTCCGTATTAATATTATCATGTTGTTTGGTACAGTTCAATGTATACTGACACTTTGTCAGAAGTCTATGATGTCGAAAAGTGAAAGCACACTTTACCCAGTATGCGGAACTGGATACCGCATCTGTTGCGAAAATACAGTCTGTGGATCAGTTTTATTGTAGATCTCGAAAGGAGCGATGGATGTCAGTTATCTAGGCTGAATCTAGTGTTCATAATTATTACGATTATTATGCAACACCTTTTGCTTCACAGGATGCTGTCTGTTTGACGCGAGTCAATGTATTCTTGTTGCACTGCGGTGAATCGCAATGTGCATTTCAATTTGTTTCTATACATCAACGATCGGTTAAATTAGATATGGCTTCGAACGACGCGGATAGGCGCGGAATAACTAGGTGCACTCCGAGCTTTTTAACGTTATGATTGTAAAGTTATATTAAAAGCTTAACGTCCATCCAATATCCATCCGAAAAGATAACTTATAGACTAACGAATCGAAACGAAAAATTATAATATTACGTTATGATATAGCCATGCACCGTAAATACTAAAAATACTGCTCAAAAATATTCCTATTTAAAGTATGTAAAGTTCTTCCAGTCCACGAGGAGGTCAAACAACTATTGCTTATAGAGTTAGCAATTTCAACTAGCAAAATGTAATGGACACGTTGTTTTAGAAGTTGATCCGCTACTACAAATAGAATGGTGGTTACTACAAGTCTATGTATACTCAATCAATGGTCAGAGGGCGCTAAGTCGTAAATATTATGCAAACACACATAATAAGAAAAACATAAAAAACTATTAAGTGACTAAGAATTTTTATATTATCTATATCTTTATATAATCTTTATAAGTAATTCTTGTATTTGAGAGTCTGGAAAAGGCTGTTATGTTTTTGATGAAATTTACATATTCGGGGAACTAGAGTTATGAAATCGTGTCGTCAACGAGAAAAATTGACTTTTTTATTTTATAGAGGTCTGTAAATAACCCATATGCTTTTGTTCATTGCGAACAGCAACTCTTACGTTATTGTAGTTTTTCGAATAATAAAAAACAAACTTTTCAATTTTAATAAGTATAATTAATTTTAAAGTTATAAAAATAATGACTATTAAATTATCTAAATAAACGATCGCGATCAATTACATTCAAATTACAAACAACAAAGACCAAACATCACAGGGAAGTCCCAATTTTAGGTCACGACTAAAAATTATACAAACTATTAGCCAATTTTCATTAGTTGTAATTGTTCAACAATTGAAATTAATTGTTAACGGACAATTATCGATGGAATTCATTGAATAGCCGGCGATAAAATTACATAATCAAACCGCTACATGCTCAGCCTCATTTGTAATAACAACAACAAGAAACAATAGTGCAGAACTAGTCGACAGCTGTGTTCGCTGCTTTGGACTGTAAACAATCGAAAATGTTAAGCAATGATGTGCTCCCAACGGAAATATCTATAAGAAATATTATTAATTGTGACGTTAAGGCCACATCAAGCAAATTACTACGAGTTCTGTATGCTGCAATGTTGCTCCTGGTTGCTCCACATAGCGCTGATCTGTATAGTGCAACTATATTAATACACTGAGCAATCAAAAGCGATACTAGCGAAACAAATGTCACGTTTTATTGAAAGTTCTCCAGATTTCTTCACTGTTTACAGATTGATTAATTTCTTGGCAATTATTGATCAAGTATTGACCGTTTCAGTGTACCTTCATTTGAAAAGTCTCGAAATAAGTCATCGATTCCATTTGACTATGAAGTTGAAATGGAATATTTTTATATGGGACGACTCTTTAGATATTCAACAAAAAACTATTAATTAAATGCGGTTCACAAGTTGGCAAAAAATGTCATTTCTCTCCTTGAGTCACTAATGTGCAAACATAAAGGCTAACAGATGATATTGTATCAAAGACGTTATTCACTGCATCGCTAGAGATGAACCTACATAATCGAAGTTCAACGCTTCAGCCTCGTCCGACTTTACGGCTATCTGTAGGAACAACAAATCGATCGGCTAAATGCTCAACTTTCACTAATAGCCTTTGTGTGCACGTGTGTACAGACGCAAGCCATGCCGTAGACCTATAATGATGGTTGGACCGGCTATGGTCATGCATAGATTCAATATTTTTTTCCTAAAGGAAGGGAGAATAGCGACCAACACCACCAGAGCGGCACCGTCGTGCCTTAGTAATAAGAGTATATTGGTACCTGATAATAAATAAATATAAAATTAAAAACAAATCAACGCTTCAACTGTAATGACTGATGAATCACATGTTAAGTTACAATGAGATCGACCATGTTTCGCATTATTACGCTCCGTTTGAAAACGCCTAAATTGTGGTATGTTTCGGGTAATTTAACTCAATAAAATTATGAATTTTACTACGAATCTCGATAGTCTGTTAATAATGATCGTAATGCCTATGTCAATGATATGAATAAATGAATACAAAGCAGCATAGTTAGTAAAATGTCAACTTTAAACCAGGTTATGTTGTAAAATAAAAAATAAAAATAATAAGGTTGTATCTATTTCAGAAGGTGTTTCATCACTATCAGCTACAATACATAGGCTTGGTTGTATTGGCGTAGTTTCGTAAATAGTAGACTTTTTCAGCATAAATCTAAGCTACGAGTAATTCACTGTTTGCAAAAAAAAAACTGGACAAATTTCAAGTAAACCAAAAGCTTTTCTAAGCGAATAAAACTCAATCTTAATTTCGCGTTGAGTACTTAGTAGGCTACTTTGATCGACCTCACATAGCCTCTCTAAACATACAGCTCTATGTCAAAGTCAATACCGGTCGTTCGCAGTGTCAGT
Source organism: Carcina quercana (assembly GCA_910589575.2). Taxonomy (NCBI): domain Eukaryota; kingdom Metazoa; phylum Arthropoda; class Insecta; order Lepidoptera; family Depressariidae; genus Carcina; species Carcina quercana. The sequence goes on along the minus strand of OU342434.1, from coordinate 4,461,234 downwards.
GATGTAATTATCGACTTGTGCGGTGGTGTACGGTACAGTTGTCAAAAGTTTCACTTGCGCTCTATGACGAAAGCTCGTTGCGGAGTTGTTATCGATTACACGAACACTGCTATGACCATTACTGTCAAGCTGTTTACGATATCAATTAACTAAACGAGGCACAGAGTTCGACTCAGATACAAGCAAATCACTATAAAGACAACCATGACGATGTAATGACAATGTAATGTATTGAGTGAGTCTTGTCAAATATTAGTATAATTGAATGTTACGTAATTATCACTTTGGTGATCGCATATTTCTGAAATGTCTTAATGACAAACTTTAGGATAAAATGTTTGAATATTTACTTTATAATATTACTTTAGTATGTGATGTACGTTTGTTTACAACTTAATGACTGCATGAACTATCTCCTACGATGCATAATATCAATTTATTGAGCAAATATTGACTAGTAGGTTGCCCACGGCTTTGCCTAAAATTTGCCCGCAACTACGAGTAGCTTCTCATTTTTTCTCGTAGCTTCGATATCATAGAAGTTTATTGACTTCATCATCAACAGCCTATATATGTCCCCACTGGAGGGGCTCAGGCCTACTCTCCTACAGAGAGTGTATGGGCCATAGTCCACCACGCGGGCCCAGTGCGGATCGGCGGACTTCACATGCCTGTTCAAGACATGCAGGTTTCCTCACGATGTTTTCCTTCACCGTTAAGCAATCGGATAATGTACTTGAATTGACTTAAAGGTACCTTAATTCGTAACTCGAAAATGCGTAATGAAATTGCAGTTCATCTTTTTTATAGCCTTGATCCACATAATTAGTAAGTTTAAAGTTAAATTAGGCTTATTTACCCTATCCAAAGTTCAATACTTCATTCTGCGTATTAAATGAATGGTACCCCCTTATAGGTAAAATTTCAGAAAATACTTTCTCCGCAGTTAAATTTTTTACACAGAGCTTTTAACCGATTTTAAAGTTTTTATAGTTTATGGTTTTTATATGAACTATCAACCCCCTTCTGACCACCTTAGGAGATGAATTTCGAAAAAAAAACTTTCATAATGAGCGTTTACCAAGTGCAATAAAGTTAATTGCGAAATTTCAAGTTTCTAGGGATTACAGTTTCTGAGATATCGTGATGAATGAGTGATTGAGTTGTATTTTTTTAAATATTCTGCTTGAACTAAATACGTATTAATTCATGATGAAAATGAGCCATGACTATGGGAAATGATAATCATATAAAGTACCTATAAAATACAGACCCTCACCCTGAGCGCGATTGTTAAATAGCCGATAGCTTACTAAGATATCATAGAGACTTCTCAATTAAAATAAGGCCCTTAATCATTTCTCCAATAAAATCCTCCACTCGTACCTCCCGCGCAAATTCACAGTTCCATATCAAATGCCCCGGGAGACGTAACACAGATATTCTCAATTGATTGATAATTCATTTCCCACAAGTGATCGAAGCAACTAGCTGCTTGACTGGTATTATGTCTTGTAATTGCTGCTTGTGGTATTGCGGGTACTGTAGTACGACCACACGTCTTGGTAGAGCTTGGGATTCAAGTGTTAGATCCGGTTGTTAGCATTTGAATGTTAGTTTGATTGTGGATTCCCACGGTGGTCTCAGTTTGTCTTTAGAACAGAGAGGCACACATATAACGGTTATGATTGCGTTCGCCCGTCTGTCACAAACGATTATCTTAGAAAATAGTACAACTAGAATAATTGATTAATTATTTTGGTTTCTATTTAAAAAGTGGTAAGATGGGAAAGGGAGTCGAAATTTTAAAGTGGAGCTCTTAATTCAAGTGGGGTATTGTATGAAAGGGATTCATTTATAGGGTTCCGTAGTCAAATAAGGAACCCTTATAGTTTCGCTCTGTCCGTCTGTCCGCGGCTTAGCTCAGAGACTTAGCTTACACACCCTCAACAAAGTGGTAAAATAAAACCTTGGCAAAAAATTAAGGATAGCTCCTATACACGTAAATTGTATGAGGTATCATTGAATAGGTCTTTAAAAAATTTCTTTTCTGTTCAAGTATTATAGTATGCGAAGTCTCATGGAAAATGTGTGTAAAATTATTACCTTAGCCAAAAGTGCCAAAGTGAAGATCTGTAATATTCACAGTTGACATACTTTTGTGTGAGTACGAGTATTTAAAAAATTTATGCAAAAGGTACACTTTGCCGAGATAAGTCACTATTCGGCCCAGCTCTCTAAGCAAAATATCTTGTTAGTCGGTCTGTTGCCCCGTTTCTGCCTGAAAGACGGTCTGTCCAAACGTATAAGTAAACACACGTTTAAATTTAGAATTCTTATGTTCGTTAAATACATTAACAGGCTGCACTGAAGAATAACTCGACCCCGAGACAACTTACAAATTGTAATACTTTTTAAGTATAATCAAAGTTGGATTCACATTTTGTGAGTTTTTTTGGGGGTCGATTCATTCTTAAGTGCGATTTGTTGTTTACGTGTCTAATTTAAAAGATATGTTTTAATGATACAACATAATAAAGTAGGAATGCATTCTATCAGGGAGTCTATTCACGTTCAAACGTATGTAAGAATCCTTCTAACAAGAAATGATATTGTACAGACTTAGGTACACATATTCGCACATCGGGTGGCATAAAAATTCGTACTTCTTATTTATGTCGAGTGTTAGTGAAAATAAACCATATTCAGTACCAGATAGGTGCCCGCTAGGAATCTGACTAAATACCTCCAGATCACCTGTCCAGCGGTGAACCAACTCCAGCAAGAAGGCTGTTAAAATATGGCGTATTTTGCCAAAGACCGCGTTATGGTCAACGCCTAACGTCAATTGGGATAAGAAGCTTTACCTTTATCAGCCCTATCTCGATCCGTGTTCCGCGTTTATGGTATCCCTTGCCAGCGGGCGGTCCGTGTGCGGTGAGCCTAACCAGTTTACACGGAAGGACATTTTAGGCAGTGCACGGCGAGCTTTATGCGGCAAATCGATGTGACAAGCGTGGCTTTGCATGCGTTCCGCTTCTGTGGGCACCCTGGTCAATTAGTCTTGTCACGAGTTTGATATAAAAATATTGAACTAGAATATGCTGTTGAGCGATTTTTTCAGGCGTGTCGGCTTCTCGTTTTTTGGCGTCGACGTGTTGACTTTGACTGCAATAAATCTGTGCAACTATTTAGGTTTGGCGAAATGTCTTTATAAATAGCTGGTGTGAAATAAGTAAGTATTTATTTAGTTTTTATAATCGATAATATGGCTTGGTACTAAACGCGAATTTGAGCTTTATAGGGTAGACCTAGTCCTGTACCTATACATCTTCCAAATATCTCCAAAAGCTACAACTAAAACATTTAACTCTGACCGTCTGACCAGGAATTTACACATGAAGTTAGTAGTTTCATTTCAGTTCAATTCGCAACATGATGAGTCCTTATATATTACTTCAGCCTTTACAAACACAGCACTGAGCTTACCCTAGCTCTTGTACCTACACAAAACAAAAACTAACACTGACCTTTAGAATAAATGATTTCAAGAATTTGATTCAATTTAACTCTTTTTTTTTCGGAATGGAAAACGTAAAAAGGCCTTTAAGCGTTCCGAATGATAGCTGTGAGGATGCAGCCGATTATCGTGCGTCATTACGGCTGCAAACTGGATGTCGCTGGGCTCCTCCGACCCTCCAGCCGTGCTGCCTCGATTTATTGAACGGTGCTACGCAGACGAGCGATTGACGCGACAATGATGGTTTGATCAATGATATGGAAAGGAGTGACTTTACTAATGAATGTAATGTAATGACTTGTAAACCATGTCAAGCTACTTAAGGAGACAAGGTTTGGAAACTAGAAATGCTTGGTTAAGAAGATTACTTTTTTATGCTTGCCTGACACATATTTTATATAACTCTATTGCTCTAACTACAGTCCAGTATACCACTAAAGGAGTTAGACTCTTATCATGTAGGTGAAATACAGTCCAGCAGGGCTAACATGAAGGCCACGAGATAATTTTGTCACCCCATTTTGTTATGCAGAATGACGATAAATATCTCGATCTCGATATCTCGCGGCCTTCATGTTAGCCCTGCTGGACATCTACTAAAAGAAACGACCCATTAAAATCTGAATTTCGAATACATACAATTTGCACCAAATCCGAAAGAAATCGGAAACGAAACAAATCTTGTAGTAGGTGCCCTGTTAACTAATCAGGGTTGCGAGGAACGGGTACATTATGACTGACCATGATTATGAGTTAACAAAGATAGGATTAATTACAATGAAAGCACAAGTCAGTCTTGAGCAAGATGACATGACGTTTATTTCTCAAGAATGCGCTATTTGAAACTCCGGTTTTTTATTTAGACCTTTTGCTGACAATACCATTTTATTTTCTTCAAATTCAGTGTGGTCACTTTCTTATTATATTTTTGATGTACGAAGGTTAGTATTGAATTAAGTAATCAAAGGCATATGTTCAGTTGGCGGTATATTAAAGCGTGGGAGTGAGTAATTAAAATGATACAATAAAAGCTTTGTGCATTTTACAGCCGTATATGATCGTCTATAAATGGCGCATGCTAATGCATTATTATACACCGTAGATAGTTTTAATTAGTACCAAAAGTTACAAAATATAACCTCCAGTTATGTTGTTTGAATATTAAACATAAATGATGTAACTATCACATAAACTACACAGTTGGATGAGGTTGTCAGTTTCAATTTAATCATGAAATCTTCTCAAAGAAGGTGCACTAAAAGCTGAACATTAACCAGCAATCAAATATATCACATCGGATACAGATTGATCGTAACAGATTGCCTCACATGTAGACCGCACCGTTTAAGATGTTTATACGTTTAATAAATCGCTCGTCTGCAAAGACCCTGCTATTTCGAACGTTGCTAATTGCCCCCAGACCCCGGGAGAACTTTTATTCCTATTCTTTAAAAAAATACCTCACTAATAACACTGTCGGTCATAAGTGGCGATTTATTATGGCTCCAGTAATTGCCTTATACGGGAATTTAAGAGTAGTATTTGCGGATCACATTGTTTAATTAAGGTCGGGTTAGAAGGTTCAGACTGAAATGAGTTATGATTGTAGCTGTTGTTTGAGTTTTACAGTGCATCTACCATGAGTTTACGCAGGCGATAACGTGTATCGTTAACTATCGCTGTGTCCTTGTCACCCGCATCTCGACTGAGCAGCATTTCCGATAGTACAGCAGTGATACTAGCACTGTTGTGTTCCTCAGTGCCTCATTAAATTGAGGCTTCTGGGTGCGCACGCTTAGCAACCAACGGCCTTATCGTCGCTTACCACCAGTTGAGATGAAGGCCAAGTGCAAAACCCAAGATAACTTTCAACGCATGAACACTGTTTCAAACAAAATAAATATGAAAAGTTCAACCTTTTATCACTCTACTACGTAAATTAAATAATTTGACTATGCTCACATGATTTGTGTGATGGAAAATCATTTTGTGTATCAAGTATCGTGTATGTAAAATACTGGAGACCTGTCCGTGACTATAGTTGATATTCTTAGCATCTAACGAATCCCTCAGAATCGATCGTAGCGAAATTACATCACACCAAAATTCAAATAACATTAAACCCTATGAAAACGCCTAAGGACATTAGTCTTCGCTAAGTACCTATTTGTCGTTCGCTATTTGAATGAGCCCATGAATAGCTAAACGCGTTACGAAATGATGCTGAGGTGACAATTGATACGGCTTGCAATTGAATTGGAATTGGCGAGACTGAAGGCGCCTCGCTTACGATGTGAGTCATTAATACATTGCCTAAATGTAGCGTAATAAGGACACACGAGTACAGAGCAATGGCATTTTTTCGAACCGATAGAATTTGACATATTCCAAACCTAAACAACGTTGTTAACAATATTCTTTATGATTTTATTAAAACTGACGACTACATGCATCTGTTCATTAGGCACGTTGTCCACACCACCTATGGGAATATACAGATGAACACATCAATTGAATCTAATTTTATTGAACTGCAACAAAATGTAATCAAACATAAACATTGAAACATTAAACTAATTGAATTAAACGTAACAAGTGCACCTTCCTCCCACGCACCGGATGACGGCACTTAACTTGATAGAGTTGTTATAAAAACACAGTGAAGGGACGTTGAATTGTAATTAAACATTGTAATCAGAGCGTTTATTGTAAACAATAAAATATTAACATTAAAACCTCACAATTAGCTAAATGCCGAGTCTTAGAATGAAACAGCAAAAAATGATTTGGTAAAATTTATTTTACCGTTTTAATTAATTTGTAGTTTATAAATAAAGCTGGATAGATAAATAAAGAAAAATATTCTTGAAAACAGAAATGCAGTAAATGAATTTTAAACAATGTGTGACGTACAAGAAAAGTAAAGTAAATTAGTTAGTTCCAAACTAGGACATAGCTCACTTATATATTCAATTAGGATAAAGCCTGTAGCATACAAGTCTTTGACACCTAATCAATAAATATTGGGGAAACGTTCTAGAATAACAACGACAAAATATACGTTTGAAATAACGTTGAATTTAATTAAAACGTAGTCGGAAGAAGCCATATCCAATTCCGACGAACGTCATTGCCTCGTGCAATAAATAACAGCTGACGAAAATTGAGCAGCAACCGCTCACGTAGTTAAGCTACTTGGTAAATGGTTCACATTTCATTCAAATTCACAAAGCACTCGCGAGTTGGATATTAATTCATTTAAAATACAAACTTCAAGAATTTGTGTGAACTTAAGCGTTGTGTTGATTGAGAGATATGAATTATATTTTTGTGGTATTATTTACCTTTGTCTGTTTTCTGACTAAAGTCACTGCAGTGTTTAATTGTAAAGTGTTTTTGTGTTCAATCTTAACTATACTTATGATTTTATTTATAAATCAATCAAATCGCCTGAATCAATCAAATAAATTGAATAAAACACACTAACGAACCAAATGCCGTCAGATACGGCAACCTTATAGCTTTATTTTATTTCTAGCAACATGCTATTGTATTTTTACATGTTTGTTTAGAATCAATCAAATTTATCGAAACATAGAAATATTTGAGAATACTCCGTTATATTCAAACCATTTAAAGCAGCTGCACTCAGAATTGTTGGTATATAATCAGTAACATAACAATGAACACAAATTGCAAATTTAATCAATAAACTGACCTCGGTAACAATACCCGTAGAGAAAAGATATAGTGGCATTTCTGACTGTCATTTGTTTTCACATTAGCATTTCTTGTTTGATTTCCAGTTTGATTAAGCACCAGGCCGCTTATTTCGCTTCTACATATTGTATACCCAACAAGCGGAAAACATTTCTCGGGCATGCAAATGTCACCACCGTGTAAGTACGTTTCCAGCCGAGTAATTTGTCGGTTATTTATCGTCGCTCTCTGACTTGAGTTGACTAGATGTATTTCGTAAGGCGGGACATTTATATCGTGAAATTATACGTGGGACAGCGTGGGTGTGATATGACAATGTGCAAATGCGCGCGGCAAGCACGTGTCCCGACTCTGATAAAAGCTTGACGTGCAAGCACTTGGATATTATTGTTTTTATGAGATCGCACCTTGATACTCGTGCCTTGGACACACGGAGGTATATACTTCCAAGTATCTATAGCAATAAAACCATGAACAGAAAGATTGAAGATATATCGCTGCATAAAAGTATACAGGCCAACGCAGCGATTTGGTTTTCACTCTTTTGTATTAAGTTTTACTGATTAAAATTAAAAACAGAATTTAATGTCACCTGGTAAGGATACAATTGGGTTAGCTAGTAGCTTTCATAAGGAACAATATGTAAAGAAGGAATGCTTTTCAACAACGAGTTGAGCTGTGGATACACTTCTCTTAACGAAAGCAACTTGCCCAAATTATTCGGGTATTCAAATCCCAAATCCGGTCAAACTCGAGGCAAGTTTCAAAACAATCTCCATCCGGAACTAGCATTACGTAACTGACTTACCTGTTGGCTGTAGTACGTCCGGGCCAAAGCAGCGTTCCCAGCATCGATGCTTACTCCTCATCCTTTGAGAAGCACTGTTGTTATACCTGTAACAATGGATTGTATGAAGAGCAGTTTGTTTTATCCGTTACCGTTACAATTTAGTTCAATTATCACGATGGAATTTCTCCAGTTTCTCGGGTTTTGAGTGTTCAATTAGCACATGAAGAGGGAAGTGGAACAACGTTCCTCATTAGGAGAGCAGTGTTGTAAGAGGTAGATCTGAGATAACGCATTACGCATGCGCGGTCCATTGTCTTCGCGCCCAGATGCCTAGATAATGCGGCGAAAGCTCGAGTAATATGCAAAGCTTTCAGTTGCGTCGCCTTTATGAGTCATAGATGCAGTATTGTGCTTGACAACAGATGAGCTCGTCGTTCCTTGACATATAAAAAAAGTTTGGCAATACATAAACTAAAATCAAAGCACGTATTCGGGGAAACTTAACAATTTAATTATATAAGTGTCAAGGTTGTCTCTGTAACTAAACCAGATTCATAAATACAAACGCAAGGCTACAAACTTTTATATAATTCAGTTTTAGAAGTACCAACAAAATTGACAGCGTCATTTACCTACCTTATAAAGCAATAACTAGCGCAGAATTACGAAAGAGAATGTACAGATTTTGCTTGTTCTGCGTAATTGTGAGTGCTAGTGCTAAGTAAGCAAGCCGCACGTGCCTGGGCAAGTATTCTGGTACCTATTCAAGTAGCTGGCAACCTAGCGGCACCAACAAATACAAACCAAACTGAGTTCGAGCTCGACGCGATTCGAATACGGACTAATTAAAATAACAGCACTGATATGGCACCTACTAGTTAGTGGATTCTAGAAATGGTAAACGCTGAATTGTGGATAATGGAAGCTTAATTCTCAAATGGGAATCCCGCTCGAGCGAACACATTAGTTATATTATTGTTAGAGAATGGAAACATACTCGTAGTTTAGAAACATTTGAATTAAGCTTATTATAGGAATACGCATCTTATAAAATTTGTGCTAGATTTTCAATTTGTATTGAATGCGCCTAAAGTAAGTTGCAGTCATGTCGGTGCCCTCAAGGGATAAACACGAATTGTCACACTTTACAATCAATGTAAACGACCATTGTGAAACGGATAGAATGATTGACACCTGTATCGTAGATCGCACAATCCAGTGTGGGCTCAACGAACGTTGCCTCACAGTACGGATGTTCTATTTACCCAAACATGCCCAAATGGAGGCAAACATAACGGTGTGTGAGTACGAACAAAGCCCTCTTATCTCTAAGTCGAGTTAAATAGTAACTTGGCGAAACGTGACTGAGATTTAGAGGTTATTTTTCCGTAGGCTAAGATTAGGATAGGTGTGGTTGTTTGCTCGTGTTCTTAAGGTCATACTAAATACACAAATGAGTTTTTGAGATAATTACTACAAACATCTCAACACAAATAGACAAAAATGGAATTAGTTCAAATATAATCTATTTACGAGTATGTAGTTCTAATAGAATACAAGAACCATAGCTTGTATAATTGAACCGGTATTGCTGTTAGCTCTGATCTGATATCAAACTCGCAAAATCAGATTGAAATTTAAACCACAATTTCAAAATTTATTTCTATTATCGCTTCGAACCCTTACGTATTCCACTTGCCGGTCTTGTGATGATTATGTCTGCTAGACAATTTATGAGTAGAAATAACTAATTTGACAGAAACGTCTAAGGCTGGTATAGAGTTGGTAGGACAACTCTCGTATAAGGCAGATCATATATACATATACCTCGATGACAGATGGTTCGCCTAATTATTTGTGTTAGCAGTAGAAATAAAATTTATTGCCTGTCATGTACATATAAGGTTGAGATTTAAAAGTTGTTCATCTGCAGGTAGATGAAAAAGTAATCAGGAAAGGAAAGGAGGTGCAATTATAGGACACATTCCTATGGCTTCCTGCGGCCCTAGACCTTTGTGTCGAATTCTCGACATAGCCACAGAAGACCTATTGCCATTTCAAGAAATCCTTAGAGGACTATCGAAGTATCCGCAAGCATTAGCATAAAACATTTTCCAACAATGTTGCATAAGTTGCTATCTGGCTACAATACATCTCTAGACACTACATTTCATGAAGATAAAGAAAATATAGTTCTTACACTGTCTTGTCGCATCGCTCCTAATTCCAATGCAAATTATATGGCTACTGATTTGTCATGGTACAAAAGTATATAAAATAATTACACCTTAGTTTTGCAACAACTGGAGGCCTTTCATCTCGACGAATACTCAGCCTGTTTTATTTAACATTGCTGCTATTGTTGTAAGCTAACAGACTTGCCTACCGCTTTTGCAAGGAACCAGTTTTTACGCGATGAAGATATGGAAACCCACAACTGGGGCCGTTCAGTGTTCCTATTTCGCAACTCTGTGTAATTAAGTTGCTATCACGATAAGTACCTATCAAAGTACGAGTATCACACTCCATCAATCTGACACCTGAGATTAACGCTGTTTAAAATTACTCAATTAATTGGTATTGCAAGAAAATAAGCTTGGAAGTCGCTATAGTACATATAAAAGATTCCTATGGAGAAGATAAGAATTGTTTGCATTACAATGTGAACTTAACATTCTAATAGCTGTAAGAAACAATCAATATAGATATTTCAAATGCCACGATGCGATACGATTCAATGAACTCGGGCGGATGCGAGCCGGCCTTGAGCGACTCCGTGCAGAGGTGGGTTTTAAAAAAGGAGCGAAATATTTGAGATGGAGTTTTTGTATTTACGTTCGGTTATTGAGCGCGACCGGCTAGTGAAGGTAAGCAGCTTTCAGAGGTAAAGCCGGTGTTACGAGTGCGACACGAGTACGTTTCGCCTTTTACGAGTGCCATACCAATACCGGAGTGTGCACGTGGGAGGGATTCACTGCGATCCCGAGCTCTGCCAGATATTACTTCATCGATATTATTATGTTACGGCTATAATATATCAGCATTACGCACAACAATGGTAACTGGATACACTATCCGCGTTTGGGAGGCTTTGTTGCAACATTCTTACGGCCATAAAAGTTTTTATCAAATTTATTATGCAGACGGAATTGGAAATTCAATTATGAAGCAAGGAATTCAATATACTGTGTATGACTATGTAAATATGAAAGGCTATTAAAGTAAGGATTGGGAATGATAAATATGATAGCAAATCACTAAAATATATTAACTAAATCTGTAATAAAGGTCTGTCCCTGCGGCGAGATAACTAAACTAATTACTACATTTTGACATTTATTATAGCAATAATGTAGCAGTCAATGAATTATTTTAGCAATCTAGACCGCGACATACAGTACCTACTCAGATTTAGCCTGTTAATTAGAATTGTGCGGTGAAAGTTAGCCGGAAACGGATAAATTTAATATTAGATGTAATGAAATCCAACTTTCAACTATAGGTATATAGGTATACTATTTTGACCTTTTCACGCATACACTTCTGAATGGACTGTAATGAAATCTAGCACTCATATATAATCTTTTCTGTAGTAAACATATAGGATGCTTTTTATCACAGAATTCGTATTTTTATTACAAATGTATTACACAACTGCATAGTTTAATTTATCCCTTACTTTAAATTGTGTAGACGTCGCCTTTCTAATTAAAATAAGGGTTTATGAACTAGGTAATCGATACACACCCATTCTATAGGAAAGGGAAAGTAGTCTTGTAATAAGGAAGGCCGATTAAACAGTAGCAATTTAATGGTCAGGGAAAGGGCTTAAATTCAGTGCCTTCTACCGCCCTAGATACTCTCTAAACTTGCCCATTAGAGCTTGATATAGATTAAATCTTATTGACAAAGTTATAAGTTATCCAATGATAAGCGAGCTAACTTCCAGTCGAACATTTCTCAAAGTCAATTGAGTTATGCTATTTAAGGAACTTCGGGAGTGGTCAGTGCAAAGTTTATGTAACTAATTTGAATTGTCTAAACTTGGTTTAGTTCTTTAAATATTATTGTTAAGGCAGGTTGCAATTACAGCTGCAGCATTAACCTCAAGTTAGATATTTCTCAAAATCAATTGTCTGGAGTGGTTTGTCTAAAGGTCAAGCTACTGATTTGAATGTGAAAATTAATGAAACTTGGTTTGATTTCATGAAATTTATTTAATAAAATTATGTCTTGGAAGTTTTTTGGAGATTTTTAATTGGTTCTGTTACCTACCCAATGATGTTAGATACAGTTGTCTATTGTCAGTGTGTCTTATTGTAAAGATTTTAATATTTTTTGTGTATAAATATGGCTTCGTATGTTTGATAAGTGTTTTATTACAAGCTTTACTCAATTTATTGTGCAATATACGTAGTTGTAAATTTAGTTACACATGGCATCACATTTTTTGATTTATTGATTCTTCTTTTTCTTTTAATTTATCTGTTTTTATATTACCTATTTCAATAAGTAGCTTTCAGATAAAATTTAAATCCGTTTTATTCAACAGGTTTGTGTAGTTTCAAAAGAATTTATTTAACTCCATCTGTAACAGTCTCACGCTCGTCAAGATTATTACTTCATAACCTTCTGATAAGTAACCAAAATGAAATAGCAACATAATAAAAAAGCAAAGATAATGCTACCGTCAGACAGACAATACCTATCGCCGGCCCGTAATCAACCGACAAAAGAACTCTATCTTTACGTAAGCAAGAAATCCATTTCGTAAAATGAAATCAGTGATGATTTTTTGCTAGTTTATTGCTTGTGCAATAACACTACAGAGGAACCAATTTGAAATATCCCTTAGTAATAAACAACAATACCCGGAAGAAATTTCTCTCCTGAGATGTGAGGGAAAAATTTACTAGTTACAGCTTGGTGGGAAGCGAAGGCAGACTGCAATTTAGAGGCATCCATCCCCGGATGAATTACGGCGCCTATGAGAAAAGTTGCTTTATGTTTCTGACACAGGGTGACAGCAAAAGTTGAAATTCAACTAGGTGCCCAAGAACATTGCTAAACTCCACATTCATATATTTTAAAGAATCAGACTCTGGGACTACTCACAGAAAACGAATTCCTATCGCAAAATATCCTTTGAATTATGAGCTACATTAGTAGTCAAGTTGGAGCAATTTGACAATCTTCAAATATACACTTTTGGTAGTAAACTCGGACGAAGTAAACTGGAAATCCTCATAAACATCTGCTTGTCTACTGGTCTGACATGAGCCTCCCTCGTAAATCACTGTGTCAGACTTTCCATGGAGGGATTTGTCATATTCACCTCTCTTGGTAGATGTATTAGTCAGAGTAAAATGTTATTGACACTTTTACTATCCCAACGCGATATCAAGCGATGACCTAATTATAAAGCTGAGACCTCACGGCTGACATTTTGATGCATCATTATCAGCCAGGAAACGTCCACTGCTGGACATAGAACTTTCCATGGTAGGACACGAAGACCAGTCCCGAGCCACTTGAATCCAGCGACTCCCCGCTACCTTAACTAGATCGTCTATCCATCTAGTAGGGGGACGGCCCGGTAGACGTTTCCCGGTATGTGGTCGCCTCTCGAGAACTCTTACTCCCCATCAGTTATCGGTTCTTCGAGCGATGTGGCCTGCCCATTGACTCTGCAGCTCACTGACTCGTCGAGCTATGTTTCAAATCTTGAGTGCAATCAATTAACACGGACCTAAGGTTCAACAGATGTGAAGTGTATTAGAGATGTTTTAATTTAAAATACTCCTAGGATGTCTGAGCTTATTCTGAAACAATAAAAGAAATCATCAAAAATAAAAACTGACTTAGATCAAAAGATTTTTTTGAATGCTCATGGTAATAAAATGGTTTTTTAGCGTATCACATAGTCATTGTAGTATCGTGCTTCAGAGACAGAGAACGGCGTTAGACAGACTATCATCTAAGTCAACTTCCGGGATCTTAACCAAATTACATTTTTTCCCGTTCATCCTGCGACATGTTCACATTTCAGCGGCTTAGCGACTTTAAAAGGGCTGCATAGACACGATAGCCGGTTGTCCCACAGCGCCTTAAATGGCAGGCGGTTTTATTTTTGTTATGTACGGTACTCGTTTGCTATGGCAATCTACTTTCTACAATGATTGTTTGCATTCTTTCGTAAAACAAAAATTTAAAAAATCTAGATGTAGTAAAACAGCTATAAATTACCCTGTACAATAATAAGAGCAATCTCTGTATCATCCTTATTTGGATTTTGACAAAGTTGAAATTAAAATAGGGATTGCATTGTTAGAAGATAGGTAATCTGATGGTAATACGCGATGAAATTTGATTCAATCTGCAGTCAGCAGAGAGTTAATTTTACGCTTTCTTGAAATTTTGAAGCGCTCTTTTATTAAATTGGTTGTTTTTAATAAGACTTCGCATTCGGAGAATTAGATTCATCAGGTTTATATTTTATATAAGGAAGAATACAAGCTTTTTGCCTGTGACTTTGTGTCTTTTGACTTCAAAATCATCTTGCAGGAACTCTTTATTGGGATAAAAATGGCATGCCAAATTGCATAAATACTGGATCAGCTTTTGAGTCGTAAAAAGGCAACAAACAGACAGCGTGTCAGACAGAATGGCTGTTAATTATCAATTATTCCCTTTAAACAAGATTGACAATTCGGGTTCGAATCCCGGTCGGATTCAAAGTTTTTATTTTTTATTCCAGTTTTTTAAATGTGAAATTAAAAAGGAAATTGTACTTATGGCCAAAACATCCAGGCAAAGCTCGGTCGCCCAGGCACTATCAGTACGAGTATTATGGTTGTACAACAATATGCTAAATGTATAAAGACATATTTCTGTCTCTCATCAACAACTTACTGCAATCTGTATAACAGGCACGGAGGTTATGAGATATACCTTAAAGAAAATCATACATGAAAAGTTCAGTGTCAATGAACTTGTAACGGTTCTTAGGTCATACTTGTTTAACTGTCTCATAATCTGATGGTTGCACATTAAAAACTTTTAGGTCTCCATACAGAGCTTTACGATAATGGTACCGAAAAGCGCCATCTCTCGGCACTGTACAAAACTATGTAATGAATATACGCGCCATCTAGCAGAATTATATGGTACGATTTCGTTGCTATAAGCTTTGTGAGCCTAGTACTGTTGTAAGGTTCTAGTCTATTCCAATAGATGGCGCAGCTACTTTACGTTTCTATAGTTGAGTATCTGTTGAGTGTAATTAATGAATAGATGGCGGTGGTTTAAATTAAAGTTTTTATTAATAATAAATCATACATTTATGCGTAGATTATTAGCATAATTATGACATTTATAATTGCATCTCATAATCTGATGGTTGCACATTAACTGTAGCATGGATACTTAAATGGGGCATTTGATTGTTTGAAAGGAATGTAATAAATTGAGGCCTGACATATGTTAATAATAATAATAATAGGTAAATAAAATCAATTTAATCCGGCACACGGCTATATTTACACACACACAAAACATGCAGTATAATATAAAGCTAGATCAATTGATTGACATGGTAGTTGCGCCGCACTTCCATGGCAGGGCTTCGGGGCCACTCGGCGACGCTTTGAATTGGCCGGTTGCGGGAGCTGCCCACGCGCGTGTTGAGAGCGCTGGAGCGCGCATGCAGGACGACGAGAGAAGGTCGGCGTGCGGCCCACACAATGCATGCCGCTCGCACTGCAGTATGTAGGCAACTTAAAAATCGTGCGGTACGCGTTGTTATGCTGAACGCGTATGGTGTTCATTGCTGCCTTCGTGTGGTTCGCCCACAACTCCGCCGTGTACACATTCGTGCAATAAGTCATGAAAAGCAGTCTTTGACTCGGTCGCTGCATCGGTAGAATTTTCAAGCGATCATATGAGCGTGGGCACTAGTCGCTCGGCGCTGTTTCTCGATGTCATCAATGTCAGATAGTTCGCTGCATAGAGCGTGCCTCAGGTGGGTGAAACTGTGCACTCGCTGCAGGTCTACACCACTCATGAAGTGGCATTTTACTCTTGACTAAACATACTCTTTCCTAAAAGGAGTATTCTTTCACATAATAGTGATCTTTCTGGTTAAAGTTTTCTTGAAAGGTTTGAAAGTAACAAATATCACTTGGTTGTTTACATTCGTCTATATGCACAATATTGTGTGTTTCTCTGCTGATACCTGTATGTGTAGACATTGGATCCCTTCTGAGGACAATGCCTGAGGAATATAATGAGCGTTTTGTGCAGGCTTTTGGAGAAATAAGATGGTCTATCTACCGGGTTGATAGTTGCGCTTGCGTTGCTCTGAAAAGAGGGATTGTATTGGTTATACCTTTTATTCATAATGCTATTATTAAGAATACTAAGTGAATTATCAATTTAAAGTAATTACATGTCTTACCTGAGGAACAAATTATCAATTTTAGTTATCGTTTCCGATTTTAGAAAATTAATTGTATGGAAATCAAAATGAACATTTGTTTGATGTTTATTCGCGGAGTCATAGCGTACTAGACAATAAATGCACAGATAATAAATACGTTTTATAAAAGTTCATACAGACGTTTTCTGATGTTTGTCCATAGAGTCATAGCAGTTTAACTAGTTGAGACACAGATTATAAAACCACTTATGGAGGAAGAGGGGTTTGGCGGGGTGAGGGGAGCTAGTTTTGCTATGATGAGATAGTTATTTCGTTTTATTAAGTAAAATACGGATGTTTAGAGCTGCAAATTATATATGTAGGGAAGGTTATGTAATTTAACAACAGATTTGTGTATTGAATAATGATTAAATCATCTATATTTTAAGAAATTACAATGTTACGGACCGCGTAATGTTTTGGCGGGAAAAAAAAGGAGGTAATCACCATCGATGTCATACAATGCGGAGGCGGGAGCCCAAAAGTTAGCCCACTTTGAAAATAGGAGGGTCTTCACTTAAATCAGAACTTAGAGCAAAGAATGAATTGTTCATAAAATAGTAAATGAAGATTAAAAGAAATAGAACCCAACTGGAGATGTTAAGATTTAAGAGTTTTGTTATGTATGAGAGTGTATGCTAGTTATGTTTAGAAGGGATTTAGAGTGCTAGTCATGTAAATTGAGTATTGTTTTGAGTTCTCACAAGAGGTTAGCTAAAGAAAGGATGAAATAAGAATCATGTTGTTGGGTAAGCTCTGCTATTAATTAACAAGTTTTAAGTTTAAACTATTAGTAAAATGTAAATAAGCTAGATGAAAGAGGATTCCTAAGGGATTTTAATCAATGAAAAAAATAACTAAAAAATTTTATGTTTTTAGATTTTGCAATTTTCATACAAGAAAATTACACAAATTGTTGTTATGATTAATCAATGTATGTCCAGGGTCCTACACAACAGGAGAGTGGATGTGGAATTCGGGGCGTTGACGAGTCAGTTCGGGACTGGACACGAGAGAGGTCGGACGTGAAATAAAATGGGGTGGGGCCAGCCAGGGACTTCGCGCCCTTTGGCTAGGCCCCAACGCGAAAATAAAAGGAGATAAATAGATAGAATATTATTTTTTTTTAATAGCTAAAAAGTTTAAAATAAAAATTTAAGTTGTAAAATAAGGGAATCTCTGCTTGTCCGGGGAAAATTTAATTTATTTTATAGTTTCAGTCGTAAAGTTTCTGCAAATGTGTTTTGAAGTTGTTTTGTAAAATTAAAAAAAAAAATGAAAAGTGCGCATTAAAATTTTCTTAATATTTTAGTGACGGCTAATTTAGGTCTTCAGTCATAAATTCCTTCACGAAGCAGAAAGAACTCGTCTGACTACGATAGGTAATCTAACCTAACAATATCTGTGAGTATTATATCTTTATTTTTTTTTTCCTGATAAATTTGAAGTAGATTTGAATAGGATTTGTGTGCACAGTGTGTATGTATTGATAGGGAATTTGTAGTCATAATATTTGGAGCTAGTAGCTATTTTCAAGAATCTAGAACGTGAGAGATTTTAACTTAAAATTCCTATTTTATGTTGTAAAACATAATTGACATGGTAGCTGATAAATTGTGATTTAGCGGCATTTGAATTTTGTTTTAATGAAATGTTGTAAAATTATTTCAATTCAACCTTCAGTAACTTAAATTTACAAGAATAAGCTTATAGTCGAATTTTGCAATTATTTGATACATAATATGCTGGTTCTCACTTCATCATGAGAGAAAATTAAAAGGAGGCTAAGGGTAGCTCTAGGCCAGAGCTAAATCATTAACATTCGGGTGTGAATCTTATTAGTCAGAGCTGGAATTTCATAGCCTCTACATTTTCACATCGGTGGTTGGCTTGAGTTTTGTGGAATGCGTGTATGTACTTCTCAGTCTTTTATTGGTATTATATTAAAATAAGTCATCTACTGATCGCTACGATCAAAGAACTTTTGTTTGTTACATTCTAGGTTAAAAGGATTTGCTAAGAATTTGGTAACTCACTAACTCTATCTCTCTTTCATTTAGATAAATAATTATAACTGTGTCACAGGATGGAACATAGGTTATAGGCTGAGAGTTTTGAGTAATTCAGGTTATTGACTGTGTATTAGATTATACTATGTCCGAATTCGTCTAGATGGTGCTAGGTTTTGAGTAAGCCCTAGGGAGCCACCAAGTTAAGTTAAGAATGGTGGCTTGCCTTTACATAAATTCCTAGAAGATTCTAGTTAATAAAGATGGATGTTTTAAAACCTGGTGTAAAAGCATTCTCGAGTTTAATAACACTAATTGATTCATTGAAAGTGTAGAACTAACTTATTAAAATTCATACAGTGTATTTGATTGCATAATGTCTGTATGTAAGGATTGGTGATAGTTCGGTAAGTGTTTTTTATGCTAAAGCTGATTCTAATAAGCTAACGAGTGGATCTGTTTAGGAACCCTAGATCTAGGAACATTTATGCCCTAGATTGCCAGTATGTGCACTGTTTTAACGAAAAGGTTATGTTGTAAGAATGATTTTGATGTAAACTGTGAGGGATTGAATTTATGTAAGTTTTGTTTGTTGACAATTGGTCGTATGATTTTATATTTAAACCTAACTTGTCCTAGATCTAGATTAACTATATGACCTAAATTTCTTAATAACATTTGAGTTCAGTTGTACTAATTTAACTTTCATCTGTGTGATATGGAACGAAATTAGCTCGCGAATTATAAACTTTTGATTTATATTAAAGGCTAAAATGGCTGAGGTGTTAGATGCATATTAACTAGAATTTGTTAATATTTAGGTCTGTCTAGGTATACAAGGGATATCTATTAGTATTTAACTCCAATTATAGGACTTATGTTTTAATCTACATTAATTCATGTGACAGTAAAGCATAACTGTATTATTGTCATTTGCTAAAACTGGTTGAACTGTTTTATTGTCATAACAATTAATCTAGGAATTCAATCTAGGTCTGTTTTAAGCAATCAAGGAATAAAGTTGGACGAGTATATACTAGATCAGCGTGTGTACTTGACTTGATGATCAGTGAATGTGATATTGAACTTTGAATAAGCACGTTTCTTTATTGAAAGTCGGTTGAAGCGAGAATTAATTATTCTTTAGTCTATAGTCAGTTATGGTAGTGTTGGAATTTAATTGTACATTAACCAAGTTTGATTGATTTTAATTAATTTTATTTAATGATAACCTATCATTAAATAGAGAAACAATTTTAGGAAAATTCCAAGCAATTTGTACCCATCTATATTTGTGGACTTGATTGGGATCTGTGTTCATGAGTGATAGTCACCATAATCCTTGTTGAGAGTATGTAGAATCTAAGTCAGGGAATAAAAGTAAGCGGGCAAGAAATTGAAATAAATGGCTCTGGCTAAAATTAAATGTGTAACTTTAGTAATGTTAAATTAATTTATGTGTGAGTTCTTTTGAAGGCATGTAGGGATAATATCCACCAGAATGGACATACCTGAGTGAATAGGTTAAACAACTTTGTGTCTTTGGTGAGGTTTTGTAGATAACTTCACATTTGACTTGTTGTTTATTCGAAGCAACTCAACTTATATGAAGAGAATAAATTGTATGTATTTTGATTTTGCCAAATCATCTTAATTCGGCTATCATTGGTCTGATGACTTTTGCATATGATTCACATCAAGTACTATTGAGATTTTTCTAGGTTATGAATGTGATATTACCCGTAGGAGAGGATTTATTGAACGCAGTGGTTGCGTGGGGTCTGTAAATTCACAATGGAATTGACATGTTTTATTGTGGATAGTCCCAGATATCCTATTAAAAATGTTATCTATAAAATGTTGTTGATATGGCACCAAGAGTTGACAAAGGAATCAGATCATTGTATTGTCAATGAACTTAGATTTTTAATTATGTAAGATGAGTTTGATTTTACATAAATGATTAAAGTTTGGTATCAGATCATGATAGCATAGTCAGTGATGTAAAGGTGATAAACCTACTATGATTAATATCATTGTTGAGGGTTGGACTGGTGTATTTTAGATAAATATTAACGAAAGCGCCACAGGCTGAAACATGGTTTCTGTTATAGTATGTTTATATTATTATATGATGAGGTATAACACTTTAATAGTAATTTTCCATCTTTCCATAGTTTTGAAAATTTATTTGAGTATAGAATTCCATATTCAAAATTACTTGGCTTTGGTTTAATATTTCAAATCATTTTTATATTCTTACAGTATATAAATTTATGAGCAAAATTTTGAACTGATATATGGAATAAATATGTAATCCCACAATCTCTAAGGAAGTGATATTAACAATAGTCGATATGTTCCATTGTATTGAATATCTATGAATTCTAGAAAATTCTAGACTGAATATGCAGTTAGCATAATTCAGGTTATTTGATGTACCTACCCTAAATAAAATACAAGAAAACAAAAGGGTGTACAATTATTAAATTCAACATTGACTTACAAACAAAATATTATTAACAGGTTCCTTTTATCTTTATAAAATTAAAATATATTTAGATCCTGTCCCGACTGACGATGCCTTTGTTTAAATATCCAGAGAGAATTGAACCGAGCTTAGGGAAATTATTTAACTGTATGGATTCAGTGGTGTGCGAGAGGTCACTACCTAGCCATTCGTGTTCCTGGTGTTTATGTGTAGGACATGAGTAAGAGGGTAGTGCCCATACTGATTGCGAGCCGCATATCTTTCTTGATAGAATGTCGTGCTAGAGTTTTAACGTGGTCAGTACGGGTTGCGTCTAAATCCGCCTCATGAACCCCATCAAGCTTGGAGTGGACTCAGTGAGCTCATCGTATGCTCAGAAATTCCAGGAGCAAGGTTTACTATGGCAGAGCGTCATCTCAGACATTACCAAATCTACGTTTATAACTGCCTAGGGACGTCCTCGTTCCTAGGCGTGGTATTTTTCCAATTTTGACCATAATAATGTACTTCCTAGCCACTTTTACTATGAATCTAATTGACATTATATCAAGTCCCTAGTATGTTACAACTGCTTGGTTCAAGAGTCTTTAAATTCAAATTACTGACTAACCACCATGACATTGGACAGACTGAAGTATTCGATGTCTTCTGGTGGTATTGATGAATCAAGGAAAGGTGGTCGTAGTGACTACGCTTTGAGGAGGCTTACTACATTCATTCGTATTATATCTATTATATAATAACATCAGATCTTGGAATTATTGAAATATTTATTCTACTGTCTGCGCTGGAGCGCCTTAAATTGACATAGCCTGATATGGCTGAACTGTACAACTCTTCTTTGAGTACTAAAACCATCTCTTTGTTCCCTGACACACGCGGTGAGCTTTGGCCTAAAAGTATATATATATAATCCCTCTGCACACGCCAAATAGAGCTTTTGCATGGATCATTACGACGTCTTGCCCACGCCACCTGCTTTTGCAATAAGGGACAAATGAGTTACCATTATAATTCGCAACAAGCTGTATTGTCCGCCATTACAGGATTTTCATATACCTGACATTGGATTAATGACCATTTTGGATTTTAATGTGAATTTACTTCTTTTAATATGAATGAAGCAGAAGACTTCTAATATTGAGCTAGGGGAGCTCTGACCACCCCAACAAACAAATCAAATTTAATATCTGGAGGTTAGGGTAATGGCACTACGAATTCAGTTGAGGTCAATGCTTATGTTATTAAATAATCTTCGATAGTAAAATGATTTTATTCACTAAATATATTCACGCTATTACAAGTTAAATACGTTTGCTATTATAATTGTATTATAAAATATCATGATAATTATCACCTAAGTTTTATCTTATTCAAGTATTTACCTAACTGGGACCGTAGTTGGGGAGAAGGGCGGCCATTACTGTTAGGAGAGATGCTATTTAAAGGATTAAATAAATTTAATATGATTTTGTTTATTAAGCCTGAGCGAGTATAATTATTGCTTAACATTTCTACAGCCAATTAAGAATATGTGTGTTTAATTTAGACATTCCATTTTTTTATTGACTGGTTCTTTTAAAATTTAGTTAAAAATTACATTACAGTGTGTTAGTTATTAAGATAGAGATATAGGAACAGAACCTGCATGCCTCTAAAAGAACTCTGGGTTATGAAGCACTTCGTGGATCCTAGTTTATCCACTAGACGATATCATGAGCCAATAGTATAGTTATGAAATATATGTTATTTTGTATTTATTTAAAGGTTTATGGTGTATTGAATGGGATAGTCGTTACAATTTAGATGTGGCCGTGACCAGGATTGATGTGCAGGATAATTTGTGTGTGATTGTATGTGTGAATTTTCATAACTATGCTATAACCATATAAGATAGGCTGATCAGCCTACAATTTGTTGCCGTGAAATGGAAGAGGATTTATGCGGAGAACTGTTATTTACTCCTTGTATTAAGACAAACTATTTATATATCCTAATTTGTTTATATAAAATGAAAGATGGAGTTAAGAGTCTTGGGGGTGATAAATAATTAAGGTTAAGGTTGTGGCCGAGTGTCTTGTAAAAGGTGCCATTAAGAAAATTGGGGGTGGGAAAACTATATATTTAAGGTTGTAACAACATTTATGTAATGTTTTCTTATAAGCAGCCATTTGTGGTTGGTTCCTTGTGTTTATTTTAAATTAACATTATTTTATATGGTAAATTAAAATGTTATGTTTTCCACTTGATTTTATATATATTTTTCAGGAATGACTTACTCATAATTATAGTGAGGGCAGTTTTGGACTTCATAATACGGATGGTAAAATTGGTTATGTTGTGATTTCAGAATTATTGCGGGAGTGCCTATTACACGTATACCTAGTGCATAATGCCTAAGGTAACAAGCAAAACTAAAAATCCAAATCAACCCAATCTTCCTTCTAATGCCCAACAAGGGAAAGCAGGGTCGCAAAATAAGAGTGCTATGGAAGGAATTAGGTTGGCAAATAGACGGTTGAGGCGCCACATTGCTATTCTAACCGGGAAGTTTGAGAAATTAGAAGATGAAATTAAAACGAAGTCCATGTGTGAGTCTAGGCCGGAAGGTGAAAAGCGAATTAATTATACTATTCAAAATATGAATGAGAAACCTAAGTATCCGGGAAAATATAAACCGCATCCTGTTACGTTCATAGAAGACATGATTGCATATATAAAAAAATTGCCTGCTGATGTACCAGTTGTAGACTGTATAGTAGAGTGTCTTGAAGGTGATGCCAGGAATTGGGCAAGAATTTACAAGGAAAGATGGATGAATTTTGAAGATTTCAAGGCAGATTTTCTAAAAACTTATTGGGGAGAAGCTGAGCAAAATGCGTTGAGGAGGAAAATCGTATGTGGCAAATGGAATCCTGGAACCGGAACCATGCTTGGGTATTTTTTAGGATTAGTGGGGGAAGCGAAGATGCTAACTTTCACCATCCCGGAGCAGCAAATAATAAATGATATTATTCATCATTATCCAAAAGAGGTGCAATATTCCTGGTCAACTGTTGGAGAAAAAACCATATTATCCGCAACAGAGTTTTTGAGGAATTTGGATGACATAAATCAACAAGATCAACCAAGTCGTCAAGGAACAGCTCCGGCAGTAGGTGCAAGATGGAACCAGAGGAATCGTTACAATAACTTCAACCAAGGATGGGGAAGGAATGCTGTTCAAAATTCGTCCAGTCATCTACCGCAAGCGAATCAACGGGGACGTCCAGCGATTGAGTCAAATGTAACAGAAGTTGTGGAGGAGAGATCGAGTCCTGCTGAAAATGTAGATTTAAACTAATCGGGGTCGACGGAGCTGTCTCCACCGCGATCCACAGGGAAGGAGACTTAGCTATAGATGTAAAAGTTTTAAGGCAAATGTGTAAAACTGGATGGGAGCCTGGACAATCCTTAGGTTGTAATGATAAGGGAATACTTAGACCTATTGTAATGGAAGGGCAAACGAGTAGGGAGGGATTAGGATTTTATGATAAACGCGATTTAAATCTGCATTCAAAAGAAGAAGTGGTCCAAAGTGTTGTACAGGTTGTTAAATGGGAATCCGAAGTAAAAGAACAGGACACAGTATTGTTAGAAGAGCATGTGACTTCAATGTTTGATGAGGAGGACGTTATTGGTGAAGAAAATTCCGATGTGTTGAGAGCTGAAATCATAGTTAAAATCTTTGAGGAGGAAATAGTGAGCTTGGTGGATACGGGGAGTGACATCACTTGTATATCAGAATCATTCTGGGAAGAACTGCAGGATAAAGTCAAGAAAGACCAATTGAAGACATTGCCAGTAAAACCGGTACAGATTCGAGGAGCCGTTGGACAAAAGAGCACTAAAGTGCAACAGCTGGTGTTACTACCAATAAAACTTAAGGAGATAACAGTTGATACTGGGTTCTTGATCGTGCCCAACTTGATTAGGCCCGTAATATTAGGATTTGATTGGTTAATTCAAAATGAGGTCATGATAGAACTTCAACGACCCACTGTTGGTATGGTCATCAAGAAACAAGGTCAAGAGGTTTACATCAAATTTAAGGATTCAAATTTAAATTCAGGCCAAAACGTAAATGAGATTAATATTGATACTAATGTTATAGATGAAGTAAAGCCAGGAATGCCTTTAGAACGACATCAATTGGAAAAACTAAAACAAGTCTTACTAAACCATAAAGAAGTCTTTACCAGTAAGCTGGGACGAGCTAATTGTTATGTCCATGATATCAAAATGTCAGAGCACACGCCATTTATCAAGCGATCTTACCCAGTACCATATGCATATCGTAAAAAGATGGAAGAAAAGTTGAACGAAATGGAAGAGCAAGGAATAATATCACGGGCCTCCACACCATACAGTAGTCCTTTAACGTTTACCTTGAAGTCAGATGGTACGATAAGAGTTTTGCTGGATGCGAGAGAAATAAATAAGTATATGGTAGCGGAAGCTGAAGCTCCGCCAATGCAGATAGATATACTAAATTCATTCCATGGGGTTAAGTATATTAGTATTATCGATCTCAATAACGCCTATTTTCAGCTGCCCATTTCAGATCATAGTAAAATGTATACTGGATTCACATTTAATGGAAAATCCTACATTTATAACGTTCTACCGCAAGGATTAAAGACAGCTGTTGGTAGTTTCAGTAGAGCAATGGATATCATTTTAGGGCCGGATGTGCGGGAGTTCTGTACCAATTATCTGGACGATCTCGCTATTTTAACAAGTGGAACCCTAGAGGAACATTTAGGGCATATAAACGTCATTTTGGGTAAACTAAAGGACGCTGGTCTCACGTGCAACTTCCAAAAATGTAAATTCATATGCAAAGAGGTAAAAATGTTAGGGCATATAATAACCACGGAAGGTATTCAAACTGATCCTGCAAAAGTAGAAGCTATCCAGAAGTTCCCAGCACCCAGGAAGGTTAAGCATTTGAGAGCATTCCTCGGACTTTGTAACTACTACCGAAGATTCATCCCTGATTACAGCACGACTGCAGTGCCATTATATAACTTGTTGAGAAAGGAACAACATTGGAGATGGGATCAAGAAGCACAGACAGCATTTGATAAGATGAAAGAGAAATTTTTGAATACTATTATGTTACATCACCCAAATAATAGTAAATCTTATTATCTGCAGACAGATAGTTCCGGTATAGGCCTTGCAGGAGTGTTGTATCAGTATGATGATAAAGAAGAAATGAAAATCTTAGGGTACTGTAGCAAGTCACTTAAAGGACCCGAATTGAGATGGACTGTTACTGAGCAAGAGTTTTGGGCAATCATTTACTGCCTACGAAAATTTGAAACGTATTTGCGAGGAGCAACAGTTGTTATACGAACTGATCATAAAGCATTGACATTCGTGAAGACTTGGAAACTATATAACAGCCGAATTACGCGTTGGATTTTGTATCTTGAGCAATTTAATTATGAAGTAGAACATGTAAGGGGAAAAGACAATATAGCAGTTGATATATTGTCCAGGTTTCCACCTCACGGGGGTTCCGTGCAGGATGACAAAACAAAATGCCCAGAAATAATGTACATGGAATTGGGGAAAAATCGATCTTTGACAAATAAATTAAGAAATATTGCTAATTATCAAGAAAATGATGATGATGTAAAAACAATAAAAGGGGAAATTGAACAACATGGGGACAAGATTGGCCGAATCGCTCGTCATTGTAAAATTGAAAATGGGATATTGTATTTTGTGAAACCTACTGATCAAAGTAAAATAGTGTATTTGCCAAAAGAATTAAGAGAAGATGTGGTTCTTCAAGTACATAACGAAATGGGACATCAAGGAGCATATAAAATATTACAGTACATTAAAAGTAGATGCTATTGGGAAAATATGAGAAGAGATATAAAAGCAATTATTCGTTATTGTCATATATGCCAAATGTCAAAGAGTGATAATGTCAAATATTTTGGAGAATGTAAACCAATTGTAACTTGTAATGTGGGTGATATTGTGATGGCAGACTTGTACGGACCCCTACCTTCAGGAAGGTTTGGAGCCTCGTATATTCTGGTAGTTCAGGATTCATTTAGTAAATATGTAAAGCTTTATGATTTACGGAAGGCAACCTCTAGGGCTGTTGTGACTAAGATTCGGCAGTTTGTACAAATAATTAAACCAAAGGTCATCATGACAGATAACGGAAGTCAATTCATTAGTGATGTGTGGAAAAAAAATTTAAAAGATTGGGGAATTAAACCCATATACACCACTGTTCGAAACCCACGTCCTAATACTACGGAAAGAGTTAACAAAGAACTAGGGAGAATATTCAGAACCTACTGTCACAACAATCATAGAGGCTGGGCTACATTATTACCTAAAGTGGAGGAATTATATAATAACACTTATCATGAAAGCACTGGATTCACCCCTAACGAAATATTGTATGGATTTGGAACTAAGTTAACTATTGACAACAGTTTGGGCACTGCCGTAATAACTAAAGAGGTAGAACATGTTCGGAAACAAGTGAGAGAAAATTTGCTTAAAGCCAGTGAAGGCAGACGCATTAAATTTAATAGAACCCATAAAATGGTGAAATTCGAAATAGGTGATTACATTAAAATTAGAAAATGTAATAAATCTGATGCTAAGTTAAAGATAACAAAAAAATTTGAATTATTATATGAAGGCCCATATGTCGTAGCAGGGGTTCCCTTTACTAATGTATATATTTTAATGGACCCAGTAACCAAACAGGTTAGGGGTAAATTTAATGCCATTCACCTATCTAGATATTATAAGTAGTTTTAATTCCTGTATTTTGTCTGTATTTTGTGTTTGAAGATTTAGTTAAATGTTAATAGAGTTAAGTAAGAAAAGAAGAAGATGTAATTGTTTTGTTATTTAAATTATAGGATTCATACAGTAAATATATTAAGTAAGTTTTAAATTAGTAATTCAGTTTGTACAATATTAATTATTTAATTAAAAATAAAGCCTAAACAATGTAACTAATGCTAAATAGTGGCAGCAAAGTTGTAGTCTAGCAATGAAAATAAGAAATTAAACATATATATAAAAGTTCAATTATATTTTCCAATAGATTTTAAAAGATAACAAGTAAGAATAAGGTTTTAGTATAAGTATTGTAATGTAATAATAACATTAAAGAAATTTGGAAAAAAAATATAAAAAAAAAAAAATAAGGAGGTCGAGGATAGTGACACAACAACCTTCATCAGGGTGATTAAAGAGCCTATCATTAATTTTGCAATTATATTAGGTGCATATCATTTTTGACTGAAGTTAACTTTAATTATAAGAAATTATTATTAGGCGAATCCCTCTGGTGAACATTGTTGTTGGGGCGAAGGGCGGTCATTATCAAACAAACACACAAGTGTTTGTTGTAAATTGGGGGTTGGCCCAAGTCTTGTTGTAAAACAACTGGGAAAACCTTGAATAATCAATTAAAATGATTTAGATTTTGGAAATCATGGTTATTGTCATTGAGAACTTCATATTGTCCATAAATTTTATTTCACGTTCCAGGGTTGCATACAAGTCTGCTACCTAATTGGGCGGCAGGGTTGCGAGTAGAGCTCTTTGATTACATTCGGTGATGGTCATCCTAGACGGCTTTGGATGGATGTTGGCGTTGCTGCAAGATCTCTACCTTCACTAACAAATTTAAGTAGCTTTTCTTTATTTAATTATTGACAGTACTAATCTGTGTGCATTAACAATTATGCTTACTAAATTTTATATCTTCCTCATCTAAGGTAGTGGAACTGGGATTCTTCAGTCATTCATCAAGTTGTAGTTGCAAGTGAAGAACAGGCAATGGTTAATTTTACCTAAGACATTTAAAAGTATTTTAATGGTTATATAGGGATTCTAGGAAGAGAGGTTGGATGCTGCAAAGATGAGATCAGGCCTGCAATTCACCTGGAGGATGACTTATAAACCGTCTAACTGATCCATCACTCTAGTTATGGAATTACTGTGGAACTTGTTGTAGGGATGGTTGAATATATCTCACAAGTCCTACGACACGAGCCGAACTTCATATTTATGACTAGAAGGCCGGCTCAACTTAGGTATATAATTGATCAGATTAGTTCAAGTAATTGTTTGCACTCGCTGAGTTGGATATGCCGAAACTGTTTCAGCGGTGTTGTGAAATCGCAACAGAGCAGCTTGCGAGTAGGAGTCTGCGAGGCTGCTACGGCTGATGGCTACTCCGGAGTTGCAAGCTGAGTCACAACATCGGCCTCTGGCATCGAGATCAAGGCAGTCTTCTTGGCGGACTTCTGGGAGGAAGACTGCACCGTGTCACTTACCTCCATGTGAAATAACATTTAAGTATCACTCCATTGCTTATCCTTAATTAGCGCATGCTAACCTTTCTATCACCATTATAACTGAAATTGTTCCCTTTCCAGCCGGAATTAAGTTGGAAGGTAAAGGTATACATATGAAGCTTGTTTAAATTTCGAATTTGGGAAGAGAATAGGAGGGAAATTAGTTGTATATAAGTTAAAATAATAATAATAATAATAATAATAAAAGGGGGTTGTAAGTTGTAGAAGGGGGGGATATGTACCTTCTTTCTGTTTCACACCAACTGAAATAGCTTTTAAAAAAAAATATTCCAGGGGAAAGCTGGTGAAGTTGAGGACCTGGCGAGCAACGGGTGACTGGTGCAGTCGACGGAGTTTGGAGTCGCCCTACAGGGATAAGATTTGGCAGGTTCTTTAACTGAAGGAAGCAGGTACCGCAGAGTCATGTAATATGCTTGCGAAAAGTAGTTAGTGCAGACAATCAACTCAAACAATCAATTCCGATCTCATATAGTTGTAAATTCTTAGTTCGTTACACTACCAAGAATTTAGGGGGTGATTGTAACGGTTCTTAGGTCATACTTGTTTAACTGTCTCATAATCTGATGGTTGCACATTAAAAACTTTTAGGTCTCCATACAGAGCTTTACGATAATGGTACCGAAAAGCGCCATCTCTCGGCACTGTACAAAACTATGTAATGAATATACGCGCCATCTAGCAGAATTATATGGTACGATTTCGTTGCTATAAGCTTTGTGAGCCTAGTACTGTTGTAAGGTTCTAGTCTATTCCAATAGATGGCGCAGCTACTTTACGTTTCTATAGTTGAGTATCTGTTGAGTGTAATTAATGAATAGATGGCGGTGGTTTAAATTAAAGTTTTTATTAATAATAAATCATACATTTATGCGTAGATTATTAGCATAATTATGACATTTATAATTGCATCTCATAATCTGATGGTTGCACATTAACTGTAGCATGGATACTTAAATGGGGCATTTGATTGTTTGAAAGGAATGTAATAAATTGAGGCCTGACATATGTTAATAATAATAATAATAGGTAAATAAAATCAATTTAATCCGGCACACGGCTATATTTACACACACACAAAACATGCAGTATAATATAAAGCTAGATCAATTGATTGACATGGTAGTTGCGCCGCACTTCCATGGCAGGGCTTCGGGGCCACTCGGCGACGCTTTGAATTGGCCGGTTGCGGGAGCTGCCCACGCGCGTGTTGAGAGCGCTGGAGCGCGCATGCAGGACGACGAGAGAAGGTCGGCGTGCGGCCCACACAATGCATGCCGCTCGCACTGCAGTATGTAGGCAACTTAAAAATCGTGCGGTACGCGTTGTTATGCTGAACGCGTATGGTGTTCATTGCTGCCTTCGTGTGGTTCGCCCACAACTCCGCCGTGTACACATTCGTGCAATAAGTCATGAAAAGCAGTCTTTGACTCGGTCGCTGCATCGGTAGAATTTTCAAGCGATCATATGAGCGTGGGCACTAGTCGCTCGGCGCTGTTTCTCGATGTCATCAATGTCAGATAGTTCGCTGCATAGAGCGTGCCTCAGGTGGGTGAAACTGTGCACTCGCTGCAGGTCTACACCACTCATGAAGTGGCATTTTACTCTTGACTAAACATACTCTTTCCTAAAAGGAGTATTCTTTCACATAATAGTGATCTTTCTGGTTAAAGTTTTCTTGAAAGGTTTGAAAGTAACAAATATCACTTGGTTGTTTACATTCGTCTATATGCACAATATTGTGTGTTTCTCTGCTGATACCTGTATGTGTAGACATTGGATCCCTTCTGAGGACAATGCCTGAGGAATATAATGAGCGTTTTGTGCAGGCTTTTGGAGAAATAAGATGGTCTATCTACCGGGTTGATAGTTGCGCTTGCGTTGCTCTGAAAAGAGGGATTGTATTGGTTATACCTTTTATTCATAATGCTATTATTAAGAATACTAAGTGAATTATCAATTTAAAGTAATTACATGTCTTACCTGAGGAACAAATTATCAATTTTAGTTATCGTTTCCGATTTTAGAAAATTAATTGTATGGAAATCAAAATGAACATTTGTTTGATGTTTATTCGCGGAGTCATAGCGTACTAGACAATAAATGCACAGATAATAAATACGTTTTATAAAAGTTCATACAGACGTTTTCTGATGTTTGTCCATAGAGTCATAGCAGATTAACTAGTTGAGACACAGATTATAAAACCACTTATGGAGGAAGAGGGGTTTGGCGGGGTGAGGGGAGCTAGTTTTGCTATGATGAGATAGTTATTTCGTTTTATTAAGTAAAATACGGATGTTTAGAGCTGCAAATTATATATGTAGGGAAGGTTATGTAATTTAACAACAGATTTGTGTATTGAATAATGATTAAATCATCTATATTTTAAGAAATTACAATGTTACGGACCGCGTAATGTTTTGGCGGGAAAAAAAAGGAGGTAATCACCATCGATGTCATACAATGCGGAGGCGGGAGCCCAAAAGTTAGCCCACTTTGAAAATAGGAGGGTCTTCACTTAAATCAGAACTTAGAGCAAAGAATGAATTGTTCATAAAATAGTAAATGAAGATTAAAAGAAATAGAACCCAACTGGAGATGTTAAGATTTAAGAGTTTTGTTATGTATGAGAGTGTATGCTAGTTATGTTTAGAAGGGATTTAGAGTGCTAGTCATGTAAATTGAGTATTGTTTTGAGTTCTCACAAGAGGTTAGCTAAAGAAAGGATGAAATAAGAATCATGTTGTTGGGTAAGCTCTGCTATTAATTAACAAGTTTTAAGTTTAAACTATTAGTAAAATGTAAATAAGCTAGATGAAAGAGGATTCCTAAGGGATTTTAATCAATGAAAAAAATAACTAAAAAATTTTATGTTTTTAGATTTTGCAATTTTCATACAAGAAAATTACACAAATTGTTGTTATGATTAATCAATGTATGTCCAGGGTCCTACACAACAGGAGAGTGGATGTGGAATTCGGGGCGTTGACGAGTCAGTTCGGGACTGGACACGAGAGAGGTCGGACGTGAAATAAAATGGGGTGGGGCCAGCCAGGGACTTCGCGCCCTTTGGCTAGGCCCCAACGCGAAAATAAAAGGAGATAAATAGATAGAATATTATTTTTTTTTAATAGCTAAAAAGTTTAAAATAAAAATTTAAGTTGTAAAATAAGGGAATCTCTGCTTGTCCGGGGAAAATTTAATTTATTTTATAGTTTCAGTCGTAAAGTTTCTGCAAATGTGTTTTGAAGTTGTTTTGTAAAATTAAAAAAAAAAATGAAAAGTGCGCATTAAAATTTTCTTAATATTTTAGTGACGGCTAATTTAGGTCTTCAGTCATAAATTCCTTCACGAAGCAGAAAGAACTCGTCTGACTACGATAGGTAATCTAACCTAACAATATCTGTGAGTATTATATCTTTATTTTTTTTTTCCTGATAAATTTGAAGTAGATTTGAATAGGATTTGTGTGCACAGTGTGTATGTATTGATAGGGAATTTGTAGTCATAATATTTGGAGCTAGTAGCTATTTTCAAGAATCTAGAACGTGAGAGATTTTAACTTAAAATTCCTATTTTATGTTGTAAAACATAATTGACATGGTAGCTGATAAATTGTGATTTAGCGGCATTTGAATTTTGTTTTAATGAAATGTTGTAAAATTATTTCAATTCAACCTTCAGTAACTTAAATTTACAAGAATAAGCTTATAGTCGAATTTTGCAATTATTTGATACATAATATGCTGGTTCTCACTTCATCATGAGAGAAAATTAAAAGGAGGCTAAGGGTAGCTCTAGGCCAGAGCTAAATCATTAACATTCGGGTGTGAATCTTATTAGTCAGAGCTGGAATTTCATAGCCTCTACATTTTCACATCGGTGGTTGGCTTGAGTTTTGTGGAATGCGTGTATGTACTTCTCAGTCTTTTATTGGTATTATATTAAAATAAGTCATCTACTGATCGCTACGATCAAAGAACTTTTGTTTGTTACATTCTAGGTTAAAAGGATTTGCTAAGAATTTGGTAACTCACTAACTCTATCTCTCTTTCATTTAGATAAATAATTATAACTGTGTCACAGGATGGAACATAGGTTATAGGCTGAGAGTTTTGAGTAATTCAGGTTATTGACTGTGTATTAGATTATACTATGTCCGAATTCGTCTAGATGGTGCTAGGTTTTGAGTAAGCCCTAGGGAGCCACCAAGTTAAGTTAAGAATGGTGGCTTGCCTTTACATAAATTCCTAGAAGATTCTAGTTAATAAAGATGGATGTTTTAAAACCTGGTGTAAAAGCATTCTCGAGTTTAATAACACTAATTGATTCATTGAAAGTGTAGAACTAACTTATTAAAATTCATACAGTGTATTTGATTGCATAATGTCTGTATGTAAGGATTGGTGATAGTTCGGTAAGTGTTTTTTATGCTAAAGCTGATTCTAATAAGCTAACGAGTGGATCTGTTTAGGAACCCTAGATCTAGGAACATTTATGCCCTAGATTGCCAGTATGTGCACTGTTTTAACGAAAAGGTTATGTTGTAAGAATGATTTTGATGTAAACTGTGAGGGATTGAATTTATGTAAGTTTTGTTTGTTGACAATTGGTCGTATGATTTTATATTTAAACCTAACTTGTCCTAGATCTAGATTAACTATATGACCTAAATTTCTTAATAACATTTGAGTTCAGTTGTACTAATTTAACTTTCATCTGTGTGATATGGAACGAAATTAGCTCGCGAATTATAAACTTTTGATTTATATTAAAGGCTAAAATGGCTGAGGTGTTAGATGCATATTAACTAGAATTTGTTAATATTTAGGTCTGTCTAGGTATACAAGGGATATCTATTAGTATTTAACTCCAATTATAGGACTTATGTTTTAATCTACATTAATTCATGTGACAGTAAAGCATAACTGTATTATTGTCATTTGCTAAAACTGGTTGAACTGTTTTATTGTCATAACAATTAATCTAGGAATTCAATCTAGGTCTGTTTTAAGCAATCAAGGAATAAAGTTGGACGAGTATATACTAGATCAGCGTGTGTACTTGACTTGATGATCAGTGAATGTGATATTGAACTTTGAATAAGCACGTTTCTTTATTGAAAGTCGGTTGAAGCGAGAATTAATTATTCTTTAGTCTATAGTCAGTTATGGTAGTGTTGGAATTTAATTGTACATTAACCAAGTTTGATTGATTTTAATTAATTTTATTTAATGATAACCTATCATTAAATAGAGAAACAATTTTAGGAAAATTCCAAGCAATTTGTACCCATCTATATTTGTGGACTTGATTGGGATCTGTGTTCATGAGTGATAGTCACCATAATCCTTGTTGAGAGTATGTAGAATCTAAGTCAGGGAATAAAAGTAAGCGGGCAAGAAATTGAAATAAATGGCTCTGGCTAAAATTAAATGTGTAACTTTAGTAATGTTAAATTAATTTATGTGTGAGTTCTTTTGAAGGCATGTAGGGATAATATCCACCAGAATGGACATACCTGAGTGAATAGGTTAAACAACTTTGTGTCTTTGGTGAGGTTTTGTAGATAACTTCACATTTGACTTGTTGTTTATTCGAAGCAACTCAACTTATATGAAGAGAATAAATTGTATGTATTTTGATTTTGCCAAATCATCTTAATTCGGCTATCATTGGTCTGATGACTTTTGCATATGATTCACATCAAGTACTATTGAGATTTTTCTAGGTTATGAATGTGATATTACCCGTAGGAGAGGATTTATTGAACGCAGTGGTTGCGTGGGGTCTGTAAATTCACAATGGAATTGACATGTTTTATTGTGGATAGTCCCAGATATCCTATTAAAAATGTTATCTATAAAATGTTGTTGATATGGCACCAAGAGTTGACAAAGGAATCAGATCATTGTATTGTCAATGAACTTAGATTTTTAATTATGTAAGATGAGTTTGATTTTACATAAATGATTAAAGTTTGGTATCAGATCATGATAGCATAGTCAGTGATGTAAAGGTGATAAACCTACTATGATTAATATCATTGTTGAGGGTTGGACTGGTGTATTTTAGATAAATATTAACGAAAGCGCCACAGGCTGAAACATGGTTTCTGTTATAGTATGTTTATATTATTATATGATGAGGTATAACACTTTAATAGTAATTTTCCATCTTTCCATAGTTTTGAAAATTTATTTGAGTATAGAATTCCATATTCAAAATTACTTGGCTTTGGTTTAATATTTCAAATCATTTTTATATTCTTACAGTATATAAATTTATGAGCAAAATTTTGAACTGATATATGGAATAAATATGTAATCCCACAATCTCTAAGGAAGTGATATTAACAATAGTCGATATGTTCCATTGTATTGAATATCTATGAATTCTAGAAAATTCTAGACTGAATATGCAGTTAGCATAATTCAGGTTATTTGATGTACCTACCCTAAATAAAATACAAGAAAACAAAAGGGTGTACAATTATTAAATTCAACATTGACTTACAAACAAAATATTATTAACAGGTTCCTTTTATCTTTATAAAATTAAAATATATTTAGATCCTGTCCCGACTGACGATGCCTTTGTTTAAATATCCAGAGAGAATTGAACCGAGCTTAGGGAAATTATTTAACTGTATGGATTCAGTGGTGTGCGAGAGGTCACTACCTAGCCATTCGTGTTCCTGGTGTTTATGTGTAGGACATGAGTAAGAGGGTAGTGCCCATACTGATTGCGAGCCGCATATCTTTCTTGATAGAATGTCGTGCTAGAGTTTTAACGTGGTCAGTACGGGTTGCGTCTAAATCCGCCTCATGAACCCCATCAAGCTTGGAGTGGACTCAGTGAGCTCATCGTATGCTCAGAAATTCCAGGAGCAAGGTTTACTATGGCAGAGCGTCATCTCAGACATTACCAAATCTACGTTTATAACTGCCTAGGGACGTCCTCGTTCCTAGGCGTGGTATTTTTCCAATTTTGACCATAATAATGTACTTCCTAGCCACTTTTACTATGAATCTAATTGACATTATATCAAGTCCCTAGTATGTTACAACTGCTTGGTTCAAGAGTCTTTAAATTCAAATTACTGACTAACCACCATGACATTGGACAGACTGAAGTATTCGATGTCTTCTGGTGGTATTGATGAATCAAGGAAAGGTGGTCGTAGTGACTACGCTTTGAGGAGGCTTACTACATTCATTCGTATTATATCTATTATATAATAACATCAGATCTTGGAATTATTGAAATATTTATTCTACTGTCTGCGCTGGAGCGCCTTAAATTGACATAGCCTGATATGGCTGAACTGTACAACTCTTCTTTGAGTACTAAAACCATCTCTTTGTTCCCTGACACACGCGGTGAGCTTTGGCCTAAAAGTATATATATATAATCCCTCTGCACACGCCAAATAGAGCTTTTGCATGGATCATTACGACGTCTTGCCCACGCCACCTGCTTTTGCAATAAGGGACAAATGAGTTACCATTATAATTCGCAACAAGCTGTATTGTCCGCCATTACAGGATTTTCATATACCTGACATTGGATTAATGACCATTTTGGATTTTAATGTGAATTTACTTCTTTTAATATGAATGAAGCAGAAGACTTCTAATATTGAGCTAGGGGAGCTCTGACCACCCCAACAAACAAATCAAATTTAATATCTGGAGGTTAGGGTAATGGCACTACGAATTCAGTTGAGGTCAATGCTTATGTTATTAAATAATCTTCGATAGTAAAATGATTTTATTCACTAAATATATTCACGCTATTACAAGTTAAATACGTTTGCTATTATAATTGTATTATAAAATATCATGATAATTATCACCTAAGTTTTATCTTATTCAAGTATTTACCTAACTGGGACCGTAGTTGGGGAGAAGGGCGGCCATTACTGTTAGGAGAGATGCTATTTAAAGGATTAAATAAATTTAATATGATTTTGTTTATTAAGCCTGAGCGAGTATAATTATTGCTTAACATTTCTACAGCCAATTAAGAATATGTGTGTTTAATTTAGACATTCCATTTTTTTATTGACTGGTTCTTTTAAAATTTAGTTAAAAATTACATTACAGTGTGTTAGTTATTAAGATAGAGATATAGGAACAGAACCTGCATGCCTCTAAAAGAACTCTGGGTTATGAAGCACTTCGTGGATCCTAGTTTATCCACTAGACGATATCATGAGCCAATAGTATAGTTATGAAATATATGTTATTTTGTATTTATTTAAAGGTTTATGGTGTATTGAATGGGATAGTCGTTACAAACTTTGTCGACTCACAAACAAAGATGTCACTTCAAGAACACTACGACACTTACATATTCTCCTCCTGTGTTTACACTCAAACAAAACTTCAAACAAAACTTGAACTTATAATCTATACAATTGAATACCTTTAGGTACAACGCACCGGTTCAATGTACGCCATTTCAAATCGATATTACGCATTATAGCATTATAACGGTAAGGAAATTACTGAAGGCGTTAGTCCGGTCAAACATGATGACATAACGAACTATTTAAAGACAATAGCCGCTCTCAGATGGTTACATAACTAAATAGCCGTTACACTTTTCGACGCGACCTTTCCGAGAGCGAACTACCCATGGATTGAACTAGTTCAGTCTCTAGAAAGTCGCATGGCACAGGAACTAACCTTTAACGAACTGCGACCCCGGTAGTCCCATATGAAATCTGCTACAATTTCTCTGTGATATAAGCCGGATATCTCACAATTGGTCTGGGTGGGCGTGATCACAGGTCACGTATTGGTTTGAGTTACGACTTGGGGTAAGGAATGAATCTGTTTCGAAGTACAGGAGAATCTAAAGCACATAGTCTGTCTCGAAGCGGAATTTTGATACGTAACACGTTCGGTAACCAGTAATAACTGTCAATGTAAGCGTCAACAAAGTATAGTGTTGCTTTTGCTTTCAATCACTTCCGTGAGAATGTGGATAAGAATTTGAAAGAAGTGTGTGAATCAACAGCTGGAGTTGGAGACATCCACTGTATTGAAATTTTTATTGTTCTATGTATAGGTTATATGTTTGCCATTGACTTTCGTTTGACCTGATGGTAAGTTGCGATAAGGCTGTATGGAAAACGGGCGCACTCAGAAACCTCAAGTTAGAGAAATTAAAATAATTCATTTATATTTATTATACAGAAAAAACATACAGTGTTCCAATGGTTCCCTACGAATTATATAGAATTCAACTTATAAAATAAAAATGCAAATATACACAATTTTTCCCCACCGCCACGTGATGATGACCTCTCCCCGCAAGAAAGTGACCCGCTCAAGGATCGGTAATACGGCGCACGAGAATTCACTAACACATGCGCGTGTATACAAACGTGATGCGTTCGATGTATGGTAATAGGAACCGATATCACAACATTTATATGGAGTGAAGAAGAACATGTGTTTTATATTTAGTTAACACTTTGGGGTAAGGCGCGTGCCAGATACCCGGTGGATATCCGGGGTGGTAGGACATTTTTCTGTGTCTCCCTAGCTATAAGTAAACATACAGCCATAACTTAGCCAGTTCCTCGTTAGTTGAGTGTAGGAACGATTCCATTCTAGGTACATTGTCATTTAAAATTATTCTTGGCGCCATTCTGAATTTTCTTTAAGGATAATTAAGGAAAAAATCATATTTTGTTCAGGATATATTTTTACGATATAATTTATCATTAATTATATATCACATTTATCTTGTAATTCAATGTCAAATGTTATTATAATTCACAAATCTCTTCTCAACGTTAAATTAAATATTTTGATTAATATTTTATTAATATTAATATTATTTATAAGCTTTTAATTAAATAAATAAGTAAAATTAAGCGTTAAAGAAGACCTTGAGAAATAATTTCTTAAAACTCAGTACATAACTGAAATAAACTCAAATTTTAAGCGACCCAAATTCATCTTTATTGTGTGTATAACATCATCCAATAAACACATATTTTCATTTCATAGGCAGAATATTAAATAGAAAAGTTTGCTCGGAATGCAATATCTGTATCAAATATTGAAATCTATTTGGAAACATGTGGGATGTTTATTCCCAAGCTACGTCGAGCTTATATTTGTAGCACACTCTACGAAGACTTGCTTCTAACAAAACCAGACATTTAACTTATTTATGCATAATAGTGGATCGATTTACACAGCGTTATCTTTATTTTAGATCGTACAAGATTGGGGTCCTACCTTCAGGTACTCTGTCACTTCATCTACAAGTGTCAATTATTGACAAGTGCATTTATTGTGTAGTCGTTCGACAACGATAATTCCTTTGACATTTATCATCAAACTTCACTAGGTTGTAATTATATATCATAACATTTTGTTTATTGAAATTTGATGCAGAAATATATCACTTTTGATGAATAAATTTGACAGATAAACTTGTAAATA
The DNA here is from genome assembly GCA_910589575.2 of Carcina quercana. Lineage (NCBI taxonomy): Eukaryota > Metazoa > Arthropoda > Insecta > Lepidoptera > Depressariidae > Carcina > Carcina quercana. Next base: position 4,421,342 of record OU342434.1, on the reverse strand, counting down.
AGCAGTAGTTCTTTTTGGACGGATAGCGAAGTTGTCGTGACGCAATTTAAATTTTTATCGAATTATGAGCTTTTGCCCGCGACTTCATCGGCGTAAACTGCAGAAATTATCCCCTGGAAACTACTCTTTCAATCGGGACTATAAGTAGCCTATATCATTTTCCGTTTCTACAACCACCCCTACACAAAAAATCTAGTTATTTTGACACATTTGCAACGTTAAGGAAGGACAATAAATTCACTTTCGCATTTACAATATTAGTATTTCAACATATAAATAAATGATTTTGACATTACAGTAATATAGCATGAACTTTTTGTTAGTGAGTTAGAAACCAATAATTCGAAGGACCGTAGAATGGGTGTCCGATTTCTCGCACAATTTGCTTCGCTATAAAAGTTTCGCGGTCACACCAAGCATGATATAAATTCTCTATAAACACGTGCGTGTAAAATCAAAAATAGATTATTTTGACGCAATAGTTGAAATAAGCCCGTAAAACTAATAATGTTTTTTCATTCATTGTAGAATGCAAGGTTTTTGCTTTAGTTGCCTACTTGTAAATCGGAAATCGATTGTAGTCGAAGGGTCCTAAAAAATTACTTTGGTTGTATTTTGTAAGGCCATTGAACTTTTTGAGTGTCTTTTTGCTAAGCAACAACATAGTGATGTCCTTTTGACAGTCAGATTGTTGAAAAACTTATCTTACAAGTGTTATAATTTAAAACATATCTTTATTTATTGTAAGGCGTATAAAAGGATTAAATGATGTATTCAAAAGATTCTACACAGTGTTTATAGAAAATGATTCTGTAAATATGCCCAAAAATATTTCACTGTCATCCTCAAAAAATCGTCCATTGCTGAACATGTCCTCACGCATGGAACGTGTTGCATCCAGCGGCTACCCGCGAGCGTTACCAGTCTGTCGGTCAACCTAGTAGGAGGACGGCCCGGAACACGTTTCCCAGTTCGTGGTCGCCACTCGAGAACTCTTACTCCCAATCGGATCTCCGTTTTCAAGCGATTAACAAAAACATTTCATCATCATCAGCCAGTAAACGTCCACTGCTGGACATAGGCCTCCTTCATGGTACGCCACATCGACCGTTCCCGAGCCACCTGCATCCTGACGTTTCCCGGTACAAAAACATTTAACAATACGAAAATGTTAAATATACTAGTTACAAACAGAGTTATGGTTTTATGGTCCTAGCGCATTTTAACATTAATTTTTGTTAATAAAGTTGAATCTGTTTTCATGTATGTTACGAGTATATCATATTTAATTAATTTTGTAATGTTTAAACCAAGACTAAATTTATGAGGGCTACAAACTTTCAAGATATGTAGATAGATATATTTTTAATGCCAATTGTTTGTTAAATAATTGGCTACTATTATTGTTTGTTACAACAATGTAAAAAGACCACGTAACAACGACTTATTTATATTCTCTCCATTTGATTATCGAACGTAATAATATGACAAATTCCTTATTGTCCATTCAGTCTGTCAAACTGGTCAGTCATTGTTGCTTTTAAATTGATTTCCGCAGGTGTGTGTAAAGTTCGCATGGTAAATTCACAATCTATTACGTAAGGAGTTATTGTCTAATTTTATATTTACTTGCCTCAAACTATGGTCATATGTTCCCTTATTTATCTAATATCTTAGAGGCACACAGCAAAAAAGTTCGAGAAGTAAAATTACTTTGGTACTTTTTTGTATAGCTAAATTACAATTATTTGGGAATTGAATACTGTAAGTGTCCAAACCAATCCAATTCTAAAATTACTATTCTGGCCTTCTTGGAATTTCATTTCAAAGCGTAAGATGCATGTTTGATTCAACCTCATTTTATATTTTATTAATTTACTTATTTTATTATTTTTAACATACGGAAACAAGCTTTTACTAGCGATCCTGTTGATTCCAAAAATTATCGCACGGGAACCTTTTTTTAAAGCTATCCGTGTCGTGTATGTTTTGCGTGCCAAATGACATAGATGAGATTGCTATTTCATTTTTATTTTACAATTCGAAATTAATTTTTAACTTTTAACAAAGTGTGCCTCTGAAAACGTTCCCATTCGTCCAAAAGGAACAAAAATGACACCAACAGCTGCGAAAGGCAAGAGAAATCTGACATTGCTAAAAAGAGACCAAAAATTGCTTGAGTTTCGTTTACAGGCCACGTGTAATGCGTCTATAAAGTGAAGCAACTTTGTCCGCCCGCCAGTCGAGTTCTACTTTACGAGGTCTGATCGCTAGACAGATTTTATGGGCCACACACGCACTATTTATAAACATTTATTTATAACGCAGTTATCCCTCTTGACTATTTTATTAAAATATATTTGTAATTTTTTGCTATCGAAAGGTGATTAATTGTTTTACTGTAAACCCCTGCAAAATGTAAAAGTCGGAATTTTTGACGGTGTGACCTTGAGCAATAGATATTCTCAAATTTTATCATAATGGTTAAAGCTGTTTGCTAAATCGCCGATACAACACTTGAAAAGCATTCGATGCCTGGAATTTGGTTATTTATATATTAATTCCATTTCAATTGGATTTTTATATTAAGAATCATGATTCAACAAGAGACAAGAGAAGAATATAAATATTTATAGCTAATATTATAAATGCGAAAGTGAGTTTGTTTGATTGTTTGTCCTTCTTTCATTCAAAATGCCTCGATTTTTGAATAGGGATAGCTGAAAAAGGACATAGAATACGTTTTATCTCTATCGAGCAAGTAATACAAGTTTTTTTAACTTAAAATGAGTGTCCCAAAAACTGTAATTTAACGTGAATGTGAAAGGAAATAAATATTTTTTCATTTTCATTTTTCAACTCCCGCGGGATACTTTCCGACGAAGGTGTCGTGTGTGTGTGAAAAAAATTGAGCACAGTTACCCTCGAACTGTGCTCAATTTTTTTGACGATATAGCACAGCTCGAAATACTCGTTCTTGCAAAGTATTTATGCCATCAAAATACTATTTATTGTAAACTTCACTTACTACTTTGATATTTGCCAAACTGTACTGTACAAATTTTCTGGTGTTTAGATTTGAGTTTGCAATCAACTAACATTTAACCTCGTCCCACACCTACCGATTCTGTTCTGTTTTGATCAAGAAAAAATTAAAACCGGAAGGCTAGAATGCATTACAAAATTTAACCGATCGTCAGGCCGTTCTAGGTAGATCAGAACAATCGGTAGGTCTGGGACGGGGCTAACAAGTGCCAGTTCTATTGTCAGGCATAATATTCATTTGTTATTTACGAGTATTTATGCAATGATAAAAATACCGAGACTACACATAGGTTTCATAATTTTTAACTCCTAATAAAACAAGCTGTTGACGTTTCCAAATAAACGTCAAATAACGCCGCTGTTTTTATCTACTTGTAATAAACGCAATAAAACTTTGTTCTCATGACTCAAACTCAGTTGTTACACGGAAAAGACATTTCGTGGAGTTTGGAAATCAAATTCGAAATCGATTTACGTGTTTTGAAACGTCTGGTTTATTGTTGGTGACAACTGTGTTGTTCCACGAGTAATGTTATTTTCAATTTTCATTCCTCAATTGATTTGTGGAATTTACGTGGTTTGAATTTGAATTCACCATGATGGAATAATTAATACAAAAGAATTATAATTTGATTGAAATTTCAATCTACCATCCTGGGTGAATTTTATTTTTAGCCCCCGACGCAAAAACAGGGGTGTTATAAGTTTAACGCCAATGTTTGCCTGTGGCATTGTAGGTATCGAACGGATGGGATGACTTTCATGCGTTTTTTACGTGAAGGCTACGGTCCTTGCGGTTCATCTTTCTTTGGTAAAAATCGATTCACCATTTTCGACATAAAATGGAATATTTTGTTATATTTTCGTATTATTATTGCGTAGTTTTTATAATTTTAATTTAATTCAATAGTTGTACAAGGTTTTGCCAACGACATCCGCCACGTGGACTTCAGAAAGTATCACATGGGACTATTGATCGAGATCAAAAGCAGCCTATATGTCTTTTTCCATCCCTCCGTTACGGCGTAAAGTAAGGATAAGTAATATTACTCGTAGTATTCGTATGAATTTTACTAGCTTCACCCCGCTTTTCTGCTTCGTTGGCGTTGACTTTGAAAATGTTAATTCTGTGCATATACTATTTGTCGAAGCGTCGGTGGCGCAGTGGATAAGGCGCGGACTCTCAATCTGAGGGTACCGGGTTCGAATCCAGCCGTATACCTATGAGTTGTTTTTCAATTCAAGTACATTATCCGATTGCTTAACGGTGAAGGAAAACATCGTGAGGAAACCTGCATGTCTTGAACAGGCATGTGAAGTCCGCCGATCTGCACTGGGCCCGCGTGGTGGACTATGGCCCATACACTCTCTGTAGGAGAGTAGGCCTGAGCCCCTCCAGTGGGGACATATATAGGCTGTTGATGATGATGATGATGATATACTATTTGTATGCCATTGCATGTAATAATTCAAAATGCTTGCATTGTAAGTATTTAGACCACCAAAACACCCGTTTATGTGGGTTTTACTGCGTGAAATAAAAAAAATTGAAACATTCATATTGACCGAGCGATAGCGAACCGCGAGCGATATGTCTCCGATATGTTCCCATCTACCGGTCGCATTTCCAACAGATTTTCGTGTAATTCTGGAGCAGATTCGATAATTATATGAGATTTAGTCAATTCAGCTTGTTGTAATTTTTCAAAACCGTGGAGGAAGTAAAAGAAAGTCATGTTCAAAATTGACACAAAACTTTTTTTGTCACCCTTATTTAGACACACAAATTTCAAGGGTTGGGGGTGTGAGGGGGTAGAAAATAATGGAAAAAAAATGTTTTAAGATGCGCGGTAAACATAAATAAAACAGACTCGCGAGGTCTACAGCTCACAGAGCCACAAGTTAATATATGGAATTCCGTTATAAACTAGCACAAAACTTGATGTTTAGTCGTGAAATATTCAATAATAAAGGGACTTACAGAACTCACGAGTACTTGAGACAATGATCAAAGAAATACGCCGTCATCTTCTAAATAAACTCTCCGGGAGTTTAAGATACGAGCTGCGAGTAGAGTCGGTTGTGCAAACTCGAATCAAGATCTTAAAACCAACAAAAGAATTCAATGGAATGTAATTGTTAAACTATGCAAATTACTCGCCGTAAGGCACCTAGACCTTTTAGATAAAAGTCGCACGTTCCACGCCTTTGGTGATAATGTAGCATGTTAATTTAACAAAAGCTTTTGTTAAAGGCTAAGTTCTATTAGAGTGTCCTAAGTTTTGTAGAATTGTTCTAGGGGGAGTTTACCTCAGCTTTTTTATAGTACACACAAAGAAATTACAAGCTCTACTGTTTTCAAACAGGTTTGTATTAATCCATTTAATAAAATCTACACATCTCCATTAATTTTATAACTTACGTATATCGAAATGTGTTTATTACATGGCTTCTTTTTTTCGGAATCAGTTGATTTGGAACTTTTTAGTTCAATTAAATATACGTCACCCTATTATCAGGCAAAATAGTCTGTTACAAATCAGTGAAGATCTAAAAGTTCATGAAAGTTCTGATTATATTTTATTTAGGATTTCGTTGAGGGCACATTTGATATTTATGGAGTTTCAAACAAAACTTCAAAGCTTCTCGTTCCAAAGTTTGATTAGATTGGGGTATCTCAAATAGAAATGCGTAAGAAATAAGTACCTACAGCGAGGCAACCGTAACGCCATCCCACTATGCAGTAGCTGGTAGATAGATGAATCCGACAAATAGGCAATTATGACGGGCTACCATGGTTATCAACCGCAAGCGATTGCTGCAATGAGGAAATTAATATCACTCAGCCATATTCGTACTCTGGCAACACTACCATATACCGTACAGATGGTATCAAATCAGGTTGTAGAATGGTTCAATTCGTGCTGGAAGGTTTTATAGTTACTTGGAATTGAATATCACAATTAGAGTTTTTTTAACCGACTTCAATAAAGGAGGTTATCAAATCGACCCGTATGTAATTATGTATGTAATATTTCTGGACAGTTCTGGATCCAGTTTTCGTATCAGCTTCTAAACAAGTGTGCCAAATTCAAAAGTGTATGTATGTTGTTGTATATTTGTATGTTTACACACAACATTAGCTATAATAATAAAGAAATCGCAGTAAGGAACCTTAGACTTGACACGACTTTGTCTAGATTTCATTACTTTTTAGAGATAAACAAGCAGCTTGGCTCCATCGAGACTTGGCTAGTTTTTTAAAGAATGTTTTTGGTGGGATTGTAGTTTTCTGTTCCAAAGGGGCAAATTTCGTAGTATGAATTAATAATTCATTGATTATCTCTAACAAAAAAATACCTTACATTACCTTACATACCACACATTATTTAAAGATTTTTAAAATTAAAATCGGCGCCAAACCTAACCTAAACATACTTAATACCATTTTATTTTTACAGGTGTAAATAGGATAATACCATCCACACATGAAGTTTATTATGACAACAAGTATTATTGTTAACCACAAATTTCCTTCAAAACCGGTGCAATTCAATCCATAATCGGATTACAGAATTATGAAACATTATTTTTGTGGTTCACCGCAGTGCAGTGGGTTGTAGTTGGTGAATTGATACCTTGTTTTTGTAATTGTATATCAAAGTTCTGGTCATGGCCTTCGAGCGTCAATCTAGTGGCATTACGTTCAAATTAGATATTCAATAATGTGGTAGCTTTTTATGGTCGTGACGGGGTATGTTATTATATTTATTATTCAGAATTATATGTGGATAATTGTTGCACCAGATCGTAATCAAATAATGCAACTGTAATGTAATGAAATGTAAAGTAGCGCATGAACTGTTATGAATGTTTTATGGATATGAATAAATCGATAATCGACTAGACCAAGGACATTGTCAACGGCAATCATCGAGTATAACAAGTAGCAAACTAAAACCCGGCTACTACCAAGAACCGTATCCATACACACTCCATACGAATATCATAAACGCGTAAGTGACTTTATTTGTCCTTCCTTTACTGCAGGGGCTCAGGCCTACTCTCCTACAGAGAGTGTATGGGCCGTAGTCCACCACGCGGGCCCATTGCGGATCGGCGGACTTCACATGTCTGTTCAAGACATACACAGGTTTCCTCACGATATTTTCGTTCACCGTTAAGCAATTGGATAATGTACTTGAGTTGAAAAACAACTCATACATACACGGCTGGATTCGAACCCGGAACCCTCAGATTGAGAGTCCGCGCCTTATCCAGTGCGCCACCGAAGCTTTTTTGTATGGGGTTAATTATCGGTAATCAAATCAGGGGTAGCTTTGAGAGTGGAGGTTGTGTAGTAGTAGTATGGAGGTCAGAAAAATTACCTAGAAAATATACATACTTCATACCAATGTCGACCTTCCCCTTACATATCAAACTTAACCCAAATTCCAATAGATTAACCGAAGCCTAATGAGAACACAACTCAATGAATTAAGCTTTTGTATTAACTTCATTCAGGTAAAAGGTTTTGTGTAGATGTTGTTTGTTGAAAGCAAAAAAGTGTTACACTACATGACCACTACATTATTCTAAAGGTAAACTCTATTCGCGTGTACAGTATGTTTTTAATTATCCATTCTGACCTAAAAACGTTAACCTGTTTTACCAATCTTGCGTGATTTGTACAGTATTTCGAAAATTCCATAACATCGACGGCGGCGCCCTTAATTCGAACAAACGGCTATCGTAAGCGGCCACATAAAAAAGATTCCGGGTAACATTTATTTCACGTAACTCTAGAGATCCGTTGGGCAAATTAGTGATTGCCAATAGGGTCTACTGGACCGAACTTCTTGGAGTAATCTTCTGTTTCTTTTCTTTTCCTTTCTATGTTCGTACGTGTTGAATGTTTATTTTTTTTAAAAGACTTCCAGCGCAATTATCGTTTTGTAACATGATTCCGTTGGATAAATTGATAAAACCCAAAGTAAAATATTTCTGTGAGGGAGTTGAAAATTCATTTTACAGTGAAAAAATTTGCAACATACCGTATCACACGTATTCGGCAGAAAAAATATCAGAGCAATAGTCTGTCAGGAGCTGTTGCCGGAAATTGAATTCTCTATAAACTAATAATATATAGAAAATAACAACTTTAACAGCACAACTTGCGTAAACGATGATACAGTTGCATTTATGGAAATATTGACTTGAAGCAATAGTTGATAAACAATAACGAGTACCAGTCTTTTGTATTTTAATTTGAAAACAGAAATTCCTACCTAGAACAAACCGTACAAAAAAGAACTAAATTGCTTTTTTGAAGGCCTTCTATACAATTTACATAGTGGGACCACCATTTATGATGATGCTGACAGCTCCGCATTTTACATATCGTTGCAATATATATCGCAATGTAATATATGATGTTGTCAAGATTTGCCAAAAATAGGTCCATCACATATTTGGCTCTATATTTATCTATATCTACATATATACAGAACCCTATTATGTACAATTTAAAAGTCTTTTTATGTGGAATAGAGATAAGAAATCGCTAACGGTTCGAGAATGACATTTAAAAGTGGCTGGCGACTGTCTCTTCAACACAATTAGCCGTGTCCATCAGTTAAGGCGATTTTTAGAGCGCGATAGCTCCGTCTCCATGGCAACTGAGGACCACACACGACCTAACGCCAATAAGGCTGTGCGAAGGAATATGCAAATTAGGCCCTTCGGTCAACGCAGTGACCACCTTGTTTATGATAGCCTAGGATATTTATTGCCACTATTTTCTACAAGTTTGTTTCGTTATTTTATGTTTTTGATTTTACTCTGCGAGTAAAACTAAACACGTCCGTGAATGGTGTTTGGCGAAATGATGACAAGCGTAAGTTTCATAGTGGAAGATTTCTTTGAAAACATATTTTTTGAACCATAGTTGGTAAAAACTTGAAATCTTTATAGGTTGTGTCAACAAAAATACTTTAAAAAAAGTTAAAATTTAAGATTGGGGGTTGAGAAGCGTGTTCTTTTCCAATCTTGTGTTAAATATTGATTGTGGAACCCTTCGTTTGCGAGTCCAAGTTGCATTTGGCCGATTTTTAAGGACGTTAAAAATTAGTAGGGTTTTGACATTTCATGTTGATTTCATGCTACTATTTACCATGTATATGCACATGACTGTCTGGTTGTAATGTTGAAGAGTAAAATGGAATAGGATGTAGTACGGAAACATCATCATAGTATCTTTATATTTTGGTACACAATTTTAACACTATAGTTTGACGATAAATTTAGATTAAAGAGAATGCCATTGTCAAACATTACCTTACACCATCAATAATCGTCGGGAATCAAACCAAAGACTTCCATATATAATGCAGCTACTAGGAGGAAGCCTCCAATAGTGTTCATACATTTACTTTCTGAAAGAGGGACTATCCGGAAATTCCAAAGTCGCGTGGTCTCCAGAAATACAGCATGAATATTTTGCGGGTTTTGTTTTGTAAGATTAATTGAATTCACAATGGGTATCAATTAGGCGGATTTGCCGGTTTGAGAGTCTCGGCGTTTGTTTTACGAATACTTGAATTTGTGGTCGCATTGGTTTAGCATCTGGGGTTGGCTCGTCGCTAGAATTTAATCAGCGAAGGATATTTCAATAAAGACATTCTTGCGAAAAGGGTTTGAAGACATGGAAGCGAACGGATTGACACCAAATGGGAAAATATACTTGGCAAACTGAATTGTCTAGGGAATTTTTATTATGCTCAACGGGTCTCCACAATATGTCCTGGCCTTATCTGATGATAATTGGTGATAAAAAGAGAATGTTTAAGCTGTTGTAGTTGATTATAATAAGCACATTTTTTCATTTGCACTTGGCCACATCTCACCTAATGGTAAGTGTCGATAAGGTAGTTGGATGAAAATTGCTCACCCAGAAGCCTCGACCTAATAAGGCGCTGCAACCTTAGATAGAAAATGCCCTACTGCCAATCAAACCGAGTACCCACCTGGAAATGAACCATCCATTAGACCACGGAGGCGGCTAATATGGCAAAAATTTGCTCATGCGGCTATGCAGATGATCAATTTAAGAAGAGAACCGACCCTTGTATCCACAATCTTGTCATGAGGGTGGAAAGAAGTCGACTAAAATAAAACGCTAGGAGACTTTTATCAGCAGCACCTCTGTACCATACAAATATGATAGTGGCAAATCCCTTCATGGAAAGCCTGGTGACTTATTGGGTCATTCTCTTCCATATTAAGCTGACCCTAACCCCTTGTATACATGGTACAATATAATAAGTATGAGTATGATCCAGAAACTGCAATGTACCTGTGTTCTATGACAGCGTGGACGAGCTGTGTTCTCTGGGCACCCACGACCTAGTTGCAGACTATACTGCTCTACCGTTAGAATAGCAAATACTGGCAGACGTATCGGTTTATAAAAACTTTTTATTTAAGACTTAATAACGATACGCGTGGGCGAGTATTTACGATGATCTCTGCACCTACAAGATACGACTGATCGAAATCCGCACAAACTCCAAATTTCGGTTTCATACAATTTGCAACCAATCTGAAACGAAAAAAAAACTCGTAGTAGGTTGCAGTCAGTTGGAATTATTATATGAAATGCTCAACGTGGTTTAAGTTGAAGCACTATTTCAGAATGTACTTTAGAGAGGTTATTCGCCTATTGAGTGAAAATAAAAGTAACTTTTAATCACCATAATTAATAAGATCAAATAAGTTTGTAATACTCTTATGATTCTAATAGTAGAAGCAAAAGTTAAAAACTTCTTCGTTAAAAAATCTGTTTTGACTTAATTGTTTAGATAACCAAAAATGAAATTTTTCACTACTATCACTAGCTTCAATTTATTTTAAATAGTTATGTAAATATGAAAGCAGAAAGAATGTGATTGTGTTTAATTTATAACTTTGGCCTTGTGATCGTCCAAATATTTGCTAAAATTTGTAAAACTTAGCGATTACTGGTCAAAGCATCGTTTGTTTATCAGTTGAATTACGGCAAAATATGTTCAATATGAACTTTTAAAACCATAAAAGACTAACTGCTTGGTGCAGTAAATTTATTTTTATGGTTTACACTCCGTCTACATTTTCATTTGATCTAAGGACAAAGCGATATCGGGAAGACAATTATCCGTTCTCGGTGCGCGATAAATCGCTTGTCCCGACGGTGACCGTTATTGCACCAAGACAGTATCAGATCCTGTGCTCCTGTGACATATTATTGAACTATTGAGCATTATATTTTGTCACGACTGGACATGGTCTCATGGTTCCTGTCTTTAAATCCTTATATAGTTAGGTTTGTAGCAATAGTGTGTAATTTTTTACTCGGTGTTTTCCCATTACATCATATAAAAGCCCCCAAACCTACTCGAATTATTGAATTTACACAACAACATCAAACGAGATATTTTGAGACGTGCGTTTTTAAGTATTAGTAACGCCATCTAAACTAAATCGAAAATGGTATTTAGGCAAATTCGTTAGAGGATTCTTCGGTGCTTATTATTTATGATTTTCCGTATTTAGATCCAATCCTTTTTCATTTATTTTTCTCAGCTGTGACAAAACATCTACAAAATAAATAAAAAATCCATGTTCGTCCGCGCCTAGCCCAGTGCAATTGCTTTTCTATCTCCATAAAATAAATCTCTCGATCCTATTTGTGCAGCGTGTTCCCTTTTACATCTCCCATAACTTAGTCCCTTTTTATTACCAACTTTATGCGATTTCCTGCGAATGCGAATGCCTAAAGTGTCAACTATAATCAGATCACTTTTTCAACAACTGAATTATGCATTCGCAATACTAGAGACGTTTGTATGAGTGGTTTACGTCAATAGCTACTGTAATAGTGTCAAGTATGGAAAAATGGAAGCGTTATCTATCGTATATTCAAAACAATTACTATCTATAGATACTTATATTTATTGTAATTATTATGTTGTAAAATGACTCATATCTAATAGTTATTTTAAATTTGAAGATCATTTTTTGATGAAATTAATCAATTAAGCCCTGAACGAAAATAATAATATAATAATAATAAGTTTAGAAAATAATCATAGAATGCTTTCATACAAGAATGTTTATACCATAGTATTATTACTATTAAAATACAATAGCTTGGTTTCGGGTTATGAATTTCACTAATATACATGTTTAATGTAAGCTACAAATGCTGTTACACAACGCAGCTAGTGTCCCTTTGATGGTGTTTTGAAAACTAATCTAAAAAAGCGTGTATAAATGAATGCTGTAATTTACTGAAGAATAATTCTTAGGTTAAAGCCAACTATCCTATTTGAAAAGATAAATATAGTATTAAACTGTTATCATGTGAATCGCCTTAATATCAGACCCAGAGCTGATGACACTGTTTTTAAGATTGTAATAATAATACGTCACTCTCCTTTGTTTACAACGCCGTCCATCTACAGGTTTCTTCTTTTAAAATTATAACACACTAATACACTTTATAGCTATAATAAAATGATATACGCTCAGCTGAATAATTGTACAGCTGCAAAATCGCATTAAACCCACGTACCTAACAGTAGCGCTGTCAATAAATAAGCTGTCCACGAGCTTCACACACGGGTAACTGACGGTAGCTAAGCTAATTGAGCTGGACATGGGACTATCGGTAGCTCGTTGAGTTAATAAATTAGCTTACCTCTTATCTAAGGCCAGGTTTACATAACGATGGAATGGACAGGATAGTACCCGTCTGTCACTCTGAGATCGAGCTGATGTAACTAACAGGCGGCAATTCAAGGTACTGTACGTAAGAAAAGCTAACAGTAAAAACTTTAAATACATTTTAGTGATAGGTGAAATAAGCAAATTTAACTTTTCTTGGCATTTATTTAACGCCCCGAATCCCTGTTGTACTCAGGTTGCGTGAAAAGAAATATATTTCAAGTGATAAAGTCGTTGTATGTACAAAGTAGGTTCATAAACAAGCTCAAAGTCACTCATCGTGAAATCGAAAAAGCTATGCTCGGAAGTAGTCTACGAGAAGACATCCAAAATGAGGACATCCGTAGACGAACTGTCACCGTCATAGCTCCACGAGTCAATGATCTGTGAAGTGTCAATGGGCAGGCCACATCGCTGCAAGAACGGATAATCGATGGGGATTAAAAGTTCTCGAGTGTCGAGCACGTACCCGGAAACGTCCGTCTACCGCCGCCGTCCGTCTACTAGACGGACCGACGATCTATAGGTAGTAAAGGTCGCGGGGAGTTGCTGGATGCAAATGGTTCGCGACGGTATACCATGGAGGAACACTTTGTTCAGCCGTGGCTGTTTCCCGGCTGATGATGAAGATGATAACTCAATATAGACTATATAAACTTCAATCTGCCTCTTGATGCCATCGTTTAGTCAAATTCTATTTTAAATGCTTTAAGTAAACGTTTAAATTAAAACTAATTTTTCAAGTAAATGAATATATATATATAATTATATAAAAATCAAACCAGTAAATTTCACATCGCCATGTGAATCAAGACTACTATTTGCGGAAGTCGCAAGCCGGCGCCGGCGCAGAGCGTTTGAACTACGCATCGAGAATACCATCAATATATTCCAGTTGACATGTTGTAAGAATGCGATACTCGGTATAAATACAGTCTGCGAATTCTAGTCATCGGACCAAGTTGGTTCCGGGATAATTCTGCTGTTAGGCAAACTAAGATTACCTTTTTGAGGTAATTAAATCTGAAATGGATTTCGTATTCGAACCAGAAGTGCGTTTTCTAGTAATCATTAGCTTAAGCCCACTGTTCTGTAAATAGTACCCGAGTGGGAGGCTTTAATGTGAATAATCAAAGTCGATAGTAGATAGCTATGAATCTCTTTTACGAGATAAGGAAAGTTTGTGCTGTTATGTTGGACTGTATTTTACATATGATCTGATAATTTATGTCAAGTGGACAGACAGGTATAAAACCAATGTAAAACGTTTTACTTTGGAACCAAGATGTACTGAGAGTATGTTTTATTTACATCTTAGGTCTGACGTCGAATCAGAAAATAAATAAACATGAATGCACTCAGGGCTGTATCCTATCTCAGCAACTGCTATTTGGCGCTTCCGGGGAGGCCGGAATGCTGCTGCTGGTGGTTTGATTTAGGTTTAAGTGTAGTCAAATACATCGAACATTAAAAGTGATAAACAGGACAAATCCAAAAATCCATCGTTAACTTGTTACCAATTAATTGGTAATAGTCATTATGTCTAGTGTAAAATTACTTCACGCGCCCATAAAAGACATTTGACGTATCGTTGACTTTGGAAATTAAAGTTTTCCTACGAAATGTTTCCCACTGACCGTTCTATAACCTATTACTACATTCAAATCTCTCTGAGTATAGATAACTTCGTGAATCTTCTACGAAAGTGTCATGTTCATGTAATGAAGCCAAACTTATATATCAATAAAGATAAAATAATATGCATATTCTAATATTGATTTGGGACTAGACACACAATTTCAACACAATTATCACTACCGGTTCAATAACGGTAGAAGAAATGAAACGCTGGATAAAAATCTAAGCTCAACCTGAAAGTGTGTTCTATTTTTAAATAATATTTTTGCCATTATATTGTGACACGAATAACAATCTTTTATTGATTTGGGTCAAGAACACTGCTACCGTACAAACGTTAACAAAGATATTGTCAATCACTCCCATCTATTTCGTGATCTTCATTCCAAACAAATTCACCTAAGAGCCTTATAGAAATGAAGACATCTGTCTCAGCAGAAGTACTTTAGCAATTTCGTCACAAAGGTACGAGTATATAACTAAAAGGTCAGCTCCATTATTCATGAGTGACGTAAAAGCGTTATGATTCAGCCTGTTAACGATAGAGAATTTCCACAAAAGCGTTTTGTTACAGCTTACGTCACTGGACCCTTGACATTGGTTGTATCGCTGATAGAATCAGATAAGGGCTAGTAATTTCCAGCAACGGGTAGGTCATTTGAGGGGCTAGATTGGTGGGTTTTAAATGACTGGGCTGTTACGCAATAGACTGTAGGTCATGTTCCTTTTCAATACTTATTTTTCGAGTTCCGAATACCATCATCAACGTAGTTCTACACTCTGTAGTTTTAAATAGTTACTTGTTAAACAAGAAGACCTACTCGCTTGCTATGGGTTAAATCGTGAATTCAAGTTAAGAGTTGCGTGTTTGGGAACACTCAGGCAGGCGAAGGTTACCAAATCACCCGACACTATCGACGCTACGGACGATATTGTTCCCAAATTGGAATTATAACACTACGAAACCTTCGAACTTATTTCTGTGAATCGTCAATATAAGTAACAACTACTGTCGAAATTACTACGACACAAAAACTGTAAAACTTCAACACTTTTGTAAATTACTTTACTCCTACCCGCTAAGTAAACGATCGTTATTTATGAAGTATTTTGGTCAAGAATTTTTTTAGATGCTTAATTTCAAGTTTGCTAATATTTACGCAATCAAAATCATTATCATTAACAGCCTTTATATGTCCCTACTGCAGGGGCTCAGGCCTACTCTCCTACAGAAAGTGTAGCGGGAGTGTGCAATCACGATATTTCTTGCTATTGTAAATGTTGCAAGAAACTACTATGTATCAGAAGCGTCTTCCTGAGATCACCGATCCACCAGCAAACGGTGATTATGGCAAGTGACTACATGGAAAGTCTGACGACGATCTAGGAGAGTGGCTCATATTCAGTACTGGAGTTGAGTTGGCTATGTTAAATCATGTCGACTTCTTAATGTGTCTCTATCAAATTATAAAAGTAAATGTCTTAAATATTTCCGTGCATTATCTCATTTTGGGAGAGGCATATGTCGCCGCAGGATTACATGATGTCAAATAATTCATTAAAAATACTTTTTAAAATTTATGATGGGTTTGCACTTGGCCTTCATCTCAAATGATGGTAAGGGCCTCAAACTAATGAGGCGCTGGCTCTGCTATGTACTTTTACTAGTGCTACTAAAACTTCTGTTTAGCGACTGACTTACGTAATAGGTAGCTAGCCAGGCGGACATATACAACCACCATGCAAACCGAGTACCAATAGTAACTTCACTGGGGATCGAACCTGGGACCTTCAGATTGTTAGTCCAACATTTAGCCGTTAGGCCACGGAGGCGGTTTGCGGATTAGAAACAAAATAATATTTGTCAGTTTCTTAAAATTTTGAATCTCAAGGGTCAACGACATTCGACTTTCATTCAACTGTCATTCCATAATCATTCATTACCCCAATAAAACAGATAATTTAATTTACTAAATTGCCTACAAATTCAACAACTGACAGTTTCAATTACAATAAACGAATTCGATGTAATGTGTTTAGTTAGGACACCCACGTCCATTCGATATCGATCGCAGGAATGTCACTTTATAAGAAGGTTCGATAGATCCAAGGGCAATGTCACCCAACGTGGCAATGTGGCATGGAATACATGACGTGCTGACGTATTGATTGAAATTCCGTTTTCATTGTATAACAGCTGCGAGAATGAAGAAACAAAGCCGAGTAAGCGACCTAATTTGAAAGTTGTTTGTGAACTTTGTAACATTGGTGTGTACAAAATTAAAGCAAGGCTTTATGAATGTGCGGGTTTCCATATAATTAAGGGAGCTGATTGAACTTGTATATAAAATCTCTTGTATTTTTAATTAATTTTTGAAATCTTCCGCATCAGTTACGATAACATTTGGATCATTTGTAGTTCTTTTGAATTTTCGAGTGGCCTTCTGACGGTACTAATTATATTTAACGATTTAACCGAAACCTTGAAAAGTTTACTCTGAATTGTGTATTTGTGCGTATTACTGGACTTCCTATCATAAAACGCTCTGCTTTTGTTTTGTTCATCAGCTACATAAGTTTATAGATAAATAAAATTGCGTGTGAAACATTTGAGAACTGCAGTGTGATTGCGTGAGAAACAAATCCCCGTAAACATTTATCAACGCAGTTAATCCGTCTGTTTACTGTGATATGATACTAATTTCTCCATTTATTTAAATATGTATGCTTATCAACCGACTTCAAAAAAGGAGGAGGTTCTCAATTTGACTGTACGTTTTTTTGTATGTTACGCGATAACTCCACCAATTGTGAACCGAGTTTGATAATTAGTATTTTGTTTGGTAGAGCATACTTTATAGGTGGTCCCATATAAATTTTATCGAAATGCTAATAATAAAATATATATTCAGATCATTCTACCTCTAAGGGTGAATATTTTTAAGGCAATTGAAGTCTGTTTTTAGTTCGTTTTGGACGCGTTAATTATTAATTACGAGAAATAAAAAGAAAAGTCTATGTTCTACCTATTACTTGTAAAGTTTTCTTATGTTTTTCACATACGATGTTTGAATGTTCGCTGATGGTTTGATGTTGACTTCGAGAATAATCTAAAGCTACCAACTATCACAAAATCTCGCCATTCCACTTTGATGCCATAAGGTATTAATCAAAATAGTTTTTATAATGAGCCACGAAGCAAGATGAGGAATGGCTGTACAGATTAACGATGCTACAAATTAATCTTTTTTATTCCAGTCACCGCCCATTACCATAATCGTTTGCGATAACTATCGGTTACCAAATTAAGCTTATTTAATTATTTAATATCAAAAACATTTTTTACATCTTTATGATGTTTAATAATTCATATTCATGAGCAGTCTCGTAGGTGTCACATTCTTTCTCCCGCTTTTTTATGGTAAGTGCGTTTACAAAGTTGTTCAATAAATAGATTTTGGAATGCTACCAAGTTTATTGCTTATTACTTTCGAAGTAATAATTCAAATAAAAAATGATTTCTTGCGTGATATTGACTTGGAAATACATAAATGTGGTTGTACAAGAAACATATTATATTGAATAGTCGCAGAAGCCAACCTTGAGGAACCCCGACTTTTGCTAGGTATACATATATCCATTAACATCTTAAGTATTATGAAATAGTAAAATGCAACTAAAATTGACAATAAGTACAAGCTAGAATAATACTCGGGCATGTTTTATGAACCCACAACTGAAAACACAGGCGGCACACTCTATCAAAAGCTTTACTAGGACCTGGCAATAAATTCAGAACCGTTGCGTTCCAGTTCAGTGTTAATATCAGTGTACAAATCTTACAATCAGGCCGCTCGGTCCACTTGGATTTCTTTAATGAGTCACACGACTAACGATTTTCCGTCAACTCGACAATCGGACATGAATAATGGATAACGTACAAAACTATGACCTAGATTTGGTACGATTTAAGTTTAGTTGTTACCCCAGTGGTCAAGTATTAAGAGCTCAAGTCTAGACTTCGATCAAGCTGGCTTTAGGACTTGCTAGCGCAAGACTGGGCCAGGAATGAAGATTTAAAGCCCCATTGGTTGTGTAATCTGCTCGTGCAAATTGAGATTGGCCAAGATTCTTCATTGCTCTAAATACCTGATCGTTACACGAGCTTGAACACGATGAGCTATTTGAGAATGATTGACAGTACGACGCTAATTACGAAGCTGTTAAAGGAAGCTTATTATGTTGTCAGTACAATTGAAGCAATCCTTAGTTACCAGTCTTATGTAGACATTATCTTTCCAAGTTCAGAATATTTTACAGGCACATATATAATAGAACATAAGAAATTGAAATAATATCGGTGTAGGGCTTCAGTTTTCATCTTCTTCAGGAATTCCAATACAATAAAAAACCACTACGTTTTATACTTTGACACAGTTGAAACGCTGTAACCTTTTCTCTACACGAGGGAATGTTTACAGATTGGTTCGCCGGATATAATTTTACATTGCGTAATACGCAATAACATTGCCTTTGACATAAGTTAATCATCGTCATCACAAGTCCACAATTGGGCATGTGCCTCCCCATAGACAGTAATGCGAAGCGGGCTGTCCTTAAAATGTTTTACTATAATCATTGATCAGGCGTATTAGTATTCTTAGAGTAAATATTTTTATTATTTAGGCGTGAATTGGCGGGCGACAGGTAGATAGTAAACTTTAACTTGTATTTATATTTTGATATGCTTATCGTCCGTCACCCATCTGGGCCAAAATACCAGAGTTCTGGGCTGCACTTTGAGACACAGTAGATCCTGAGTAGGGGGGTATGTTTTGCACTGGATGCGACATAGAAATATGTACATAGTTTTGACTTTAGGCTAGTAGTGTGATATTATCAACCTTATTATTTTATAAGTTTTTATAATTTTTATATAACCTTAATTTCTACAGCTGTACTTTACATCTTTTCTTTTTAGTATGCATTTCGTAGTTTGGCGGATAAGTAGGTATTTCTCTCTCACTCTTTGTCAAATGCAGAAACGTAAGAGTTTTAATAGAGTTATGTTGCTGTATCCAAACAACACACTTTTCTTTAACCAGGCCGTACTACTAACGTTTTCTTTAATTGCTTTTTTTATTACGTCAAATCACGTACTCCACTCTTCATCGCACTTCTGAACTGGGGCGAAAAAATTAGAACAGCAATCGTTAGACCAACCACTTACTTTTTACTAAGCACCTTTTAATTTAGAAATTTGTTATTATGGATTATATAAAATTACGCTAGGTCATATGAAGTTACCTTGCGTTATTATTTTTTTCAGCTAAATTGGAAGTAGAATAACTGCGTAAATTGTAAACTGGTTGATTTAATTTAGACGGTGGACTTCTAAATCTGTAGCCAATTAAAACAATAAATTATAGACTAATTTTTGCCCGCGACTTCGTCTGCATGGATTCCATAATTCACCAAATATGTAAAAAAACCTTCAACTATACCAATACCAAGATTCAAGTAATTCTGACTGTCCGGTACGATTTGTAGGAAATACAAACGAACAAACTTTGTTTAGATTTTTACATTTACACTTTTATAATATTTGTATTGATTTAAGCTTAGATGGAAAATGGTGGTGGAAACTTGTAATTAGGAATAGTTTTAAGTTAGTTTGTAATTTCTATTTTTGTTATTAGCCTGTAAGTTTTCCAAAAACAAATAAATAAATAAATATGTGTACAGAAAAAGTTTCACATTAATTGTATTTTAAAATTTTCTATTTTAATGTTCATATTTCTGTGTATTATTTATTCCTTAGCTTTGATTTTCAACATCATAAAACCTCAATGCAATATTTCGGTTTCGTTTTAATCATGTCGGGATTAACATAATATATTTATTTACTAAATTGTTTTAATATTTATAACGTGCTAGTTTTGGTGAAGAAAACCCGACCAAAATATTTAAAATTGAAAAAC
Source organism: Carcina quercana (assembly GCA_910589575.2). Taxonomy (NCBI): domain Eukaryota; kingdom Metazoa; phylum Arthropoda; class Insecta; order Lepidoptera; family Depressariidae; genus Carcina; species Carcina quercana. The sequence goes on along the minus strand of OU342434.1, from coordinate 4,400,916 downwards.
AACAACATATATTTGACAGGGACGTTTCAAAGATAAGAGTGGACAAAGTCCCGGGGCTACATACATTCGCAAAAATTATCAATTTCAAAAATTGACTCCAGGATATTGGACACACTGTACTTGATACGCAGCGGGGTAACGACAGGGTAAATGTTAACTGTTAATAGTTGAAACAATGTAGCAAGTAAAGGGATCCTGTGAGCTTAACTTAGCACAGTCTATGGGAGCTTGCAATTAAGTGAAATTGTTTACTTAACTGACTCCCATTGTAATTGGCCGTAAGTAGCCCATAACTTCCATCTAATAGGCTGGTGACCATTTAGTTTTATCTCAACGTAACCTAATGAGCTGTCTGTCACGATTCTATTTTAAAAGGCACGATTTCAAAATTTGAAGTCTGAGTGTGAAAATCACAAATGAAAATGAAAAGTCCGAAAAATAATACCATTAAAATAATAATACATATTTTTCATGCAAAAGTAAGTTTGTTTGTTTATTACCTCTTTACGCCTAAACGAACGATACCATACCGTGATGAAATTTAGTAGAAGTGAACTCGTGGCATGTAGGATGACAGATTAGGGTCAGAAATGGGGCAGATTTTTATCCTGGTAACGGTTTCAGGCCCACTGTTACCACTATCAATTGCAGAGGTAACTCCGGGACTACACTTTTTCTGAAAACATCCCCACTATACCCATTGATTTCGTGGTGCTCAAAAAAAGTCCATAAGTGATAAGATTTGGAAAAGTAGTGCCACTAATACCATTATTGGTAATTCTCAATGGTAATAGTGGAACCGACCCCGGTAAAGTATTCATATGTGGTATTGGGGTAATTTATGCAATCCACAAAAATGAAGTCGCAAGCTAATAGCTAGTGAAATGTATAGTTGAACAAACTTTAGACCATAATTTCCGTATGGCTCCACAATCCACATGTTCTGTCACACAAATTCTAAACATAGTGAGCAAAAACACTTTTTCCTAAGTTTATGGGTAAATTATATAGGCGTCGGTAAAATGTTGCAACTTTGTATCTTTTAAAGAGGAAATTATAACCTCAAAGTATTTTTATTACAAGTACATCGTTTATTGTGACTGATTATAAATTAGACGCGTAATTTGAAAGTATCTAGTTTATTGACAGCAGTGAAAGTTAACATTTTTACAATATTGTTTCTGACCTTCATGATGTATGAGGGATGGGTGGGGTGGGGGGTGGGGGGGGGGATACTTACGCAGTATTGTAGAGATATATAGATCTACACGCAGATATTAGATATATACGTAGACGTACGTAATATTAACAGGTTGAAATTTTAACATTCACCAAAATATGTTACGACATACATTTATTAATTATTTTATGTTTTTATTGACCAGTAAAATTAATTATGAAATGTAATAATTTATTTATGCTGTATTAAAGTAATGAATAAGCGAGTGCTTATGCGCTTCTATGAATAACGGCAATAGAAAAGACATCAACGCGCTAGTAAAGCTCAGAATTTATTGTATATTAAACTTTATAATTATTTTCTGGCTAATGATGATGATACACACACAAAATTTAGCATAAAATGAGAAGGCAACTGTTTTCCAGGCAGTGATAGTGTTGATGTTACAAAGGAAAATTGTGGCGTTAAAAGTGAAGGCCTACTGTGTTCAGAAGTGTAGGTCTTCCAGGCAATGATGACAATGACGATACACATGAGAATAATGACGTATCATGGAAAGAGCTATGTTCAGCAGTGGCCGCTTTACAGGCGATGAATATGATACGTTAATTACGCTGTAACATAGGAAGGCCTGAAATACGCACTGAATTTTTTTGGGTGTTGATGATGTTAACCAGTTAGAAAGATAAAACAACAACATTTATTTTACTAAGTAAACACCATGAGAAAACCACAAGTTAAGTTTTCCCAATATACGTGTACATGCCTTGCGAGGTAATTTAAAGTGTTGACATTCAATTCGACAGGACAATTTTCTATATAAATAAGCGGTACTAATCTGCATTCAACCATTCCTTGTCGTATGTTCAGTGCCTTGGCGTCCCATGGCCTACCATTTAACGTAAGGTTATTTCTGGATGCCTTGATTGCCAAGAAGTTATTATGTCATTAAATTATCTGGGGGCACGGCATTGCCTCGCCAAGTTCAGCACAAAAAAACAGCTGTTCATTTTTGTACCATTGATGTTTTGATTGACTGGTTGGTACACTCGAGTACAAAAACATGTATAGATTTTTGAACCTTGTGACATTCACCTTTGATTGACATTTTCTTCAACACATTGCGCAGAGACAAGCGAGAGTGAATGTGACATGGTTCAAAACTGGATATATATTTTTGTACTCGAGTGTACCTTGTGGATTTATAAATACGATACCATTATGACTTTAATGACTGGTCCCCAATATCATTCAACCTGTAGATATTTGTTGATCATTTTGTATTATTATCCGCTAAAACTACAATGAATTTCATACATGTTTGGTATTCATTCAAAAAACTTTTTTATTATTATAAGTGACGATAAGGCGTTGGACGGAAAGCGTACTCAATGCGGCACTGGAAATTAAAACAAAACTATTATCCGAATTAAATTCTAACGTTGTTTTATAGATAAGCGCATCAAACAAACACGTAAAAAACCATTTCAGCAATTTTATATGTCTCATAGAGTCAGAGTAAGGTCTCAAAATTTTTAAAAATAAAATTTGAAAAGTTGCCTGGAAAATCTTTTTAAAAATTTTGACAACGTTTTGATAACAACATTTTGGCGTATACAATACACGTCACGTGAAATCCATCACATCACAATATTTACAACATGGCGACTGGCCATTAAAACTTTCATGATTTTGCAACAGACGAAAAATAAGCGAGCATTTCAACCTATGATTAGAAATCCATTAAGTCATTAAAATGAATAAACGATTCTAGAAATACTCGAAGATGGAAAATACAAGCATGCGTTTCGCATGTGCAATCCTTTAAAACTGGGAATTATTATTAAACAGTTATACTTTATGATGATTGGTGCTTTCCTTGCTGCAAAGGCCGTCAGGTTTCCCGTAATTAAGTATGCGATAGTTGCTAGTGAATTTAGAATTACGGAGTTCTGTACCCCTAATGCCAGACAGACCTCAAGCTGAGGTTACACATACACATGCCAACAAACGCACACTTTTCGTAAATTGCCAATACACACAACTTGATTTTTACGTATTTTTTCAATACTTGATCATGAACGGTTTCTTGTATCATCATTGTTGATTCTATAAGGTAAATGAGCAAACATCTAGTCATACAATAGAAATGATTATAAAGGGATTCCGATTGAAACCATAAGTCCTAGATGCCATTGACACATATTTATAATTAAGATTATGTCTCCTCAGTGGAAGCCATCAGGTTCTCGCTGCGAATTCACGTTGAGTGCATAAAAAATTTGGTAAAATATAACATTTTACATCAAAGTCTACGTGAAAATATTTTTTCAGACTTGTTACAATTTACTGTCCATGTTTTTAGGAATTAAATTACACAAAAGTTACTTTATACTCTACTCTTACTCTACTCAACGTTTACAACTTTTTATTTAAGATTGTACTAGTTTTCTGTAAAAAAAACAAATTATTTCTACATGTTAAAGTTGTGTCTATATGAAGTTTCCCAAATAAAATCACTGATCTCCGCATATCTATTAGTATAGTTACTAGATAACAGAAACGGTTAGACTTAATTCATAATTTCGTAATATATTCGTAGCCGACCCGACACCTTGGCCTAGTACGAGTAGGTACATGCTTGGACTCACCATCCGTAGGTCCGTGTTCGATTCCCAGGAGGAGTATATGTCGGTACTCGGTTTGGTTGGTGGTACGGCATTTAATATGTCCGTCTGGCTAGCTACCGCCATGTTACCAAAGTTTGCCGCTAAACAGCAGTGTTAACAGCACTTGTGATCCGGTATGAAACTTCTGGATGCGCACGCTTACCATCCAACAGCCTGATCGTCACTTACCACCAGGTGAGATGAAGGCCAAGTGTAAACCCATCATACATCAAAGAAAATAAAGGTCAAGTTTGTGTCACCATCATCCGCAGTCCATCATCAGCAACATTCAACTGAAGAATATAAACTTCCCTCATAGATCGTCGTTTACCTTGACGAGGGGTTTGCCAATTTTGGCATAATCACCGCACGCTAACCTTATAGCAGCCACAGGATTGCATTGTGTGATCCTACTATACCACTGATCTATTATTATACAAAACTCTGAGGTAACCAACAGTTCCGTCTGTCTGTGTGTATCGCTCCACTCAACAGGCGTCTCTCTCTAAACGCGATCGCATTCGAGGCATTGTGCCGATAAAACCGACCCCAGATGTGTCGTTTAGATACAGGGTGCTGCCACGATCTACATCGCGAAGCTAGAGGAGGTTTTATGAAGCACCCTGTGAATTAGGATGGGTTTATTCACTTCTAGTGATTTAGGTTTCTTTGATTTGATCGTGTTTTGATGCGATTGGTGATATGAAAATGTGACTGAAGATTGAAGATTATTTTATTCGATCAGAATATATTCCGTTTACAGGTCAAGCTATACTCATCCAGTATAAGCTGAACTTGCATCGTGTGGTAGTACATTCAATGCGAGGTCAGCGTATACTGGAAATGTATACCTCGTTATGTAACTGTGTGTACGTGGCCGTGTGGTGTCAGCTTTACAATTAGATCACTCCGTGTCATTCGGTGGGTGCAGTTAAAAGCGACAAAGTAAATTTTTGGACAGATGGTCAGTTTTCTCTACCTGTTTATTAACAACATCAAACTGCGATCACCCATTCGCTTGCCAAGTGGTAATGCTAATCTGGTTTGAAGCTGTGATCTATAAAGGAGACACAAGTCCAGCAGTAGGCTAATGTAACTGATGTTTATGAATCAAAACAAAAGTGACAAAAGCCAAGATTTGTCTATTTTAGAATCCTAAAAGATATTCAAGATTCTAGTAATCCATACTAATATTATAAATGCGAAAGCAAGTTTGGCAATATTTTAATTTGTTTGTATGTTTGTCATTCCTTCCCATGATAATGCCTTGACTTTTAAGGAAATAGGTTACTTTTAAAGTAATAATTCATATGGATAATTTCCAAACTCCACGCGGATGAATTCGCGGGCAAAAGCTAGTAAAGAATAAATTAATTCCAAAACAGTTCTTGAAAAACTGCAAATACAGCTTATAGAACAAAGGTAAAAAGCTCGCTTCAACAAAGTCAGAGTTGATTAAAAAACTTTTTAATTATGACTCACACCACATCTAGCGTGCTCCAAGTGTATAAATATTCAAAAGAAAAACGAAAAAGGAAATAAGTTCAATGAATCACTAAAATCCCACTATAATCATAAAGAATACCTCACCAAAATAAACGGTACCATTGAATAAAGATCTTATAAAAGTCAAGGTTCTTTGAGGAATGCAGACTTTATCTATCTCCAGATAAGATAAAAAGTTCTAAGACGACAATGCGACAGATAACGAGAAGAATGCTATTGTTATAAAAGCTTTTTAATGCTTTTAATAAGCACAAACAGTTAATATCAAACCAACATAAATTGAACAAAAAGAAGACTTTAGGACAAGTTCGATTGAAAAAGCAATAATCACTGTTGTGATCAATAACGAAAGATAACAGAACCAGTACCTCAGTAATTTGAGGTTTTTGGTGAGTACGCTTCTATGTTGTTATCTTACCATCGCCCACTGAGTCGAGACAAATTCTATATCTAAGACTATAATCAAAATTATAAACAAAACTTCAAAAAAGTTCAACGTAGAATAAACGTTCTATATACATTTTGGCGGCATTTAACATCCATTCAAGCAAATAAACTTAAAAACTATATTTAAAGTATTTGATTATAAAATCAATCTTACCAATTGGTAATTAAACATTAGTAAAATAAAATATATCTGGAGGTAAACAAAAAAAACACTACACTAGAAATCCAATCAAGAAAACAAAACAATTCGTAGCACTTACTGTTATCACGGCACAATTTCGAAAGCTTGCAGTTATCAGGGATTATGTAAAGCACTGCGCCTGCCACTTCCCCCCAGCTTCCTTGTCCCACCCCTCTATCCTATATCACAAACACAGTCTCAACACTGACAGTTCACTGTTCGGCTATATGTAAGTCCGTGCGCGCGCCGAGTCTTGGCTCACGAAACGCGTCCGTTGCGATGGTGTGCTTGTGCCATACTAGACTACGCCGACCGGCCACCGCTACCGGACAGGCCAAGCCAACTCTACCTAACCCCGCCGCGGAACCTTTAGCTCACTTTAGCTCAAGACGTAGCCCTGCCCTGTGCTAGACACATATGAAAACTTATAGCTACGACGGACAACTCTTGTTGCGCGTTTTATCGTAGACTTTTTATGCCTGTATTGTGCGATGAAAAGCTTTGGAGTAGCTTATTTTGAATTATATTAAGACTTAAGGATGTTTAATAGGTTTGCGTTGTTTGTTTCTTGTTTTCTAAATACATCCTATTATTTTGTTAAAATAATTGAAAACAAATTTAGTTTGTAAAGTTTGAAGAAGAAAAAAACATGCGGTAATCTTTAAGATAAGTAACTTGTATAAAGTTATATTATACCAATAACAAACTGTAAATTCACTTTAAGCTTGTAAAAGTATTACTACAAAATCAATCTGTAGAGTTTCAAGTTATTCTTAAGAAGAACTTGTATAGTTTCCGTCGCACAGAAAGTATGTAGCGGGAACATGATCGGAAACTTCATCCTGAAGTTAAATAGGCAAGCTCCTATCTATCGAACAAGTTTCAATGAATGTTTGCAGATTCGATTTTAAGTTTGTTAGAGACTTACGAACGTAAAATTGAATGGGAGGTAGTCTTAAATTATGATCTTGGTTTGAAGATTTAACTTTTATAAATTTTATTTATCTTATTTTTGTTTTGAATGAATATAATAAAATTTATATAATAAATTTTGTTCAGATTGTTATCAAAATAGTTTTTTATAATTACATCTGTGGTGCAAACAAATGCTACATTATTTATATGCAAAAATGAGTTTACACTTGTCCTTCATCTCACCTGATGGTATGATAAGACCGTTGTATGTGGAAAGCATTTTCACCTGAAAGCCTTCCGGCTAATGAAGCACTGGCTGTGCCACCTTTCATCCCGTAGGTGGCAACGAAAACCACGCTTTAATATCGTATAGCATAGCATAGTATGAGAGACATTTCAATTTCAAAAATAGAATCATGTGATGACATATACGAGTACAATTTGATATACGTAGGAACGTAGTACGTGTTGGGTCCAGACTCGCTTGGATCCAATGACTCGCTCGCGACCACATCGTTACATCACCGATCTAGAAGAGGTTGTATGCAATGGTCACTAAAATTGATTTTGGAATCATGTATTATTGATAAATTTTATCTAGTAATTATATCTGTTTAGTATGGTTAAGTAATAAAATGCAGTTTAAAGAAAATCTCGAACGTAGACACTGTTTGCGTTGAAAGCTCCGGATCGCGTGTTGTGTGTGGGGCGTGGGGCCTGTGGCGTGGGGTGAACGCCGGCCACCGACTTGCATGTAATTACTACAAAAGCAAGTTTCTTTTCGGAGCCAAGCGTGACTTGGGAACACTCCACCTTGAAAACTGTGAAGGGGAAGGCAGTGGATCTTGTGTTTTTTCGATATTTGTTTAGTTTAAACTAAAATCTTGCCAGCGAGAAATTTGTTATTATTGTGTACCATGGGAAGCCTTTGTTTTGGCAGTGTAAATTTTCCCTTCGACGATGACCTCCTATTCCTTACCTTGGTAATGTGTAACACAATTCTACAGAGTTCTTTTCAGTCAGATATTTGATGGAGTAAACTACTAAACTAATCAGTATCTTTTGGTTTACATGGTCAGCTCAGCTCTATTCTATTTTAAAATATATGTGTAAAATCATTGACTAGTTACCGTTAACAGGAAACATATTGAAATTTATTGTAAAGGATAAGTAATTTTAATGTGTGATTCTAAAAGAACCTCCTGTAAAATCGGCAAAGTTTTTTTTTTAATTATCCCATGTTAGTTCAAAAATCAAAAGTTGTAATTTTTCGTTAGACTTGGCGTCATTGTATTGTTTCTAAACTCACTACACGTACGAAGAAATAGTTGTTTCTTAGAACGCGTAGCCTACCCCAGCTATGTCTATAAAAGGGGCGCGTAACGTTGGAAATGTCTTGTCTCATAAATCTGTTACTAAGGTATAAATCATGGGATACCACGATACCCGCGTTGAAAAGTATTAACTTCATTATTAAGTCATCCATAATTTCAAATAAATACAGACATAAAATATTGATTAATCATCACACATGACCGTGGCATGCGAATACGAGATTTTAGAGAAATATTTATGAGAAATATGTAAATATTATGTAAATTGTCGACGGCGCCATGATTAAGAACACTGGCGACTCTATTGGTCTACAATGGTTAATCAAAACGCTATATCTCATTCTCAGAGACCTTGCTAGTCCGACGTTACGTTATTTCGATTTCATTTGCGTGCTCGTGCGGATTCCTTTTCTTTCTTTTTCCCTGCGGCCGGCGCGCCTTGCCTAGAGGTCGTGCCTTGATCCCCAAGTATTGTTATTCCACGAGAAATATGAAGGGAGACGCTGCATCGAATAAATGGGATTCTTTTGAGGAATATTGAAATATCTCTAGGCGATACTGGACCGTGATTAATCCCCGAATGATGAATGGTACGCGTATATCTTGTTTGTAATTTACTGCTTGTTAGTTACTCGCTTTGTTACGACCGTGTTGTTTTCGTCGTGAATAAAATCTCGATTCCTGGTACTCAGGCCTAAGCTAAGGTTTTGCGGAACTTTGATAGCATGGGTAATAGGGTAGAGGCTTCTTGCGAAGCAATAAATTAACATTGATTTGGGTTTACGTTTGTAAACTAAAAAAGCTTGCCGGGTTTTTTAAAAATGTCGGATGCTCGAAGTTGATTGGGTCTTAGGTAGGTTTAAATGATTAGACGTATTGTTTTTCTCGTGGTTTTATTTTACTTACTTCTGCTTTGATTAACATAAATAGAATAATCAAATAACATTTCACTACAACTAGAGCACCCAAACAAACCAAATTATACTCAGTTTAAAAAATATAGGAGTATAATTTGTACTACTCATTCTGTGAAAACACTGTAATAATATTTTTCAAGATTTTGATCTGCAGACGTAGTGAAATCCGAAAAATTAATTATTACCTAAAAGTACGCCTAATCAAATACTTCACCGAAATAATCGAATCAAAACTAAAAATATGTACCATAGAATATAAGAATTTAGACTCCTTGTGCCCCAGGAGGCGATTACAAGAAACGTCCGTATCATCGCTCATTGTTCCGAACCCGTTACTCCTTCATCTTTTTTTCCGTAAACAAGCAGAGGAGTATAGGATGGATTTGTTCCTTTTTTTTTTCTTTTTATAAAAAGTAATTACTAGTCACGAATCTGGCAGAGCGGGTGCCGAGATTAATTGAATTCTTAGGTGTGAAAAGATATAGATGGAGTGAGGGAGGCGAGATCAGTTTTAAAGATGCGTTTGGTTTAATTTAGAGCTTCTAGCGTTTTATTAACATGCGACATTATTTGTTCCAAAGACTTAGATACTCTGATTCTAAACGTGTAGGCGTTTATTTGCGAAGTGGCCACCAAGTATCGAGTCATCTGGTATTTTGGGAATCTGGTATAGAGGGAACAAAAGTTTTTGAACGCATTTACTTGTGTACAAATAAACTAGACCAAAATATCCAAAAATGGTAATTACATCACTTTTATTTAATAATGACTTTTTAAAATTACAAGTGTACAATACCAGGCCGGGGCTCTATACAGTCGCGTAACGTATCTTTTACACTTAAAATTGTAAATCGCCCCCGGGCTAAAGTCTTTGCTGCTGACCATCTTCTATTTTGTTTTAATTAGTTTATTTTTCCATGTTTATAGTATACTAGCCTCCGCCCGCGACTTTGTCCGCGTGCACTTCAGGATTTATTCTACTTGTTCGATAGGCATAGAAGGCATCTATCTCCATTTCCAGCATAAGGTACAAAAAAGGTGTTTATTCTGTTACGTAGGCTAATAGTTTAAAGAAACAAAAGAAATTTCAATATCTGACGTAGTACATTCAAATAGTCTTCACACTAATATTATAAACGCGAAAGTTTGTATATACGAATTACATATTCTATGGTCGGTTGCTAGGCAACGCGTTTTTGTTATGCCCAAATTGCCCATGTAATCCCACTAATATTATAAGTGTGATTTTGTACAATTCACACAATATGTCTTTATAAATTATAGCCTATATGTTATTCTGATGTATAAGCTATATTATTGTAAAGTTTCATTCAAATCCATTCAGTAGTTTTTCCGTGAAAGCGTCACAAACATCCAAACATCCGAACATCTAAACTTTCACACTTATAATATTAGTAGGATAATATTTTTCTTTGTGTTTGTTGTTGTGTGTGTCATGTTGTGAAAATGCCGAATAAATATGTGTCTATGTCTATTTTTCCCCTTAGTCGCCTTACGCCACCAATATAACATGAGGCGATATTATTCTAAAGCCCATACAGCCTAACCGTGACTTAGACCAAACATATCGACTTGTTTCTAAAAGGTCCATCATCACCTCGCGTCTACGATACGCTCGCGTCTTGAGACGGTGTCATAAATTACATACTTTATATGTTGAGATACAGTTGTATATCTACGCTCATACCATTATATGTTTATCACATAAACTTTGTATACGTGCAATACATACATTATTCTATACATAGGTAGTCTGTAGTAAAAGTCGAATCAAACGTCTTAAAAAAGGTGTTTCAAATATGGCCTGCACTTGTACACTACTTAAAAATCTAGTAATAATCTAAAAATACATATGGAAACATACTAGATTTACAGTTTTGTTAGTATTTTGTTTGTACCAAATAATTATTTTTTGTACTAAGTGAAAATGACAAATGTCATTTCACAGACGCCATCTTTGTTTTTTTGAGCTAAGTCGTGCCTGTATTGTGCTTTTTTTAATGTTTTTGTACAAATAAACTAAAACAAAATATTCAAAAATTGCAATTAAAACAGTTTTATTTGATAATAGCGTTTTAAAACGGGAAGTATGCAAGTCCAGGCTGGGTCTCCATATATTCGCGGATCTTGTCATTTTCAGCCTATAATCTATAACTTAAGTACTTGCCGGACACTTCAAACAAATGTCGTGTTTTGATTCCTATACATCGAACGGATAACGTTTTTATGCACTATAAAAACTGTCCTAGCTCTTAATATTCAACACCAGATAAAATCCATACCACACCAACAGGTTTATGTACAAATAACTTTTATGGTTCATCAAACTAAACTGGAGATTAATCGATATTGACGTAAATATATATCAGGGCCTATATTCTTTACATTTAAATTGTTTTTAAATTGTCCGCTCGTAAAACTTTGGTTGACATTCAAATTACGAATGTGTTTTATAGTTTGCTCTATATGTGATTTGAATTTATTTATCATAAATCAGTGATTCCGTTTTCGCTACAGAATCATAAACCTTGATATTTAGAGTTTACATTTATTTTGATAACCATCCTGATTCTCTCATACTGGTTGACGGCATCCTATTTTTACACGCTTATATGTACACCTGTAAGTAACTGGCAAACTACTTATGTATGTAAACTCTGCCATCCTAACTGTCGCATATATTTGAAACTTTGCATGTTTATGTATATAAGAGGAACTCTTCAATGCGTGCTAGTAATAATATAGCAGGGTGTCGAGGGTCTGAAGATGTAGTCAGGAAATAGAAAGTAGAAATATTCAAGGGTTAATACTCAATCCCTCGAGTGTAGGCTCATTTTGCGTGTTTAGTTTTTTTATAAATATAATTTATCTTAAATAGGAACGACAGGTCCGTGCTGAATTTTTGTTCTAACAAACATAATTGTGCGGTCCCTAAAGCATTGATCATCATCAGCCGGGAAACGTCCACTGCTGGACATAGGCCTCCTCCATGGTATGCCACATTGACCGGTCCCGAGACACTTGCATCGACTAGGCTGGTACACACTTTAAAAAAGTATATATTATTGCTTGATAATTACGAATATATTCGTTTAGTTATACGGCAAGGAACCGTCATTGCACGAGTTCGATTTGGACTTAGCTAGTTATTTACATAAAGCCAAAAAGAGCTTTTCTTATGTACGTGAATCATCAATCATCATCAACAGCCTATATACGTGTCCCCACTGCACAGAGAGTGTATGGGCCATATAGTCCACCACGCGGGCCCAGTGCGGATTATTAGACTTCACAAACACCTTTGAATTTCTTCTCAGGAGTGTGCAGGTTTCCTCACGATTTTTTCCTTCACCGTTAAGCAATCGGATAACGTACTTGAATTGAAAAACAATTCATAGGTACACGGCTGGATTCGAACCCGAAACCCTCAGATTGAAAGTCAGCGCCTTATCCACTGCGCCACCGACGCTTTTTTTTCTGCACGTGAATAATTGTGTAAATATGAATTTATATATGTAACATTTTTAATGAACACCAATTTATTCACACAACACAACGTTTGTATAGCTCCCCTCAGATCGAAGAATCATAAAAAAAACCACTGCGAAGTGGAAAGGCGAGTAGCGGTGCATAAAATCAGTGGCTGCACGGTTCACACTTCATTACTGGTGTTGAATGAAAGCGTGCAAATTAGTGCGTCGGTGTTTGGGGCACGAGATGATATGCCGCGGTAGTAACGGCTGTCGTAATCACACGCTGAGATTATTGAATCGACGGGGAAATTGTTTCGAATACTTCGCAGGTACAGTTAGTTTAAATTAGTATGTAGAGAGTATGCTATACGAGACGGCAGTAAGAAGGGATGCTATAGATTTAAAAAAACAGCAAGAATTGCTTTTTACCACAATATTACACCTGATGTGAAGCGACGATGTGTTTGTTACTCTTGCCTTGAAGACATCCAGATGTAGGGCTAGGGAAACGCAGAAGCTGGTAGGGAATTCCACTTCTTAGCCGTACGCATAATAAATGAAATGTGCGAATTTGTTAAATGTCAACTAAGGGGTGGTACGCAGCCCTTCTGGTTGACCGATTGTTAAAAGTTTGTTGTTACGAAAAATTTGACTTTGACTAAGTTTAGATATACAAATTAAGATTTTACGTTAAAATGGAATAAAAATTACTTCACTCAAACAGTGTCAAAAAGTTCAAATGATATGAAATAATTTATTTCACAATCTTTTTATTCACTTTAAGATTAGATTAGTTTTACTTTTTAAATATTTTTAACATAAAATTAAATAAAACCGTGATTATAGTTATTTATTAATTAATGTTAAGGCCCTCAGCAACCTAGATACCTGGTCTGGTTATAAGTATACATTTAATGTATAAAAAATAATATACGATATTAAAACAGAAACCACAGACTTACATCTGCGGCATGACGTAAAAGTTTGAGTAACGACTTCGTTAATTTATTTCAAGTATAATTTTTTTTGCAGGCAGCTACTACATTCCCTGACAGTACTACATAACATTCATACATAATCGAATGATTGTTGCAATCATTTTCCTTTCATTGATGCAATCTCTTCTACTCTTCAACTACCAAAAACATGCATTAACTCCTATGGAACACGAATCCCGTAAAATCATCAAAATTTCTCAATACGTAAGCGACTAAATGTGGCGATCTTTTAAATCTTTAACGTCGTTTATTACGAGTTCGATTAGGCATCGGTGGAGCCGTGCCGAACCGATACTACCCATTTATCGCGAGAACTACAAAGTTAGGGCTATAAAACTGCCCTTCACAGAGCACACACCAACTTTTACGACGCAGCCTCCAATTCTATCAATTTTTTTGTCCGTCCCAAGATTCGGAATTTGAATATTTATTAGTTTTAAAACGCACATCATCGGGATGAGGTTTTCTGATGCCAGAATGAATCACTGTAAGCGCTGGATTTTATTTTTTTCAACTCTTAAATTGCTGCACGTTTGAAGGTTGATTTTATTACGAAACTACAGAAATGTGACTTTTATTGACGGGCCGGCTCCGATATTCTTATTCGAGATTCCTTTCGTATATTTAGTCTAATTTAAGTACGTCATACGAACCGGGAATCGTCGAACAAATTACGGTAATTTCAAGCCCACACTTTTAATTTTAAAAAGCGTTTTCAATGAAAATTTAAACTGCATTTTAAAAACATCTGTGACAGGCCGAGTCTTCGAACCCTCGAAGTTTCCTGTTATAGAAGTTTAATAACTTCAAATAAACTTGAACGTAAAAGTCTTGGAGCTGTCTAAAGCGGTTTCTCGCTGAGTGGTCATCGCATTCGTTTTCCAAGAGTTTTTTGGTGCCTAAAGCGACGTGGTCGGAGGAATCCATTAAGATAGGTTAAACGATACGCTTTCGGAATGTTACCCCGTCTCACCTCTCTAATGGGTTTTGTATTGTTTTGTTCCTTTCTCATCCTTTGCACGGAATTAAACAGATTTGTTACTGAATCATTTTGTATGACGGAACTTTAATTTTGTCTGTCATCGCACTTACATCTATTAGGAACAAGAAATTTAAATAAATAAATCTACTTTGATTCGAAGCTGTTCCAGTTTGCATGATTAGTAAAAACACCGAGGTATGAATTATCAATGTTAATTCCGAAACTCCTTCTGTAACAAACAAAATACGAGTACAGATGTGAAAATAATTTCATCTTTTAAATTGGAAACATGACTTTTATACTTTAAAATAATACGTTTCTTATACTTTTGTGACAACCTCTACAAGAACGAGATTTCCATGATGTTTCCTTAATTCACGCTTGTCAGGTCAGTGATCCCTATAAGAATTCAGTGGAACAGGAAAGTCCAAAAGAATTTGCAATCAGCTGACTTATCATAGACATTATATCACTAGCGTATATACCCACAGGAAGATATGGGATGATATTATTAGAAAGTCAAATCCACAGAACAAAACAATATCAGATTAGTAGGTACTTAGTTGCTCTAACAAGATAATAATTTGAACAGCCAATACCCAGTCTCTTTAAAAGGTAATCTCAGATACCGTTCGAGACAAATTATCTCATTATTATGGGCGTTTTCCTTAAATGTTTGCTCGGATTAGTGCGCTATTATAGTCCCATTAAATTATTTTTATCTGACACTAGCGCTCCGGGCGTATTGTTTTCCATATCAGTTTTCTCTTGAACTTACTCTTCCAGTATAGAGCTGGTATGAACTCTAGAGGAGAAAGCTTAACGTAGGTTGATAAAATATAAAAAATCATAGTTTTCGAGGATCTAAGAATCTATCGGCAATTTTCGGAAAGGCAATCTTCAGAGACAAAAGGGTAAAATAACTCTACAACGAAAAACAAAATTGAAGAAAAAAATCAGTACTGTATTCACTCTTCATGTAGAGTGAAGTGTAACTTTAAATGACCAAATGGAATAAATACATAAAAATATTTTATATGACGAGTATTAAGAGGAATAAACCGATGAAGTGCGATTCGGACTCACGCACCGAGAGTTCCGTACAGAACATCAATATACCTGTAAAATACTGAAACTAATAATAACTGGTAAGGTTACAACCACCGAACAAAGCTATAACATAAAGGAAATCTGATTGAAGAACAAATTTAACTTTGCTGTTAAAAAAGAGATCCCATACATCCGTAACTTTGTTATCTTAAAAATAAATTTTACTGTGATATAATTAAAGAATTTTGGTTTGATTTATGTCTATTATTTATTTATAATTGTGCTTCGTGCTTCGTGCCAAATTTCAGATCTAGGTCAACGGGAAATACCCTTTGATTTGATTCCCTTCCATCACAAAGACCGACTCTAATGCGTAAATGACAAATTTGTCACCTTATCTCTTTATCGCGCCCCCTAATGCACTAAATTCCATTATTTAGCCTAAGTCTTATCTCGTAGCTATTATCTTAATAACAGAAAAACTTTGTCAATAGCCATAACTTGGAGCTGAGTGTACCGTTTCAACGCTTTTAAAGCAAGTTACAACTTAGTAAGTTTAAGTTAAGGCACGTTAAGACAGTAACGACCCTTTTTGTGAGTGTGAAGTTGGTAAACACCACTAGGAGGTTATATTTTGTGGTGAATAGTGTTATGTGTTTATAGTTTACGAGTTACATCAGGAAGATATTCAAAGTAAAAGGGCGTAATGAACTATTAAAAGCTTTTATTTTTAGAATATATGACAATATTAAAATTATGTACGTCATAGTACATTACTGCAAGACGCGGTACACATACGTAAGTCCATCAATGCCTAGTTGTGGCCAAGGCTTGTATAGTACTTTTCTTTTGCGGAAATTAAAACTAAGTAGCACCTAGGCATAAATTTTATTAGAAAAATTTATTTCTATTTTGACGGCAACAAGTATTACATTAAGGTTCTTGCCACCTCTTGGATTTTAGTTGGCGTTAAAGAAAATTCATCACATTCATTGTTTCACTTTGTTAAACTCATTTTGTCAAGATATAATACACTTTTCAAAATCAACAACGAAAATCGAGCAAAAATATTTTTTCCCGCGCCAAAGTGTTCTTTTTTCTTCAATAAACAGCAAGCCAGTTTGAAATTTGAATAAATCCTTTATTAGTTACGCTTGGTTGCCATGCTTCGGAGTAAAAGATCGTCCAATTTTAAAATTACACGACTGAAATGAGTTTACATGGTATTATTCCTGGCTGCTAAAACACGACAAAAATGTATTTGGCCAGTACAGCAATTTCGATTTATCTCGAAGCAGATATGTTAAAATAATGCTCAAATTTCTAAGCATGTTTGAGAAAAGATAATTATACTCTTTGTGTAGTTCTATAAGCGACAATGGTAATAATAATCTGCATTGTTGCCAATCCAATCAATCAATTTAATTTTTAGGGTTCCGTACCCGATGTGTGACTGTGTGTACCTGACAAACAGGACTCTGTGTTTGTGAACCGTCTGTATCATTTGAACCGTAATATATAGTAGCCACTTGAAATATTCATACACTGTTATGGCCTATTACGAGAAATAATTTTTATTTATTTTATTTATTTGGCATGTCAACAGCTGTTACATTCATTATCAAGAAAAGTAAAGTACATATACATCGTAAGCTAAATGTACAGCTAATTACAGACACACACATCATGTGATTAGTATTAAGTACGCTAAAGCACTATGGCAGGTAATCACATGAAAACCTTGAGCGCACGTTCGGAAAACAGTTAAAAATGCAATACAAATGTAATAGAAATAGAAAATAATAGAAGACAGTTACAGTCGCCTAAGGCTAGCATGGTAGTTGTATTATATTTATTTATGTATTTATAATTATTTCTATATACCTAAAAAGTAGTATTTTTTTAAGAAAAAATATTTTTTTCTAAATTTTGTTAAAGGCTCGAAATGTATATCACAAACATCACTCTTTTCATTCAATAACTTACACAACCTAGTAACTGGTGAATTTGCACCGAGAACAGTTCTGCGGGACGGCGGGGCTAGTGGCTTGATAGCGAACCGGGGATACCTGCTCGGAACCCTTATGTTAAACTTGCTTAATAATTGAGGACAGTCGATTCCGTTTCTAAACAATAAATATTAAACGGTGAACTTATGTGTCTTTGGTGCTCCTTGCTCGAGCTTCTATTAAATATTGACTGGTGGAACGGAGCCATTTGTGAAAAGCCTCAACTCGCACGTATAAAGGCTGTTTTTTTTTAAATTATTTTGTTTATTTGATTATATTTAAACGGCTGAAACGGACTACATACTATGGTGTAAAATTATATAGGTTACCTTACTAGTAACGTCTCAATTCCATGTATAAGCTAATAGGGAAGGATTGAACCTCTGATTGACCAATGCGCATCTACAATTTACTTCACTGTCATTGGCATTTAGAAAACTTTAGAGTGCCTGATCCTGATATGTCTTTGCACAAAGTTTAACAACCGTTCAAGTTAAATTCAATGTAACATACAATTGTTCCACGAAAGGCGCATAGATGCGACAGAATAATCCAACCAACACCCACTTAAAAACAATATATCTATGTTTATTATCCGATGTAATGTCTTCAGTTGAATTGCTTGCCATGTAAAATGAAGACAAGGCAAAATGAAAACCCGTTTCAAGAATTCGCACCTAGCTAGCTCTTCCGGCATCGCCCCATCAGCCGCGTGAAATATGGACGAGCTGGTAGGTAGACACATACGACTACGATACCCAACAACGTTTTTGAAGCGGCTTTAACGAGCTATAAGCAGAATTAACTGACAAAGGGTATGGCCACGTAACTCTGTCATATTAAAAAGGTGACGAGGAAATTGAACTGGTTTGAAGGTTCTTATTATACTCGTAGCAGATACTTTTGTGTTAATCAGATTACATTTGATACAGCTCACAGCAAACCAAGGAGTATGAATGGTGAAAGCGTAGGCACGTTTATATTAGAAATAAAACTTCGTGATTTACTTAGAAGAGAGTCAAACTGCGTCGCCGCCAATGTGAGTAGTACATATGAGCTTATCAGAAAAAGAACGTGATAGCAATCAACGCGTGCGTAAGAGGTGACTAAGTGAACAGTTTTGAAACATGGACAGATACCTACTTACAAATGTATCAAATCACTAACATTTTTCTACGATCACCAACCCGTCTGGCAAACATGATAATTATAACAAATATCTTCAAAGAAAAAGTGTTCATCTTAGTCCTTCGTCTGTCGCAATAACAAGGTTACTAATAAAATAAATGCAGATAAAAACATAAAAACCGTTGGCGATGTCAATAGTAAACGATGGTGTAGCTTGCGCCAACCTTCTAGGTCACTCTGAAGTTGTCTTTCCTCCTGCCGTTCCATAAATTTAGAAGTTTGGCGCGACTATGCACATGATAATCATAACAAATTTGTTTCCCAGTCACCGGTAGTTCTGGTTCAGCATTGGATTTATTTTGCTAACAATGGAAAATGAAGACATGCAGCATATATGTAAATATTTATAAAATCTGCAGCTATTTGAGAACGTCAAGATGTCAGATAATAAACAACGTTATTTGACAGACGTTTATGAGAGGTAAGCTCTCGAGACTCGTATCGGTATTTCTATTGTGGTTCGGGATGACGTGGTTAACCACAGACATCACACAAGGTATTGCCTTTGACCATTCTCCAACAAACCTAAACATACGCAGGTACGAGAAAATATAAATGTCTTTATCAACCACAAGCATTTTATGCTAAATGTATTTTCGTTGTTTTCTTTAACGTACCTTTTAGTTGATTGTTATCTCTTGTAATAGGTAATGAATTTTGACAAGCACCTAGTCTAAGATATGGGAACGGATATAGATACCTTTATTGGGTGCACATATAAACCTATTAGTATTTAAACTACTTAAAATGATGCATTTAACGGTTTCCGTAGGATATTTTCTGAAGTACACGCAGACGAAATCCTGTAGACTAGTAATAAATATAAAACCGACCCTTACACAATCACTTTAATTAAGCAAAAGGAACAGTCAAGTTCTTCTATCGTATCGTCGGATAGTTGCGAGTTTACAAATGTGAGGAGTCACGCAATTGCAGGAGCGGCCCAGTAAAGGAGCTCGGTACAGATTCTGAACGAGAAAATGGTAATTTATGCTAGCTGGCCCCCGGGGACGCAATACGCACTCTAACCTAAGAGTCATAAAAGAAGGTGAAGGAGTCTGAATATCGTCGTTTTATAAGAAATAACATAAAGAAGGGGAACAAATAAGTAATTATCTAAAACTCAACATGCTCGGCTCATACAGTACTCCCAAACTAAGTTTGCTCCGCTGAAGTTAGCTACAAAAGGCTGCAAAGTATCAATTATTAACATATAAATGGGAGACGAGGCAAGTTAGTGGGTGGAAAGAAATGTCTTAGTGTGTTATGTCATCTAGGGATAGTTATAATCGAAGATAATACTCACATATTCCGACTGTATGTACATGCGCGAAATTCCGGAGAGCTAACTGCAACTATACGTACATTCATAAAAAGACGTTGATTTCAAATATTGAATGCAAACGTTTCAGGTGACGCGCCAAGGGGGAGGTATATGTGAAGCAGTGGAATTTCCTCAGCTTATGATGATCCCCTTTCCTTCAAGCACATCAAAACTTATTAGGTATTTCCCACTGACGTAGAATCCTGTTTGGCATGAAGTTAGGTCTTTCAGCACTAGTGTAGGTACGTACAAATCTGAAAAGTCTAATGTTTTAATTCTATCACAATAAAATTAACACTTTACGATTTCTAACTGTTGGCGAGTGTCGGTTTTTTCTTAGTTATATATTGTTAACAATTGCTTATTGATTTTGTTAGGGCATTTTTCGGGTACATTTACCTATTATTTATGATTTCCAATATATAAATCAATTATATTCTGTACGGAGCCCTCGGTGTGCGAGTCTGACTAGCACTTGACCGGTGTGTTTTCTACATCATATACCTTCTAAGATATTTAATTTGTAAAAATGCATTGCCTTAGTATGCCCATGGCATGAAAAGAAACATATACTATGTATTCCGGTAAAATGTCGCCGTAGCAGAAATTCTTAAATGCACTCAGGCAAAGTCGTAGGCAAAAGCTAGTATAACCAAGTAATAACAACCTAAGTAATATTAACCTTTCATAAATAATATTCCGTAGTTATAAATAAGGAGATGTGAAGGTGTCAAAGATTATTGATAGAACAATCAATCAATCAAGTGAGAAATGATTCAAGGAAGTTCAACATTTGAGCTCGTTTCCTAGTAATTTATGTGAACTGAAAAATTCAACAATATGCTAATGAGGATTAATAAATTGATATTAGAATGCCATTCCAGTGTAGCCAAAGGGTTATTGTTTGAATGAAGCATTGAGTCACGACACCTGAGAAAGGTGTTCGCTATTTGAGTTATGTCAACAAATTATCTAGTGAAAGCGTTACTAACAATAAGTGAAAAATGTTGCCAACAGATGTTTTGTTTATCTACGACCAGCTTTCATTAGATTTACACTTGTTCACTAATGATACAGCATACCTCCAACTACTGCTCCACTTTTTATAGCCACTTATAAATTCGGATTTATATCCCATTGTAGACAGTGAAATTTATTCAGTTGGGTAAGGTTTGGGCATGCTTTTAAAAATAGTGGAACCAGGTAGCCATCCAGCAAAAAGATTACTCCATGTTATCGACTCTAAGAAGCTTTAAGTTTTTACATGTTCAGTTACATTTGACGGTGATGAAAAGAGGTGTTTCTAATCCAGCTTGCACACTAATCCAGCTTGTACACTATATAAAAATCAAGGAATAACCTTTAGAGATATATAAAGTAACAATAAAATTACATTTGGTTTGTATTTTTTGTTCAAAACTGTTCTTTTTTGTTGTCAAATGTCATTTAATTGAACGCCATCATGGTTTTTTAAATTAAGTCTGGCCGGTTTCGTGATTTTAAAATGTTTATTGTAGGGTAATCCTGTCCTGGAAGTCCTGTTGAAATTAGAAGTGTCCAGGCCTTATATTCGCGGAAGGTGCCATTTAAGTCGAGGGCAAAGGTCTGTTTATACTACGGCGGCGTTATAAAATGATCACATAATATGTTTATTAGATAATCACAATTCCATATTTTTCAAGCACAAACATAAAAAACAATGAAAAAAATTGATTCTACACAAATCCGTCTGCCTGAAACGCGTGGTGAAAATGACAACAGCCCCATATCACAATCCCTTCACTGTGTTATTATGGAGAAGGCTCATATTCAGCAATGCACTCATCCAGGTGACAACTTATACCTAACCTATACTTTATATCTTCGTTCCTGATAAGCAAAGCCTGTGAAATCGAAGAATGCTAGTCAGAAAGACAGTCCCGCCCTAATGTTACAGTGTAGTCCTGCCCGTTCACATTAAACTAGATTCAATCAGGCGTTACTAAAACTGTAATGGACTTGGGAGAGAGTTCCTCTAACAAGGAGATCGGTTCGGAGAAGTTGCATTATCGCATCGTCCTCATAATGCAGAGTGAAACGATTCACAATAAAACGATAAATATAGTTTCATTTTGGAAGCCTTTCAAAGAATAATTTTTGTATAGAGGTAGAAGTATCCACTCACTTATGGCTATTCTTTTTTTGAGAAATCGTAAATTATAGAGCGTTGTCAATGTTTACTCGACAGGAGAATTGTCACTATCCACTCAGTACGAATAGTTTTTACTCGTCGATTTAGAACGATTTCGGTCGGGCTGCGCACGCGTCGTTAGCCTGCAAGTGACGAAATCAACAACTACTTATAATGGCACGTTTATATCAAATAAAAACAAGACTAAACAAACAGAAACATCTCAGTATCACAAAACAAAAATACCTACTCGTCTCGTAGTTTTCAAATTCTAATGCACTCAGCTTATAAATACTTTAACATCGTTTAGGTTTTGTCGTCGTGTAGTCTTGTTACGGGTTTGAAAGATACATTAGGCAGAGAACAAAACTGACGTAATGCTCTTTTCAATACAATAAAAATATATGTATACAAATTCAGGAAGAGAACTGTGTTACTACAGAGCCTTTACGTACCAAGCTCAGTATTTCTAAGACGTAGAACATAAGTGTTGCTTAGCTACGAATATGTTTGTTTACGGTTACTTTATATCGTATTGAACTAGACTATATTTACGTTCATAACTGATTTGAATTTGGTTTCATTAGAACTCAGGCATTGTGATGTACATTGCCACGAGTAGGTATCTTATCCACGCTTACGAAATCCTTCTAACATCTTTTACAGACGTCTGCCTCTAGCTGGCACCACTGGAACAATTAGACACGAGCTTGTTACGCGGTCATTTATCAATTAACGCTTCCTTTTTCTAGCCTGCTGTGATTAGATTTAATGGTGTTTGTATGAAGAACACGATATCTAAACACGAAGGAGCTATACTTTTTAGGGTTCCGTACACGAAGGGTACGGGGAAAAAAGCGTCGGTAGCGCAGTGGATAAGGCGCGGACTCTCAATCTGAGGGTACCGGGTTCGAATCCAGCCGTGTACCTATGAGTTGTTTTTCAATTCAAGTACATTATCCGATTGCTTAACGGTGAAGGAAAACATCGTGAGGAAACCTGCATGTCTTGAACAGGCATGTGAAGTCCGCCGATCCGCACTGGGCCCGCGTGGTGGACTATGGCCCATACACTCTCTGTAAGAGAGTAGGTCTGAGCCCCTCCAGTGGGGATATATATAGGCTGTTGAAACACGAAGGGTAACTAACGGGACCCTATTACTAACCCTGTGCTGTCCGTCCACCCGCTCGTTCGTCCGCCCGTCTGTCTGTCATTGGGATATATCTCATGATCATTGATGATGAATTTTCACATATTAAGTATTTTTAAATAATAATTAAACTTCCAGGTCAACGCAATAAAAGATATTGCTGTTTTTAAGGGAACCAAAACCTATGGGGTACTTGCCGTTAACCTAGAATCCTGAAATTTGGCAAGAAGCAAGGTCTTATAGCACAGCCATAGGAATAAATCTGTAAACTAGGATTTTAAATTCTAACACAGACAACATAGCTTATTTACGTTCACAAACTGCTTGGCTTTTAACTTTGTAGTTGAAAGCATACATTGGGTATGTAATATACCTGCAAAATAGAGTTTCCCCAGGTTCTTTAATCGGATTTACATTTTTGGTAGAGCATTGTTGGGTGCATATTACATTACCTATTACGTATTTATGGTTTTAAGTATGTTAATTATTCATTTTCTGTACGAATCTCTCGGTGCGGCAGTCCGACTCGCACTTGAAAGTTTTTTAAGACGAACGCGTGCCATCGTCTTTGTGCGCTCCGAGAACGTGACCAATAAAAAACGTCCCGGAAAAAACAAATAAATACGTTACTGAATTACTGATGCTATCCTTTAGATTTTGGTTCTAGATGTCTACGAATAAAATACTTTCGGTAAAGGTATATTTAGACTTTTGGCTGAGATTTCGTCGGCGTGGACTTTAGAAATGAACCGAAATGAAAAGTATCCTTTATCAATTTCATGGTAAAATTCATAATCAGTAGTGTCGTTGAGGTTCTAAGAGGTAACAAGTAAACAAACTCACTTTCATCCGACTTCGTCCGCGTGGAGTTCTGAATGCATCCTTGGCTTCAAATTTCAGTGGTGGAGAGTGGTGTAGAAAAAAAATTCATTTGATGAGTATTTAGAAACTGCAGCCTATAAAAATTCGATAAAATTTAGTGCTGTCCTTACATTTGTAAAAATTATTTATAATCTGATTTCAAACTACCCATAAGATGACATCAGGTCAATTTCAATAATAATTTGCGTTAAATTAAAGATAACAAATGACTATCATAAGAATTATATATTACTTATTTAAAGAAATAAACAGAACGAATATACAATTTGAATAAATCATGCAGACACATGAAATCTACTGTTGTGTCTAAAAGACTAACGCTAATCATTTAGCACAAACATTTTAATTAAATTGAACTACTGCCTATTAAAGGATGTCTGTCAGTACATAGGTAATACTGTTTCTTGACGTTTCACAGCATAAATCTCCTAATGAAGTAAAATTGTGTAACTAAACATAATGAGCTGTCATTTCAATCCATTTATCATAATAGTGCGTAACCCGTTATCTGAAGCTTTGCAAAACCGGTAAGATATATAGGAAAGGCTTGTTAAGGAATATTCATAAACTGCTACCGCAAATATTCCGAATATTAAAATCCATTGTGTTGCCTCTAGAGGTCACCGGCTGACTCTTAGATGGGACTCATAGTCCGAGCGTTGATGTTTGTGCAATTGTTTTATATTTTTGTACTATCCTGTTCAAGCTGTTTGCCTTGAAAGTGTAAGTCTTAAAACCCATTAAACATTTAAACATTAGCGACTTTGTGGTGGATCAACAAGGCTGAAATTTGACTGCTTTGAATTAGGACTTGCGGAGAATTAAGCAAGACTATGGGAAGCATTTGGATCCATCGTAGCGCTGGTTCGCCGTGGGCGGCGTGTACTGGACATGCAATATGAATTGTACCCACTAGTGAAGTCCCAGCGTCGATGTAAATAACGGAATCATTATTCCTTACATCTATACCTTCCTGCATTCACTAATATAACGTACTGTTTATGTGGGAAAGAGTAAAGGGCAAGCGAAACGAAACGAATTTCAATTTTACATTACGGTATTTGTAGATGCAAGTTTGCGATAGTTCCGCGTCGATTGCGTGTTTAAATAAGAAGGTTTAATAGTAACAATGGCCAAAATAGGTAATGGTTATCGGATGATCATGTAATATTCCATTAACCTATCTGTAGAG
This sequence comes from Carcina quercana, assembly GCA_910589575.2. Taxonomy (NCBI): domain Eukaryota; kingdom Metazoa; phylum Arthropoda; class Insecta; order Lepidoptera; family Depressariidae; genus Carcina; species Carcina quercana. Next base: position 4,375,328 of record OU342434.1, on the reverse strand, counting down.
CTACATCCCTAGGGCGTAGCTGCGGGCGACTGGTGATATTCACCGTTAATGGTTTTGTCTCGAGTGTTGGCGCCAAAGTATCTACTAGACTCCTTGCTATTTATATCCTAACATTACGCGAAGTCCCGCGAAATATATTAAAGCTATCTTAAAATATGGGTCTTCGCGATTGTTTGTGCGTGGTTCCATATCGCACGGCTACTATGGTTTGAATCGCACATTTGCATTCATTTCGCGATGATTCAATGCGTTTGTAACAAGAATGATTTAGTGTAACGTTGCATTGTCAACTCAGTGTTGCGACACGGTTTGGATTAATTTTCGTGGGTGACTAATCCCACATGAATAGTAACAGTTGCGATTACAAAATCACCCCAAAATAATATTTAGCTTACTGACTTGTATGTTATTTAGAAAATCGAAAGAAAAAAAATCGAGGGGTTCCAAACCCAAGTAATTAATAAAAGTCCTAGCCAGTTCACTAGACTTAAAAGACCTGAAGTTTTAAGCGATGAAGCTACCTATCTGCACATGCTCGAAATATGTGTATAATACTATTTCATCAAATTGCAATAAAGAGGACTTAAATAGAGTTCCAAATAGCCAGCAGAATGATTGTTTTGCTAAGTATAAATCTTAGACATGCACTGTTCACTCTTCATAGATGTTTCTAGAAGCAATGTGCAAATATTAGTTAACCACCACCAACTATTCAATACAATGTAGTGTTTCATAATAAAACTAATAGAATAAGCCAACTGAAGTCTTTAGAAGTATTTATGTGCACATAAACATAAGGTTAATAAGGTCGTTTCTAGTTAACGTTAGTGTTTATTCCAAGCCTACGCCTTAGTAACTACAATCAGAACTCCTTCAACGGAATTTTGTTTAGTGATTGCGAGAAAATATTTCCCTGAAATTCGATCCAGTTGTTCTTGGGAAAGTGTTTGTTATTCATTTGCTTAATGGTATTAGGCTGCATAGGAGTAAGTGACAGAACCTTTATCGCTTACCGATTAAATTTATCTATGCTAATATTATACATGCGAAAGTGAGTTTATTAGTTTGTTTGTTCTTTCTTTCTGTAAGTCGTTATTATGGAGAGTTACAATGACTTGATTTGTAGGAATAAGTAGCAGCTTTATTACATCGTAGACGCTCACTAAGATAAAGGCGTTAATCGTTTGTATGAAAAAAGTGCGAGTCGGCCTCGCGCACCGAGAGTTCCGTACAGAAAATGAATAATTAATAATACTAAAATACATAAATAATAGCTTCGGCAATATGCACCCAACAATGCTCTAACGAAAATGTAAGTCTGATTGAAGAAGCAACAACCAAGAACCAAATAACTTTGCGGTTACATTACATACCCGATGTATGGCTTTCAACTAAGTACAAAGTTAAGTTTGTAAACATAAAAAAAGCTATTTTTACTGTGTTATAATTGAAAAATCCTGGTTTTCAGAGTTATTCCTAAGTTGTGCTGTAAGACCGTGCTTCTTGCCAAATTTCAGGATTCTAGGCCAACGGGAATTACCCTTTAGGTTTTGGTTCCCTTGCATTTTGTATGGATATGCTCTAAAATACAACTATTCAGTATTAATTTCAATTTGATATCTCTAAGCGTCCCTGAGAAAAAGGGTCTTGACAGACAGACAGAAAACAAAGTTCCTTTCTTTCGTTTTTTCTTTTGAGGTACGGAACCCTAAAAAACTATGAACCCTCAGACTAAGGAATGAATCATGAAATCAACTACCCAGATGGACATAAAAATGCCCTACTACAACTGAACTTCATATCCAATACACAATACCTTTGGGAATAATCCTTGACTTGAGAATAACATTGAGATCATGATTATGAGCTTGAACAGAGGGGAACGAAAGTGACGTGAAAAATATCATCAACACCGTGTAACTAGAAAGTAACATACAGCAACGATAGTAAAAGTAACCAAATCGTGCGTATCTGGTAAATTTATGACATTTCACATAATATGTTGTGTTTGCTATGGTGCGACGTAGCATAATCGACGTCACGTATAAAAATATGGCGGCCATTACTCACGCAAAACAGTTTGATAACGGGTGTATGCGGAACTGCTGGTGTGTCAACAGACAAATCTTTTGTTATTCTTCTTCCTTGTTTGCTTTCAAAATCTTCTCATCAATATGTGTCCTTATTAAAGAACTACGCTCAGCTCCGCTATATACTCGTATAAGGTATTAAGCATAAACCGTCATCTCTAAGTGCATCCTGCTTTTGCATACGTAAGCCTCCTAATGAAAACACGAGACTGCAACATATTTATCAGTGCGCAGTTTTCGACCTTGTCGCTACACAATCTGTTAAAAACTTTCAACTTGCGATATGCCCATGTGCTCACGCCTGTGGCTCAAGCTGATATAAAGATTTTAAGGTCAAATTACGTTTTAGGTAGTTAACTGTCCCGTCGTAAAGGTTTCATCTATTAATCTTTCTAAAATCTATAGCTTACCTTATAATCACAAAACATGTATTTTTAAGGAATGTCCTTTCACAAGATTAAAGTTTTCTGTATTGTATTGTAGTAATGCAAGAATTCAGTCTTCATTTCTATAGCTAATTTTTAGGGCTATAATTTGTGTGTGTGTGTGTATTTTTCACAATTTTCCAAAGGCATTTGATCAATTACATCGAGCAACGGCTTTAAAACGGCAGATAAATTCAACTTTGAGTTTGAAATATGATAGATTCACAAAGAGAAGAGTTGAAAAAACTCATTGAAACCATTCAATACTCGTAGTGACGATTTGCAGGACTTAGCTCGCGGCCGTTCGGGCAGAGCTCCAATATCAGACGCCGCGACTGTTTGCTTTCAGCGTTTGTTTGTACTGCCTCGCGCTTCTCTAGAGCTTTCTGGATTTGTAGCCCGTAGATAGTAAGTAACATTCGTTATTTTGAAATGAAGTGAGTATGTATCATTTTGTAGGCATAACATACCTGTGTGTAAAATACCTGTATATCTTAAGAGGGTATGCTGGTGTCAAAGCGCCCATACAAACGTAGTCCAGTCATATTTTGAGTATTAAGCTATGAAAATCTATGAAATTTTCAAGACACAATCTAGAAACAAATATCTGTGTCGGTGGTGAGTCAGATTTTCGTTTAAATATATACTTCCAGAGTTACAGGTCGTCAAAGAATTGTATTTTACGGTAATAAAAAGCTCCAACTTTGAACCTGATTTACAAGAGTATGAATCAATTTAGAACAATTTGGAAAAACCACCAAAACCACCGACATCTGAAATTTCATTAGTATAATGTATTAAAAAATGGTTACATAATATACTATATCCTTCAAATGATTCCTGGACTACGAAACATCCAAATAACGGGTGGATAACTTCGCGGAGTGTATGCTGTCTCACCGTACGCGCTCGGGTAGGATAGGGCTTGGATAGGGACAGCTACAAAACAATCCAAATTTGAACGCGGCCACGTGCTCTAACCAACAAAGCCTCTTAATACTATCCAAATGATAGACACTAATACATATACATTCTTTTACAATAAGTAGAATCACATTTTATAAATTACCCCGGATCAGACATAATTAATTTTCTATGTCCGCCTTACCTACCACCATGTTACCTAAGTCCGTCGCCAAACCGGACTGTTAATAGCACTGTTGTGTAGAGCCATCACCGTATTAGCTTGAATCTTTGGTGCACACGCTTACCACCCAACAGCCGTATCATCACTTACCATCAGGTAAGATAAAGGCCAATTGCCAACCCATCATACATTTGAAAAAAATACATTCGTCAGACAATTCAACAAATATATAAATATAGCACTGGTGATATTCTCGTATGTCCGCGGTGGTTACTGGTTAAAAGTTGGACCTCATCCTGCAGGTGTTGTAGTAAATGGTGAATTTTGGGAAATAAACTTTCAAAAAAAAACCTTTTGTTGGATAACGAATACTACAGTGTAAAATATTTGTATGTTTATTATTTTGTTTTGACATTGTAATTACTGTTTGACATTTATTTTATATAATTTTTGACATTTTGAATTTTGAATATTTTTTGACGATCATTGTACACTCTGCCATTTTTATATTTTATTTTAAACTTGAAATTGGTACTTTGATATAAATAAATATAATCAAATGAAATCATTCTTCTGCAGCAATCGCGTTATAATATAGCCTTGTTGTTGTTACTAATACCTTATTCAAACACTAGGATAACATGAGGAAGTTAAAACAAATCAGCATAAAGACAGCACTGTCCATGTCCACTGTCTTCAAAACTTCAGTCAATCCAAATAAGGAGGCCAGTGTTGTCGTTTCAATGGCATTAGTTCGTTGTTATCGGTGCGCAGGCGCCGGTTCTGACGAGACGACGCGCGCGTGACAGCTGAACATGCGAACCTGGTAGTCGACTGTGGAAAACTCAAGTTCATGATGTTGCACTAGCAGATACCAACGGGTTTGTCTGTAATGCCGCATTTACTCGCTTACCAAGCGTCGGTAAGCTTCCAAAAGCTCAAGCCTGTAAACGGGTTAGGCTTGGTTTGCGTGAGCTTGCAGAAGCATGTTGCGAATCCGAGCGATTGTCTAATCAAATCAAAGGGCGCTTGCGATGAATGTTTTTTTTGTTCGAATGGACTTGATGCTGTTGGTCCTGCGACCTCTACAGCCTCACAATGGCGAGAGCGGAAGGCGCTCAACCGGTACTATTATTATTAGTAACAGGCCTAAGGGCGGCCGCTAGGGCTCATCCTCGGCTTAGGCCGTTGCTTTGTGATGAAGAGATCGGAGAAAAATGTTCGATGCATGTACACGCAAACGCAAGACGTCCGCCATGCTTGTTTGCACACCCCAGCATTTGGGAGTTGGGACTTGAGGACGCTTGACAAGGCTTGTGAAGCATGCGAAAGTGACATGAGGAACTAATTCAATGAATAATGGGTGTACACTTGGCATTGTTTGTGTCCAAGTAAGACTAACATATCATGCATATGTTTTCCTGCATTTTCACACACGTGTTGCTTTTTGGTCTGGCGCAAATCTGGCGCTATATCTTAGATCTATTTGACAACAACACACTTAGGTAGCTATATACGTAGGTATTTGCTATCACCACACATGTAGATAGATTTTATAATGGAAGCTGTGACGTCACAGGTTAGGTGATGTAACTTTCATCACCTGAATTTTTTTGTAAAGGCACTGGCGCTGACGCTCTATTACAGTAGGCCACACACGTCGATACGAAACCATTATCATTTTCGATATTATAAAAGTTAATGATGGTCTGATTAATTTAATGACCCCAAAAAGTACCATAATTTCTATAAAATTACACCAAAGAACAATATACAAAAAAAATTAATTACGTTATATTTTGCTTTTATGCATAAATACATATTCAGGGGCTCCTATGAACCGTAGATTAAAAAATCGCATTACCGTTCTCTATGTAAACATCCAAGCCATAATTTATTACGAGAAAAATCAATCACGCGCATCCTCCATTACCATACGAACATGGCTGACGATTACCACATTAATAATGAGTGTATTCACCCACAGACACCGCGTCAAGAATAAAGAATTAAGATGTGAAACATTTTCCCGTGTTCTCGCCCTTTCTCACGCAGAAAAACAAAGAACACGGGAGACGTCCGTAATGGATTCCCCTTCGTTGTCACTTCGCCTGTCGGGGTGTCCAGGCTTTCCGGGATTACGGTTCGAGCCCTACCACGGAACTGGATAATCTCGACCTAAAGTCGCTGGAAAAGCGTGTGGAAAAAACAATACAGAAAAGTTTGTCTGTTAGTAGCTAAATCTCTCATAAACGTTACGAGTACCACAGATTTGGATAAAATTAACACAAAAATATAATAGTTCTCGTATGTTCTAGATTTGTAGCTGTGTGATATTGTTTTCAAGAGACGAGGTTATCAGTTCGACTGTATGTTTTTAATGTATGTTATGCGATAACTCCGCCAATTATGAATATATTTTTGTTTGTTTGGTAGAACATACTTAGGAGGTGGTCCCAATTTTATCGAAATTGATTCAGCGCTTTTTGACCCAGATAATTCTACCTCTAAGGGTTATAGGTTAATTTTAGAGGATGAAAGACTTTCGTTGCAGTTGAAGTGGGTTCCTTAGTTCTTTTTGAACGCGTTAATTAATAAATACACGCCGGTGAAGAAACGGAAAAATGTAGTCGTTTGTCTGTCGGTTTGGCTTTGGCATTTTCTATGCCCGCCTGGCTAACTACACCATGTTACTTGCCACCAAATAGCAGTGACAATAGCACTGTTGCGAGACTTATCAGAACCAGCGCTTCTTTTGCTCGTGGCATCAATAGCACTGTTGCGAGACTTATCAGAACCAGCGCTTCTTTTGCTCGTGGCTTCAATAGCACTGTTGCGAGACTTATCAGAACAACGCTTCTTTTGCTCGTGGCTTCAATAGCACTGTTGCGAGACTTATCAGAACAACGCTTCTTTTGCTCGTGGCTTCAATAGCACTGTTGCGAGACTTATCAGAACAACGCTTCTTTTGCTCGTGGCTTCAATAGCACTGTTGCGAGACTTATCAGAACCAGCGCTTCTTTTGCTTGAAGCTTCTGGGTATCAAGTGCAAAATCGAAATACAAAATAAAATACTAACTCATATAGTAACCTCCCTATATTAACATCTAATGCAGTTTTACACGAAAGCGAGTCGTATTTACAGTGTCAAACGGAACGTTTTCCCTGGAACATATCTACTTACTAGCAGATTTACATTTCTCCGCGTATGTTTATTCAGTCTGATTGTGGAACCATCATGTCTTCAACGCACGCGTCACCAGTAATCGTAAACACGCCGTAATGCGCGCGCACTGAGTGTACAAATTGTAAGCATAAATTATTGCCCTATGGATAAATGTAGTATCTACTGTACGATGGGAAACGGTTACAGATCAACATTCTAGAAGAGTTATCCCAGGCTTGTATGTCAGAGACCATTGTGTGCAAGCTCGTGTACACTGTAAGCAAAAAACAATATTGTTCTATACTCGTACATCTGGTGTAAGTTTTTAGGGCTCCTTACCCAAAGGGTAACCAACGGGACCCTATTACTAAGAATTCGCTGTCCGTCTGTCACCAGGCTGTATCTCATGTACCGTGATAGTTAGACAGTTGAAATTTTCACAGGTGATGTGTTTTTGTTGCCGCTATAACAATATATACTAAAAAACAGAATAAAATAAATATTTAAGGGGGCTCCCATACAACAAACGTGAATTTTACAAATAAATAAATAATAAAATGTGATGTCTAGTTTGCCGCTACCCATATCGCGCAGTGAGCGCCGAAACTGTCTCCACTCAGCATGAGCTGCACTTCAACCGGGAGTGGATGAAGCACAGCACTGATTTTCAGTGTTTCCCGTCGGACACTAATACGCATTACTATATAAAATATCACGAATCATGGGAAAATGTATAAAAATGAGTATATATATATACATATATAGTACAGCTGTATTTAAGAGTTTACAAATGTTAACAATTAATATACCTCGGTGTATGGTTTCTATGCACATTTCATTTAATTGCAAGTTCTTGTTTGTTAGTTCGCTCTTCAAATGTTACATCGATTATTGTTGAGATAGATCGATAAATCTACAATGTACATTGTTCATGTGGATGTATTGCACAACCCTGGGAGTAAAGCATTAAAATATGTTAGTAAACGCCCGGACTATAAACACCAATTAGCATAATGATTCTGAATACAAAGTTAAGGCCAGTCAGTATGTTATTCACTAAATAGACATACTCAGTAACATTCACTAGGAAGTGAAGCAGAGATATAAACCCTTAACCCTTTGTACGTGTATTTAGAGTTATCAGAGTGTTGAATTGAATTACAATGAATTTGGAATCATTATTTTTTTAACCCTGGATTTGAGGTAGAGATCATCAGCAATGGTATTGACATCATGACTGTAATTCAAAATTTTAAGTGTTTAATCATTTATTTTTATAAACCAGTGCCTAACAGTGAGCGAGGTTATTTAGTTGAACGTGGAACAGGCATTTCCACGCTGCATGCTGGGATCTTTTTGGATGTTAATGTTGCATGCTGCCCATCTCCTGAGGGTTCATCTCCTGAGGACTCTCAATCTGAGGGTTCCGGGTTCGAATCCAGCCGTGTACCTATGAGTTGTATTTCAATTAAAGTACATTATCCGATTGCTTAACGGTGAAGGAAAACATTGTGAGGAAACCTACATGTCTTGAACAGGCATGTAAAGTCCACCGATCCGCACTGGGCCCGCGTGGTGGAATACGGCCCATACATTCTCTGTGGGAGAGTAGGCCTGAGCCCCTGCAGTGGGGACGTATATAGGCTGTTGATGATGAATCGTATTTTCTCAATTTTCAATAACCAAAGCGGAATCTGATGACTAGAATACCTTTGAGATTTTTGTCATTCGTTAATAAGCAATGTCCATCAATTACCTACAATATTATTCTAGCTGTTAGTTACGTATTCGTACCATCAACATTCCGACTACAACACAAAAATCTTCATTGTGGTAGCGGCATCTTATGAAGACAGTTTAGTGTTATTTATTTTATATTCTAACAGGCCGATACAATTTTACTAACAGCCTTTAACAAAAAATATATCTGTAAGTTTGGAATTAAACTCACTCTTTTTGTTATTCATAAGATTTTTAAACAAATTTGTTTACTTATATTTGGTCTTCATGTAACAGTCATTGAAGGTTAATTCAGATTCGATTCGATCTTTGAAATCGATATTTTTGGGAAGACAAACAAATAACAAAATTATATTTTCGTATTTAAGAAATAAAAACAAACTACAGACTTTTTACATGCAACTACTTTTAGTCTTCAATCTTCATCTCACCAAAGCTTTAACCGAAAGTCACAATATAATGTAGCTATGTTGTATAAACTAAGAATCTACCAATATTGACTTAAAAAGATATCACAGCGTGAATTTATAAAGTGAATCGATGCAGCCTGACACGACGGGTGGTCTCCAAAGTTAAATGCATAGACCTTGTTTTAGGGTCATCCTAAGAGTCCACATTCGTGAAATATTCCAAATGGATTCGTGACTCCTCGTTGCCTCCTCGGGCGTGCTGGCCGTTACTTTGACAAGGCATAAAATACTAGCCCAGGAAATGTTTAAGCAGTGGGAACTCATTTGAGCCTAACAGCATATAACCGGCTGCATGGGGTTGCGTGGACGCAACAAAGAAGGCACTTTTGCACGAGCTCTGGGAACCAATCCAGGTTTTCGATCGTATGTGGGTAGATGTACAACTCTTCTGATCCAGCGAAATGAAATTTTTGTGCAAGATCACCAGTATGTGGCGTCACTTGAAATTTGGTATGGTTTTCCTTACTTGTGACTAACGTCAGGTGAGATTAAGGTCAAGCGTTGGTCTATCTTTTATTTATAAAAAACTTACGTGTACTCCAGAAATTATCTCACAGGAACTACCTAGTTGATTGGGATAAAATATAGCTTGTATCATTAGCTCACCTTTTAACTATCCCTAAAAAAAGTCAAATCTATTTGACTTGCCGTTACGACGTAAATAAACTTGATTTCGGTACTATTTCGTAAAAATAAACACTTCAATGCATTACTCATTAAAAATCTTAGTATTGATGTAGTTTTGTGTACTGATGTGATTGATAAAACATACATAATAATATAAAAAATAAAAGTTTACTTAAATAATAATATTCACAGAATTTTATAAGAGGCTATTAATTTTCTTTATTTGTACATCTCCTTTTACAATATCAACGCCCCGGACACAATGAGGAAATTGTTCCTGGATTGCTCGAAAATCGGTCCGGCGTGAGGTACAACCCCCCCCCCCCCCCCTCTGACCCTCCCTCCTCCATCCTCGGTAGTCCTAATGATTATATTCAATCCCTATTAGCGTATCGCCCAACGTCGTTATGTGAGCGTCGGGCAACATCCCCATAGGCACGGTACCTGTATACCTTCCTTACCTTACACTTTGTAAAAATTAATTATAACCTCATCTATGCGTCGCAGTGGGATTGCTTAGTGAGCTGGTTTACAAAAACCTCTAGCTGTTAAACTTGAAAAATTTCCGTTGCGAAAACTGTGTTTCAGGAGCCGTTTTTCACCCTACGACAAAGTCCGATATTCATCATTTTGTTACGGTACACTGACATTTCAAAAAAGACTATAATTTAAGGATGAATCTCTTGAAATTATGTGCTGGTATTACTACATTTTCGTCATTTCGATTACAACTTATTATCATATTAAATTGTTAACTTTAACGCTACACTGGACGGAACGTCCTAGAACGTTGGAGTCTTCGAGTAATTGTCTACAATTATATTAGTACCAGATGGTGCCACATTGAGGTGTTGGTCGTGACGAGCTTTATACGCAAAATGTTTTTAATATCTCACTTTTATACTATTGTAGAGGTAGATATATTTTTGGAAATAGAAGTGTGCCAGCCAGTAAATACGGAAAAAACAGTCACAGGGTGAGTAAGACTGGCATACTAAGGGTTTTGTACCACAACAAAAGATCGATTTAAAAACGTAGAAAAAAGTATCGTGTACAAATACCAATTCAATTGCCCGAACTAGTTTTTTTTTTTTCATCAAATATGTGAATTTCCAATTAAAGTTGTGCACAGCTGCTTCTTGTATGAAGAGGGTCGCCTCATTATTTTTAACTTTTAAAAAAGTACCTGGGCGACCGAGCTTTTGGCCAAAAGTACTATTTTATTTATAACTTGGCTTAAAAAACTTGAATGAGGAGAGCATCTGGTTGGGTTCAGTGGTTGAAATCTATGTTCAGAAGTGAACTACCATGAGCATGATGGTGTCACAAACGTTACAATTTATGATAATTTGGCATGTAATGCCTTTGTCTTAGTGATATTCAAATAAATGTATTTATGTTTCTGTTTCATATTTTATTGTATAAAGAAGTCGTGGGCAAATACATATTATATATATGTATATTGATGCTATGTTATATGGGTTTCCGCTGTTAGCCTTACTTAAGCAATTTGGAGTAAGTGGAAGTTTTACTTGAATACAACCATTTATTCCAGTCAATCCAGTATGCTAATTTCCTTTTAGAAGTATACTGTATCCTAGTAAATAATTGTCTTAGCACGCATCCAGAAATGATGGTGGAAACTCAACATAAATTAAATATTGTTTGTACTAGTGCAAGTGCTCCTTGAATATTATTCAAGACAATACAGACGAAGACCATTACAATGTGAATTTAATGGGAAGATGCATGTAATTTTTTTTTATCTAAATCGAAAGTCCATGTAAAAAGGTACTCCTATCATCTTTTTACGAAACGACTAAAAAGTACAACCTGCCAAAAAGTAATTCTAGTCACGCGGTGCTAAAACGCTCCATATAAATCGGGTGACGTTCGTGACGTCATACCTGTTTTTAGAGCGTTAAAATGTATGGAGCTTGTGCGATATTTTGAGTTATCTCGTTAAATAATGTTGTTATGTGTCATATACCCCTAGAATAAAATGTTCATAAGCATTTTACTGTTTGAGGAACTAAATTTTTGAAACATTTAGCCCTTGCAAAATCCAAAAATAAAATAAAAATCTTTTAATTTCCATTATGCTCAAAAATACAATTCAACCCAATCTAATTTGGTAGCATCTTCTCTATTAGACATATACGTGTAAAAGGTAGCAGGGTTGTAAGTAAATGTGGTCCAAATAACTGTTGATACAAACGAAGACGGCGAAGGTTTTAGCCTGAATTTCTTGTAGTCATCATCACATCACCATTAATTGTAGCTAAAAGTGCTGCTCAAATGCATCATTTTTTAAAATATGTGTGATGAGTTTGCACTTGGCCTTCTTATCACCTGATAGTTAGTGACGATAAGGCAGTTGGATTTTAAGCCTTAACCAGAAGCCTCAATCTAATGAGGCACTGACTCTGCAACCTTTCACACTGAAACATAACACTGCTATTAAAACTGCTATTTGGCGGCAGACTCAGAGGTTCAAACATAGTTTGCGAGTACTGTACTAATATTATAAACGCGAATGTGTGTTTGTTTATTTGTGTGGGGGGTAGATGAAAAGCTAAAAACTATCATAATTTCTAAAGTTTACATAGAGGACGTCACAGTCTAAAGCTAATAATTTCACACAACAGAAAGTGTTCAAGAAGACAAGCCGGTGCTTTGGGTATGTATATTTTTTATCTTGAACAATGCAGCCGCGTGCACTACAGATGTTTCGTAAGAATTCATCAGGCATTCGCTAATTAGGGGCAAATGAGAGTAGTCGTGACACACTGTCGCTTTCACGGTACTCTACTGGGGAAAATGAATGACGACAGCATTGAGCTTGAAAACCTACAGACACGCCATCGCCATATGCTACAAGGCACTTTAGCTGGGTCAACGATTTCTGTTTCTACTTTAGAGAATTTATTATTAGCCAAATAAAAAAATATTAATACGGTTTTGGTGTCAGAATAGAACGTAGTCGATATCGTATATCGAATACTATCGGAAATACTGCTCAGTTGAGATGCGGGTGACAAAGACAGAGCGATAGTTAACGATACACTTTATCGAGTGCGTAAACTCATGGTAGATGCACTGGTCATCCTGTGGGAGTAGTAAAAGCTGTATAAATGCTAATTTCACAAGTTAGGAAGGATATATATATTTAAAATGTTATAGTTTTACACTTGGGTCTTATTCTCACCTGGTTTCATGGTAAGATACTCACCCAGAACGCTCAAGCTAATGAGGTGCTGGATCTGCGCGTTTCTTACCGGAACAAAACAGTTCAGTAACAACGTCTTGCTGTGTTCACCAATACCAAGCGAAGTTATTATGGGCATTAGAAAGATCTGACATTTTTGGTAACAAACATTACCATGCGCAATCTACTGAAAAACAAAAATGGTAGCATTTTTACCATGGGCGCTAAACTGGTTATCGCAATCTATGAGAAAGTCTCATTTTAACAGTAGAAACATTAACCTTATGATATTTGGTTGGTGGTATGCCATTTTCTATGTCCGCTAGCTACCACCATGTTACTTAAGTCTGCCGCCAAATAGCAGTGTACATAGCACTGTTGTGTTCCGATATGAAAGGTACTATAGCCAGCACCTCAATAGGTTGAGGCTTTAGATGTGCACGCTTAACATCCAACGAATTTATCGTCACTTGCTTTCATGTGAAATGAAAGCCAAGTGCAAAACCATCAAACATTTTTTTAAACTTTTTTTTCTTCTTCAGAGAACAAATGACGACGGTCTACAACTGTTTCACATTGAAATCATTATCAGCTACATCGTTAACTTATGTGGTAACATGTCACAGATCTACTTGGTAAGCTTATTTTAAGCATGTACGCCCTGTTTTTACGCAGCTCAGGTTATGCGGCGAATATTTATTTCTATGAGAGAGTTTGCCGTGGTATAGTAGTAGCCAAGTGGATTCGAAATTGCATCGAAAATGCAAAAATGGTAGTCGACATTTAATATTGATTAGCTGCTACTCAATAGCAATAAATGTACACAAAAACTAAATAACTGAGCGATATGCAAACATCTGCTTAAAAAAATATAACTGATACTTTGAATGTTATGTAACTAAATATAATAGGAATAATTATCTTCATAATGTCTAATAGCTGTCAACTTTTACGACTGTAACAAACAAGCCAATATTTTTGGACTTTACTTTTAAATATGACGCGTCAATAGATTTCGAAGTCTATAGCCAGGGCCGGTTGACATGCGACCCGTTCTGTACTCCCCTGTTTACTCGTTGACCAACTCGCCTGTATATTATCCTGCCGACTTGCCTGCTTACCGTACACGTCTCCTGGTTACTAGGTAATTGACACAGACACTACCGTGCTTTGACCGTGACAATAATAAAGTCCTTTCTTACCTGAGGCTTAAGAATTTCGCTTTTATTGTGCACTAAGGCAAGTGCGTATTAAAATAAGATACAAAATCATGTTTTTTTGAGTTAGAATATGCACAAAAATTTCAAGTCTCGTTTCATTAACAATAAACTTAATCAATTTGCCATATTAATGCGTGCGTGTTAACGTTATTCCTCTCCTAATGCTTCCACACTAAATTTCTGTTGCCATAATCTTTTAAAATAGAATAACTGGCTTTAATTAGTAATTACCTAAAAAATAGGAGATAAAATTGTAGTGTCGCGAAATAAATAGCATTAATTTACAACTTTATAGTTAGCTACAATAGCAGCTACGCAGCTAATGGTTCATAGATGGCGCTTTGAACAATAATCGAAAAAAAGTGTTTAAAATGAAAATTGTGATTCACTGTGAAGTTATATGTTAATGATACTCATTTTGCGATATCACAAACCGATATTTTAGATAGTTACTACACTAATCCAGCTATTATACTTTAAAAGATTATGGCAACAGAAATTTAGTATGAAACTTTGATGGAGGTAGATCGCCTAAGTCACGGGAGTAGAAAAGGTACTTATTCGTTTGTACATGTTGTACTTATAATATAATATTTGGTTTTTATAATGAGAAAAGTCTTTCGGTCGATTTGGCTGAAACTTTAGGAAAATATGTATAGTCTGTAAGGTAACAACGGTGGATAATAAATAGCTGATTTTGGAAACATCGTAATTGTAATGTGGTAACAACAAAAATGATTTTCATGTTATAACGTATGTTATCAACTGCCTCCGTGGCGTAGTTGTCTGAGCGCGACTTATACGCGCAACACACCTGATTGTCTGAAAAGTAAGATGAGTCCGTGCTTTGGAAAAAACGTTAAGCTGTTGGTTCTGGTTACTATCTACGATAGATAGTAGCTACATGAGCCATGTCAGAGGGCAATGGCGGCTCAACAACTCTGACAACTACGGTTTGTGAGGCAACTATCATACGCTCATCAATATGAATATCATCAATCTAGCTGCACTTGCCGAGATAAAGATCAAAACACAGAGAGGATAGAAGCAGGGTGGGTCGGACATGCGACCGCGTTTAGTGTGATGTCCTCCATATAAGTCAATGGAAGCGCGGGCCCGCCCCGCTCTCGCTGCTGTGTGGCAACTACAAAAAGAAGCAGGAAATTCTCTCAGCTGAACTCAGCTACCAGCAGGGGTCGGACAGAAACCTCATAAAATATGAGGGAAAAAATTTCTTCTCCGTGACACTTCATTGCGATACGACTGCAAGTTTCGTTCAAACCGATTCAGGTGCACTCATAATTGGCGTCATGCCGTTTACCCAACCATGTTCCGCCCTATAAGGCGATTATTTACAGTCCAAAGAGCCGTGAAAACAATTTACTGTTTGGCTAATAAGGTACTATAATCAACTACACAGTTTTCGTCATGTCTGGTTAAAACTTTGACGAGAATTACGAGCTTGTTTAATTAATTTATGCGTGTGATCCGACATGTGTTAAAGGTGTGTCTTTATTTATGCACGACTACATTTAGTACGATGCACGTGGGTGCATTTCACTGTGGTGACGAATTTTGCAAAAACAGGTCAAGCTTGACTGGGCCGTGTTTGTTGAGAACTCCATACAATATTCATATTCAATACAAAATTTTTGGTTTTGAGTCGAAAGCATATCGAAGTTGCACAAGTTGGGTATGTCAATGTAATATTATTTTCGACATCAAATTAATAATTTGAAACATGATTTAAATTCATAACTTAAAGAAACAACAAACCTAACATATTGTTTATATAATGTTAGTTTTTTAAATGTTACCCACAAATAAACGACAATGTTTTTTACAAGAATGCTTTGTGTGCTATTTGTAGTGTGTGTATGTTTGATCCAGACTTGGACGCTGAGGTCCAGAATTTGATTCCCAGTGGGATTATCTGTCGGTAGTCCCAGTATGAATGGTAGCAAAAGCCGCATCAGATTGAGGCTTCTGGGTATACTTACCATCATGTGAGATGGAGGCCAAGTGCAAAACCCATCATAAATCAATAAAAAACATTTAATTTTTTAGCTTTGATCTATATATTTGTAGTATAACTATTTGCAGTGGTGGCGGTGAAATATACAAGTATATGGTAAAAGAATCCATTGTTAGATACGGAATCCTAAAAACAACTTACATTATTTGTACAAAAATGACCCTTCGTTGTTGGCGTGAAAATCCGCATTCTTGGAATTGCAATGAAGGTCGACTTCAAATTCCTGTTTGTCATTTAATTGGTTGCGGAATTGTAGATAAATGGAACTCCGAGATCAAGCCACTAGTATTCCTATGTGTCGCTTTATCGAACATGAACAAGTGCCCGTATTATTTTTATATATAATGTGTTTTCAGTTTGCCTTAAGAGGGTATGCTGGTGTCAAAGCGCCCATACAAACGTAGTCCAGTCATATTTCGAGTATTAAGCTATGAAAATCTATGAAATTTTCAATACACAATCTAGAAACAAATATCTGTGTCGGTGGTGAGTTAGATTTTCGTTTAAATATATACTTCCAGAGTTACAGGGCGTCAAAGAATTGTATTTTACGGTACTAAAAAGCCCCAACTTTGAACCTGATTTACAAGAGTATGAATCGATTTAGAACAATTTGGAAAAACTACCGACATCTGAAATTTCATTAGTATACTGTATTAAAAAAATTGTTACATAATATACTGTATCCTTCAAATGATCCCTGGACTACGAAACATCCAAATAACGGGTGGATAACTTCGCGTAGTGTATGCTGTCTCACGGTACGCGCTCGGGTAGGATAGGGCTTAGATAGGGACAGCTACAAAACAATCCATATTTGAACGCGGCCACGTGGTCTTACCAACATAGCCTCTTAAGCTCACCTAATGGCTCACGTGCGCACCCATAAGCCTCGAGATAATAAGGCACTGGCACTGATGCCTTTCACTAGGTAACACGCTGGTTCGTAGATAGGTGGGCATAGGAAATGCCCTGCCACCAACCAGTACGTGCCAACAGGTATAAACGCCCACTGGGAATCGAACCCGGGTCCTCCAGACTGCCTGTCCACGGAAGCGAGGTTATTTAAAAATACCAAGAGCTTTTTGTTTGTTCTAATCCAAGAACTTGAGCACTATTGGCAGCAGTTGCAAACTAGGCAGTCTGATTTATTAGGAATTGCACTGTACTGTCGTAGATTCGCCTGAGTTAACCTACCTTTGTAGTCGGCGCATGCTGTCTCTGTATCCTTATTATAGGAGCAGTTATTTCTCTGTGCCCTTCCAATCTCTTGGAATTTTTTTTCAATTATTTACAATTACACGGGGTATTTAATTTTAAATTCAGGACCATATAACATACTTACATAGAGTGGATACTAAAAATATGACTGCATTTTTGACGTGCTACGCTCGGATACAAACTATGAGTTTATTGAGTAGTAGTTAAACCAGAAAACTAGCTTTAAATTGTAACGGTTTAAGATAGTTAATTAATTAAACATTTATTAAGAAATAGATAATTACTTTTTATTAATTTTCTCAAGTTTAACTTCCTTAAACGTCCAAGTTCAGGACTTGCGTCAGCAGCAAAATGATTGGTTTCAAATTACAGGTTAAAGGCCGGTAGTTTTCTTTGTGTATTTTGTGAAGTTACCAAACAGTTTATAAATAAAATAATTTTTGGCAGATCAGTATTACATTTATTTTAAAACTTAACTTTAAATATTAACGTAAAATTGAAATTGTAGCATTACCACAAAACACACATACACACATTTTTGTGTTATACAGGGTGTGCCCGTGACTGTGTCGGTTACATACTGTATCCTACGCAAAACTGTTTACCAATATAAAAAGTATTTGATATGATAATCAATAACATATTCTCCATGTCTGTCAATAATGTCATTCAAATCCATGTCATCGTTTATTCGTGATTGAGTCACAAACTTAAAAATATCAAAATATTCGTAGTACAACCGAATGAAGTGTCAACACAATATTGTTTTAACACTTCTGCTTATTATCTTAACTTATATAATCATAAGAGTTATCTTTTACTTTGTCTATAAATCGGTCTGTTGATGACCTAGCTTACAGCATATCTTACCTATTTTTCAGAAGATAAATGATAGTTCTAGTACAAATAAATGTGCACGAAAGAAATCAAGCGCTTTCTAACAACCGATAAATTTTCAAACAAAAACAACTAGGAACTCAGGGACAAAGCTTCATTTATTTACTGATTGGCCAATTGACTCGAACTTATCCTATTGTCTGATAGATTAGGATTATGTATCAGTGTCGTTACCGAATCCCTACAAAACAAAACACACTCGTCCTAAGTCGATTTAATAGTCCTCCAGTAATCCTGACTTAAATTGTTCCTCCATGCATAAATCCCCTAATTGCGAAAGGATTTCCGAGCCGTGAATGACGGGAGATTACGTTGGCAGTTCGTGGAGCAGCGTTCACAGGCAACAAGTTTTTTGCCGGAAGGCTCGTTAATTTATTTATCTGCCAATTTAAATCTGAATGCGGTCGAAAGAGGAACTAACTTGTTCTCGTATAGTCTGTATTATGCTATTGGTTATGAAACTACAGTAGCGCCCTCAGTCGATTTATGAGTAATTTTGTCTGGACATGGGGGGGCTGAACTGTTATACCCGATTGTCCACATCAATCGAAACGGACGGCCATGACCGGCATCCATTGTGTGCCGGTTGTTGGATTCAATGGAGCGCCAATGTCAAAAAAACTTGATAAAAACAGTGAGAGCCATTCGGGCTTCACTTTTTGGGTGACAACACTAATCAACTGTGCGATTGCGTCGGGTGATGGATTGGGAAATCTTGATGCTTATTTTTGTTTGATTAGTCGCTTAGGGAAGGTCAGTAACTAGCTTTCCCGAGATGTAAAACTCAGTGTATTCGAGCTTTGAATAGGCTTGTATTTACATTTCCTCTCAACTGATGGTAAATCCATAAATTAGATACGTCTTCACCCTGAAGCCTGAAGCAAATTTTGACAGGTGTTATCATTATAACAAATGATTAGAATTGTTGATGGATTAAACAGCAAGTAACGATGAAGTGTTTTTGCACCTGTGGAGGATGCTTCAAGGAAATATATTGCCAGTTTAAAAAGCACAACGGATGACTTGACTACAAGTTTTCAATGTTTTAAATTCCTTAAACCATTTTATATGGGAAGTATACCTGACTAGCTTTAGACATCGTTAACGACCACTTCAGAAATTTACAACAATATTTCTTCTAAAGCTTTTGGAGTCCCAAAATTGAGCCTTTCCAATACCAAAGTCTTCAAACTACTTCAAAAAGACAATAATGCTAAAATTATATAAAGAAGCTTGTCAAACGCCGCGCATTACGTAGCTCATAGCAATACTTGTGTGCATACGAGTAGCTGTAATTTATCTCTTGGTACATTTAAATGAAATGCATAAGTATATGTAATAATCTACGTTTATTTCATAAAGCAATAAATCACAAAAACTCGAAACTAAAGTCCTGCCTTTATTTGATACGAAAGGGACAATGAAAATGAAAGTAGGAAGCTAAGTCTGGGCAAGGATTAAGACGCTTTAGACGCGGTAGTGAAATAATTTCACGTAATGCGCGCCTGTCGACGTTTCAAATGGATAGTTTGCCTCCACTGTCTATTGTGATGGTTTAAGATAATGTTGGAGAAGTGATTTGGTATGATTACCAATTGGTAGTACTGTGATAGCTGAAGTAGCCGACATTACTTCATAGTTTTACGAAGTTATCATAGAAATACAGTTTTAACTAACAGTAAACAGGATTGTGTTCTCTGTAAACAATCAGAATACAATTGTTTTTGCTATAGACGGACGTACAGTCGTGGCTTAGTAGCCGCATTGGTTACCCTTCGTGCACGGAACCCAAAAAAACAGGTCCGTTCTTCTTCGAGCCAACACCTATAATTATACATACAGTCTACCTAAAATCTACATAGCCTAACTGTGGATAAAATAGTATCGTACTTTTACAAAATCCCTACTAGTTGTTTTTTACCGAATACAGATCAACGCTTGGCCACGTTCTCACCTGATGGTAAGTGATGACGTGGCCTACGATGGTACGCGTTGGTCTAGAAGGTGCCTGTTCACCCTCGACTTGTTATAGTTTTCAGGGAATACAGACGCCGGCAGCGCGTTCCACTCCCTGGCTGTACGCATGATAAAATTAGAAGCAAAGCGCTTAGTGCGAGCCATAGGAATGTCAACTACGTACTGGTGGATCCCTGCTGTTCATCTGTTAGAGCGATACTTGAATGGCGATGGCGGAATCAACATAAACAGCTCTTGCGCGAACTCTCAGATCATAAACCAACCAAACATTCAAAATACGAAACATCGCATTCAGTTCGGATATAATACGATATAATCCGTTTGGGATAATTGGTGACCGGATCCGAAACATCCAAAAAATCATGTAATAGGCTGTAATGTTTCCGAGTCACAAACATCCTGATGTCCAAACTTTCAAATCTATAACATTTATATAATTTCTTTGTAGGAGCTTGATATTAGAGGAATAACTGAAATGTACACCGATGCACTCGGCTACTCATCACGTCGAGACGCTGCAGTTGTTCCCATGGAATACGATCAAACTTTCCACGCGAGACGCTGTGATTAATGCACCCAGTAAAGCGAAAACTTGCGCAATTTCCAAGAATTGCTGCCAATTTGTTAGTAGTATTCAAATAAAGCTACAGAAAAGACCTGTGTACTCGTATAATGTCTAAGATTGAGCATTTTCTGTCACTTGTGTGTCCCAGTAAATATCGATTTGGAACTCTCTTACTAACATTGGACTGGACGAACGCATACCATCGTCAACCACATCGTCTCGTACCATCAGGTGAGATTGTGGTCAAGCGTTGGTGTTATATTTTAACATACTAAACTTGATAGAGATTCATTAAAACATTTTGTAGTTTAGGAGAATCTATTCTGTACATAGAAGATATTAAGTAAAAAATATATATTAGGGGTCTTTATAAGAAGAAACAATTGTCTTTAGAATTTTTGTGTCCTTCTGTCTGTATGCTTGTACATTGATAAACTAATGTAGGATCACTTTATTTGACTGTCTTTAAAGACCCTTTGTATTGGAAACAGTAGGCAAAAATTTGAAACTTGTAGAAAATCTACTTAAACTGATACAAGTGAATGCGTTTAAAAAGAACTGGAAACGACTTCAATTGACCTAAAAGTCTACTTTTACTAAGGCAAATTTAAAATTTATATCATTTTCTCATGGATTCCTTGGTCAGAACTGGACCAAATTGAAATGGGACCACACAAGAAGCACCACCTTTCAAATAAAAAAGTATCATCCAAATCGGTTCACCCAGTCAAAAGTTCTGAGGTAACAAACATTATAAAAACATTTTTTCAGTCGCTTAAAAATATCGAGGTATTTTTTACAATTAGCCTTCCTGTCTGCTATAGTAAGTCACAATAAGGCTATATAAATGAAACCTGCCCGACCATTAGCCTCGAGTAAATAAGGCACTGACTAAGCTCTCTTTTATTCCGTAACACAATAGTGCTATTAACACTGCTGTTTGTCGGCAGAGAAACAAGGTGGTGGATACCCAGGCGGGCAGAGAAAAGAACACGGTTTTGTACGCCCAGTGGGAATCGAACCCAGGTCCTCCGCGAATCGTGTAAATTTTACTCAGTCACTAGGAACATGTTAAAATGCAACTTATTTTCATGTTTTTCGTCATTTTGAGGTTACATGGCCTATCATGAACAACCTATACAATGCTATTTTAAAGCCAACGACATAGCTGTAATTTGAAGTACAATGACATTCTATTAAGCTCAGTCTACATGTCCACAAGAAGTGCTACAAAAAATAACCTACATCTATAGAACGATTGGTTCACGTATTTAGAACATAACTGAACGATGCTTTTTACCAACTGCATTATGTCGCGGATAATTTGGTCTATTTTTTGGAAATATCGACACATAATGGCTGTTAACGGTTTATGTAACTGCACGTTGAGTTATTGTTAGGTGTCTGTCATAAGTGCTCCGTAGCGTTATATTCATTTTATAGTCACACACACAAACACAACGGCTTCGAGTATACAGTTCAGGGTCTTGTGTTTGTGAGTATATATCTGTAACTATTTTCATACTTACAAAAAGGTCTCAACCTTGTTTTCTCAAGAAGGTCTCAAACAATTTTTTAAACTTAATTAAATTTGTATACCTCTGAATTCAAATGTTTTATTGCATTTAAAACATTTGATATGTTTGCACTCTGACTTCATCTACCTGGTGGTAAGTGATAATAAGCGATAAGTCATTGGTTGTTAAGCGTGCGTACACAGAAGCCTATAAAGCTAATAAGGCGCTAGCTATGCTACAGGTATAACTCATAACTCAGTCTGTTCCTGAGGCACGGGAGCGGTACTGGAGTGTGTGTTTACAAAACGTCAAATGATGCATATCTTCAGTAGATCGTCTTTTGCCATTCCGTAAACTCACCCACCCACACCACTCCCATACCTCAAGATCAGACTTAGTTATGCGTTAGACCTGTACCTTTCATACCGGAGCACAGCAGTGCTACTAACAATGCTATTTGGTGGCACTCATGCTAGATCACCAACTAAACATACTACTGTTGTGTGACATCTAAAGTGATGTTGTGGCGATGTTCTATTGAAACTCAGGTCCAGCAGTGGTAATTTAATTTGATAAAGAAACGAGGATAAAGAAAGGTGTATTACAAAATGTAATACAATTGGATAACATTTTCGTAACACTGTCAGTGGATAACAGCTTTAATTGTAGACAAGAGTTAGTACTAACTTTATAGAGCGCTCTCTATGCTATGCCATAACACAATCACTGAGAGTACTTTAACTCGGAGAAACTTCGCTAGTGCTTGATTGTTTTAATTCCTTAGCTCAAAACAAACAGCTCAGGAAATAGGTAACCTACTTATTTCTACGAGTACTATTATATAAACTAAGCGTAGTTCTGTAATCTGGCATAGATCAAAGAATACGATCCACTAATAAAGATGAAATGTAATAAAGCTTAAACCTGCATCTGTAAATCTGTCCTGCTTTCGCACACGTAATCCTCGGAATGAATAAACAAGACTGCAACATTTTTATCAGTACGTCGGTTTATAACTTATTACTAAAGAAACGAAAAAAAATAAGCTCGAGTCTAATGAGTTTCAGATCTCATTGAAATTTCAAGATTCTGATGCAAAAAGACTACGAGAAAAGGAACTAATGCATTATTGTATAACTATACGATGTTATATGAGTATAAATGACGTCACGTCTCAAGTTACGGTCGCTACCACGCACGTGTGATCTCAGAATACTTGTACAAACTGTACCGATGAAGTGGCAATTAAGGATCAATCTGTAAGGCAGTCGTGATCATCGCTCGGCTTTCACTCTCGCTGCGCACGCACCGGTCCGCCCCCGTTCGCCTTACGTAATGTTTGCACACTTACTGAGACTAAAACGAAATTGCAATACTAGACTCCTTACTACGTATTGTAAAATAGGGAGTTGAAAAGTAGGTCCCTAGCACCTACTGTCGGATTGCAACGAAATGTCAAATGTCATGATCAAATTCCATACCCATCATCATAAGTAAATGATGAAGTCCACTGTTGAAATTACTATAAAAATATGCCTTGATAACATTTAATCGGTAGTTACAGCTACCAGTTTCCAGAAGTATATCGTACCAATTTAAAATGAGTGAATTAAATTTATTGGGACTAAATTTATCATCGAAGAGATTTAATTTTTAATTTGCATACAGAACTACAATCGTTACATTAAAACACACTTTTGCAGAATGACACAGATAATATTGGTCAAGCTACAGATGACAGAGGTCTGCTTTGAGACCGCGCGCCATACGCACATAGTGGCATGTCTATGTTTGTTTAGTCTAACAAACATACATTCCTTGTTACTTTTTTCAATTCAGTTTGAAGCTCTCTCTCACCTCAAATTTCTAGAATCAAAAAAGTGTAGCCATAAGTTTAGACAACTCTTGTAACATGAGCTGTTACATACCTATTTTAAAATCAATTGTGATTTCTCTAGTTTTCAGAGAAATGTTACATTTCTTTTAAGATAAATATATTCTTGACACCTAAATTCCATACATACATGATTCTAAATTTGAACTCGGAGTAACAAAAACTGTTTATCTAGTGAACAAGATCTATCTGTATGGATGACATCTTCAACTGTGGTGAAATAAGAGTAGATGATATCTTTTTGGCAAAGCGTCATATGCACTTCGTAAGTGTAATGGATTACGATAAGCAGGTTTGACTTTTGATTCATGAGATTAAAAATTGTGTGCGGTATTGACATTTTAACAAGGCGCCTCAAGTGGGTGATTTAGAAAGTGAACTTGCTGGTAGGGTAAATGTAGGAGGCAAACCTGCTTACCACTCACATCTATTGCGATCACCAATCCTTGTTTTATCTTTGCGCTCATCATAAGAAGGCTTATAATATGGATTATGGCATGATCACGTTCACATACACTCTTCAAATTGATGAAAAATATTAATTAGTTCTTCATCATCATAAGCCGGGAAAAGTCCACTGCTAAACAGCTGCTAAAACAGAAACAGAAAAATATTTATTTAACTAAAACACACACAACACAATACAAAAATACAATTAATACATACTACTATTACTATCCTCCCTTGACATTTAAAACAATAAACCCTGAAATAATGTTGAAATATTTTCTTCAAACAAATCGAGACCCAGAGCAAAGATACAATACGTTTTGTGAACTAATATACATACAAGACTTTCTGAGTAAAATTACCCTCGAGTTGAAAGAGTTGTCCTAAAAACCTCTGTAACAACTATTAAACCAAATATCCAACAAAATAGCCCAAACAGTTACATTCTCGTAGTTTACTGAAACCGCCTTCTTGGACTGAGGGCCTCCGTGTGCATTAAACATGTTATTAATCAAGCTAGATGACATTTATTGGAGTCAGACCGTGATCACTAGGAGATTACCTCGAATTGGACTACTTATCCGTCCTCGCGTGAGAAATGTCACTGTGTGATGCCATGGCTCGTTCGTTACGCGGGACAGAGATATGAGAACTTGGACAGGCTATCTATCTTTAAAACAATGGCACAATGAAATAAAGGTGGGTTGTTCAATCTCAATCTCTCTTGTTCAATAATAATTTCAATTATTATAAATGCGAATTTGTTTGTCCTTCCCTTTCGTCGTTACAAAGGGTTTACGACTTTAATTTTTAAAGATATAGTTGAAGAGTCAGAAAATTACAAAGATTTTTATCCCAATCGAGTAAGTCGTTCCCGTTTGATTGGAATGTCCGAAGTCAATGCGGGTGATGTCGTGGGCAAAAACTCCTAATTTTGTTATTCTTATGTAATTTGGATAAGGTTTTATTTCTAGCCCTAAGTTTAATCTAGTATTAAGCTTTTTTTACACTTTTAGTTTTTCAAATTAATGATTTTATTATTAGATTAAAGTCTAGATAAGCTGGTTTTTATTGAAAGTTTATTGAAAAAAACAATATGTGTCATTTCGTTGCACCACTACCATGTATACACTATAACTATAAAATATATATTACGAGAGTAGTTTGACGTCCACGCAGTCTTATAATAAAGTAGATACAATAAAAGTCATTTTCAATTCGTTTTTAATTACATGCTTGGAATATATGTTTGTTACTTTTTCGAATAAGTAGTTAAGCACAGTTTTCTGGTTTCTTTCAATATCCAATTTTTATCATCATCATCAACAGCCTATTATACGTCCCCACTGCAGGGGCTCAGACCTACCCTCATACAGAGAGTGTATTTTTATAGCCAGTTCATTATTTAAGTCCTTGTCTCGGACACGTTGTATATTATTATCTAAACGACCTTGTTAGTGTAAAAGAAATCAGTACGTGCAATAAACATGTTGTTATAACGGATCATAATGTGGATAACGTTCATGTTATATTGACTAAGGTTGTCTAGCGAAAACAATATGGTCACGATCGGAGAGGTGGATAATTTTTGTAAATATCATGTGAAAGCGGTGAGAGAATTTTGAAATTACAATCAAAAGTGGTACAAAGTATTGGAAGAGTGATATGAACGAATTCAACTGGGAACCAAAGTTGTCGGGTAAGCTTGTAAGGAATCAGACACTAAAATAAAAAATAAAAATAAAATACTACTGTGCCAAAAATCATATTAGCAACGATGTGACTTGATAAACCAACCATTAGTTTCGCTCTGTTCGTCTGTCTGTCCGTCTATCTTAGCGGCTTAGCTCAGAGACTCGATATTCGAGAAGGGTGTAATGTTGGTAAGGGTATACATATTAATCACGTTAACAAAGTTATAGAACAAAATCTTGAAAAATATTTTTAGCTCTCATACACATGAGACATACAACATACGTGTTTCGTGTCTACCCCATCGTGTCGTGTAACGTTGAATAGGTCTTTCATAAATATAGAGGGTCTATGAACATTACTTTTTGATTGATGATTCAGAGATCCGTTTGCGAAATATTAAGTTTTACAGTGATAATATCTGTTAGAGTCGAGGGTCCATCCCGCTCTACCATCATAACTGTTCAAAAATTCACAGAAAGTATACACACTGAAGTTAAAAGGATTTCTAAATTTCTACATTAGAATGGCACATGAATCATTACCTATCGTAAACAAACCCACATTGACAGAGTAACCGAACACGTAGTAATCTTCTGTCCTAATAGAAATAGGACAAATTACCCTCATAAGGTCGGTCTCGAGCCATATTGATGTACCTGGTTTATTTACCCTCACCCAAGAGAGTAGTAAAATCAAATAATAGTTAAACTTTGTCCAATACCGTATAATTGATGGGCAACTGTTACGATAACCAATTTGCCAACTCGCCTTGTTTATGCGTCAAAATAATATTGACAAGTCAAATTGTAATGAAAATAGGTAGCCAAAATTGTTTGACGTTTCCATTGAACTTCATTAACACTTGCAAAGTGTTTGTGTTCAATATTGACTTTGTGAAGTGCCAGTAATTAAATCTTAATATACTCGCACTATTAAAGTTTACGATTCGGTAGCGTTCGCGCCTTGACGTCTTATGTTTCAACGCATATTTAGTTTTATAGTATAGTATTATATATGCTTACAATCAGTAGATAATTTGTACCTAGGAATGAATGATACTCGTATCTGACATAACGCAGAAAAAGCAATTTCTAAACACCTAATATCTGAGTCGTTTCGCTAAAATGTCAATATGCCTTTTAAATATCTATTAAAATAAGATTTGTCTGATCAGTCTGTCTGTAAGCCAAAATATTATCCTCATAGTAGTTTCAACTTTGCTATTTCAAATTACGGGCTACCATTTCTTTTTACTTCAAAATAACAAAGTTTCTTCAAAGGATTTACATTATCACCAGTCATAGCCAGCCATATTATAATGCATAAGAATAAATAAATGTTAACTTACTAATACATGCCCGCCTTAAAGGGTTCCGTGCCACCGTAAAAGATCGAGCAAAAAACGACGAAAAATTTACGCTTCTGTGAACATACTATCTAGGTAACCTATTGCATATACTGTAACCGTCATCTGTAACGGACAGCGAAGCCTTAGGGTACAGGTAACAGAGTCCCGTTTGGCATCTTCTGAACTCTTATTATTATGTAAACAGTTTTTTGCCATCAGTTTAAGAGTTTTATTTAAACCAAAACAAGAATACCTACTAATATGTATTACAAAGTTTTAAAATTGTCACGTCTGTTTGCCAAAGATAAATCTTTCAATAAGCCCAAAGGGAGAGAAATGCGTCGAGGCCCGAAAATATCCGGTTCAGTGTACACCGATATATCAGTCCCTGGCAGTTTAGTTTGTGACAGGTTTAGTAGTATTACAAGGTGGGTAGGACAGTAATACACACGTTGGATATTTACGCCACGAGGAGAGCTCGAAATCTGACCGTAATTCCTGGGTCGCACAGAAACGTTGTCATGGACTTTTGAAATTTTGATATGACAATTTAGGGAAACTATTCACAATTTGATAGTGACTCTCTTAGAGTGGCAGCAGCGCTACGTTTGGGTTGTAAAGTGTGCGAACCCCACCGATGTGTATGTGGGACGATCGTGGAGGCCAACGGGCACCATGGTTTAAGTTGCCCCAGGAGTGCGGGACGTTTCCCTCGCCACCACGCCCTCAACGATATTATCCGGAGGGCTATGGTCTTGGCGAATGTCCCGTGTGTCTTGGAGCCTCCCGGTCTCAGCCGCACCGATGGCAAGAGACCGGACGGATTAACGTTGGTTCCGTGGGCAAAGGGCCGTAGCCTGTTGTGGGACGCGACGTGTGTGAGCACTTTCGCTCCGTCCCACCTGAGCTCTACAGCGCGAGCGGCTGGTGCTGCGGCCGAAACTGCCGCTAGGCTCAAACATGCCAAATATGCGGCCTTGGAACCGACGTACGAATTTGTTCCGGTTGCTGTCGAGACGGGGGGACCGTGGTGTTTAGAGGCAAAGGTGTTTGTCCACGAATTGGGACGCCGCCTGAGGGAGAGGGGCTCTGATCCTCGATCGGGATCTTTCCTGGTCCAAAGGATCTCCATTGCCATCCAACGTGGCAACGCGGCAAGTGTGATGGGGACCTTTGGATCGGGACCAGATCCACGCTAGTTAGGTTAGGTTACGTATTTCTTTAGGTTGTAGGTTTAATTTTATTACTAATCTAGGTTAAGTTTACTAACAAATATAATTTAAAATATTGACATGTAAATCTAATATCTTTGACATTGAATAAAATGATTGAATATTCACAATTGACATTGACCTACTTTTTATAATACAGACAAACAACATCGTGGATCAGTTCCACAAATTTGAAGTCGCTCAGCGGGCTATAGAAAGGGCTATGCTCGGAGCCCACGGACGTATGACGTCCCCCGACTAGGTGGAAAGACGAGAGACAGATAGGGATGACAGACGTGGATGGATGCGGAGAGCAGAAGAGCAGAGCACCGAACCGAATGGCAGACTCTGAGAGAGACCTATGCCGCATGATGAAATAGCATCAATTGCAATTTATCTATGACCTAAAATAGTGATACAATTATGTGTCATTTTTGCAGTGGAATCCTTAGCAACATCTGGAATGACTATTGCCATATTTTGCGTACAAAAAAGTGAAAAAAGTCTTGGTGTAAACAGTGTTAGTCTTACTAGGAAACAATGAGCTATTTATATACTCGTAGTCCTATCCTATCCCTTGCATTTCATTACAGTTACAGCTTGCTCAACCAACTGTGCGATACAAAATCACTCAGAACTACTCTTCGCCGGGGGCAGGCACTACCCTACAGAACGTTGGTCCGCTAATTTAATTTTAAACAAACGTCTGTAGCTTGCAGTGTTGTTTTACTTGTATTAAATAAATACACGAGGCCTAAAGCTACCTACAGAGATCCATGGAAGTGTCCTCATTAGTACATTCGAAATGGTTTCTTTATAAAGAAACACATATTTGCAATTACAAAGACCAAATCATACACGAATGTTTTTGTATAGGGACAGTAGTTAAGGGATCGGAGAAAAACATGGACTATTTTCATCCCGATCGCTCAAGTCGTTCCCGTAGGATGAATTATGAAGACCACGTAGACGAAGTCGATGGCAAAATGCTAGGAAAATAATAAATAGCAAGACATCATCATAGAATGTACATCATAATGCTTCAGAAAGAAACAGGAAAAGGTAGTATTAGTTATTTGTTCAACAAGTGAGCAAAGTTATTTTTTGGTGCGAGTGCCTCTCAAAATCTCGAGCTAGCGAAGTAGTCTAGAATTAAATCACGACCGTAGCGAGTTATTTAAAAATATAATTAATTTATTATTTGTGCCTGTCGGTCTAATTCAGCTGTGGAACGAATGTATTCCTAAACGTGGTGTTCGAAATTTGAATGACTTTTACTCACAAAGTTGTTTTTGCTGCGAGGTTTTTCTTACCAGTTTTGTGCTGGAGATGTGAAAAGTATATTATATAGAATAGATACTTTAGATTCAAATATTCTGTGGAGCACAATTTGTGATCCGCTATCATAGCCAGCGCCTCATTATCATTTACTTCAAGGGAGATGAAGATAAAGCGTAAAACCTATTTTCCTTCATACTACTCATATTTTATGTTATAAATACGAATGTGTGTTATATTTAAAAATAAGTATCTTGTTGCCGAAAGTTAACGAAAGTTTGTCTGTACAAGAACTTTGTGCTTGATTGATGTAATTAACCTAAAACTTGCTGTATATGATGAATAGTCTTCCTAAAAGTTAGTTTCGTTTCTGCCGAAGTGAACTCTAGGTAAGTTAGTTTAAAAGTAGCTTAATTACGTTAAATAGGTAATTTGAAAGTCTGTAGAAAACTTGTTAATTTACAATAAAGGACTTTTGCTTTTCATTTTTGAGACAAGAACTTTTCAAAAGAACTCTTGAAGCGAGTAACTTTTATGTCAATCAAAAAGTGAAAACCGTCGTGGTTTTTTTTTTCTTTATTTCGTCTTATTGGTACAAATCATTACTGGGCACTCATAGGTCACTACACAAGAATCAACATACTTGGAAGACAGGTATACAGGTTTACCACATGAAAATGTCAGATGAACCCACGGAAAGAAACGGGATGGCACAGGCACAGAATTAATATGTAAAGGTACACAACACGGTAAACTTAACTACACATTTCGCACTGATGACGTCACTATTAAATTGTCGTGTGGATAGTTTTGGATAGATAGATAGACCACCACTGACCAGCCGTGTCCCAGAAGCGTCGGTGGCGCATTAGATAAGGCGCGGACTCTCAATCGGAGGGTTCCGGGTTCGAATCTAACCAGGTACCAGAGTTGTTTTTCAATTCAAGTACATTATCCGATTGCTTAACGGTAAAGGAAAACATCGCGAGGAAACCTGCATGTCTTGAACAGGCATGTAAAGTCCGCCGTTCCGCACTGGGGCGCGTGGTAGACTACGACCCATACACTCTCTGTAGGAGAGGCCTGAGCCCCTGCAGTGGCTTGTAAATAGGCTGTTGATGATGATGATAACCAGACGTCTAACATCGGGCGAACACATATCTTGTCACACTTAGCCAGAACAGCTAAGTTCTGAATGCTTCACTTGTCATGCTTGCACTCACCTTCTGGGTGGTATTATTCTAATTCGATGCTGGCTGAAAATAAGCAGTCTCAAGACACTGTAAATAGTGACGTGCCTGTTATATTGTATGTATAGTGTGAAGTTTACGAGATACAGCTATAAATACATAATAGACGGCCACAACTCTTATCCCTATCCTAGCTTTATCTCTTAAGTACCGATTCACAAATCCTTTTGTCTAAGACATAAAGTTATAGAATGACCCTAGACGCTTTACGACGGACTCAAAAGGGTTAAGCTTAGAGATAAGAATCTTGTCACTGCCAAGTGAATTCTAAGGGTCTGCGAGTGCCTGAGGCTTTTACCGGTGTCCGGCAACAATGAGAGGGTTGGAGGGTCCTAAACTAACAATCGAAGATATCTCAACCACCTCTAGAACGCTTGATGAACAATGTTATTACTCTAGGAACCAGGAAAAGCATTTAGCCGTAGGCGGTGATTCATTGATTTACAAATAGGAAGAAATGTAGACGTTCCAAAAATGTATTGGTATAAAATTAGTTTAATCCTTACCCCTTAATAAATTATGAGTAATACTAAATGTTGGATTCACAATCCGGAGGTTACGGGTTCGATTCCCAGTTGGGGTACCTATCGGTACTTGCTTCGGTTGGTGGTAGGACATTTTCTATGTCCGCCTGGCTAGCAACCACCATGAGACCTAAGTCTGCCGCCAAGCAGCACTGTTAATAGCACTGTTGTGCTCCGGCATGAAAGGTAGCAAAGCCAGCGCCTCATTATGTTAAGGCTTCTGGTTGCGCACGCTTACCATCCAATGGTCTTAGCGTCACTTACCATCAGATGAGATGATGGCCAAGTATAGACCCATCATACATATTTTAAAAAATCCGTAGAAGAACAAGTGTCCAGACGACATAGCTCGGGGAGTCTAGATGGACTGATGACCTAGCTAAGGTCGCGGATAGTCACTGGATGCAAGTGTCTCGGGGCCGGCCAATATGACCTACCATGGACGAGGCCTGTGTGCAGCAGTGGAAGTTACCCGGCTTATGATGATGAATAAATAAAGTACGTCAATAACCTATCTCCGTATCTGTCTATATATTGAAACTGAGATTGCTGCACGTATTGCAAAAGCTGTGCTTTTGGTAAACTAAATAAAAAAGTCTGGACATCACACGACTTGCGACTCACGACTAAACTGGCTGTGTATAAAGCGATAGTCTTGCCAATCCTACTGTACGCTTCCGAGACCTGGTGCCTTTACAGGAGCGACATCAAGCGCCTTGATTCATTCCACTTAAAATGTCTTCGAGCGGTTCTTCGAGTAAAATGGCAAGACCGTATACCAAACTCTGAAATATTGCGAAGGTCGAATACAGGAGGCATGGAGTCCCTGCTGATGAAAGGTCAACTAAGGTGGTGTGGACATATAGTACGCATGGAAGATGCTCGGCTACCTAAATTAGTGTTCTACTCAGAGCTTCAGAGTGGCAAGCGGAAGACTGGTGGTCAATACCTGCGCTACAAGGACGTATTGAAACGACACCTCACATCCTGTGGAATATCTCCTGACACCTGGGACCGCCATGCACTGCAAAAACCTGAATGGCGCAATAAAGTGTTAAAGGGAATTGAAGCGTTCGAAATAATGCGTCTAGAAGATCTCGATGCAAAACGCCAAATCCGCAAGACACGACCAAAGCAAGTGTATAACTACACATTTAACGACGAAGGACAGCTGTACTGCGCTACTTGCGAAAAGACATTTAAAAACAAATTCGGCTTCGCAAGTCACTGCCGCGCACATGCCAGGAGGTAGCGTCAGGGTGTCGCCGTCGACGGATACGTCGTGGAGGACATCATCATCATATATTAACATCTTACTGCGACCAATTCGCCTAACAAAAGTAGTAATTACAGAAAATCCTCATAGTGATCTACAGGGATATATACTTGGATCAATATTATTCGAAGTGTTTACCAACAATTTGATAAGTGTCTTCAAAAATATATATCTTATCAGAAAAATCGAAACACCTTTCAAGTTTATGTTTTGTAAGGATATATTTGAATTTATAACATTAACATTAGGATTTGAAAACCTCGTATTATTCACTATTAAACGACATTTGACATATATTCCGAAATATACACATTTGTCTGTTAAATTCTTACAAAACGTAAACTTGCAAGGTGTTTCGATTTTTCTGATGAGAAATATAGTTCGGAGAATACTTAGCTAAAACTATTTGCGAGACAAACGCTACCATATCTGTCAAAACCTTGGAGGGTATGTCTGTCTCTACACACCTTATGCTCTTAAGCTATTTTATAGCTTGAAACTTAAGTTATGATATTTATAACGACGACAAAGCATAAAGACAAATTAACCACAACATAGTTTTATAGTTTATAGTTGTTATTAATCCTAAACAAAACACACAAACTCTTTGGAACTAAAGAAATAAACTATAAAAGCTATACGAGGAGATACACGAGGGAGGCTCGTGTCGGACTGTGGGCCTACGTCGCTTATAATACTCAAATTTTGGGAATTTATAATCATGGTACAAAAAATTTATTTTCAAGTGATATAAATAATCAAGAAGTCTTGCGTGATTTAGAATAATCCATTTGATGAATTAAAAACATTTCAAAGACATTCCCTTCACCATTCAAAGAAAATGTTAGAAAGAAATATTGTTTTCAAAACATTAATGAACGCCGTAATGATAAACAATTCAATCTTTGTTCAATTACTGCTAAAGAAAAACTCATTGACAAGTCTTTACATAACAAACCGATCTTCAATGGAGAAATTAACATTGTATGAAACGTTTCTACCCATCTTCGTCGAATTAATTGGTCCTTTACTGCGTCGAGATTGCAATCTTCCAAAACTGATGTGCATGCCTTGAGGTTTGCAGCTTGCGTATATGGGTACAAAAACGTAAATTGCATTATTGCATTTATTATAATAATTCCATTCGACGCGACGATCCTCCATCATGTTGGTCTCAGTGAAACTAAACTGACAGTTGAAAGTTGGAGTTGTATATTAATGTAAATATAATTTTAATGTGACGACATAGTTGTGTTTCGTGATTTCGTTCATGAAGTACATAAAGCAAAAGCTCTGTTTTAAAACTTCTTCAAATAACTGCAACACAGTGAT
Source organism: Carcina quercana (assembly GCA_910589575.2). Taxonomy (NCBI): domain Eukaryota; kingdom Metazoa; phylum Arthropoda; class Insecta; order Lepidoptera; family Depressariidae; genus Carcina; species Carcina quercana. The sequence continues at coordinate 4,340,825 of OU342434.1, read as the reverse complement.
AAGTAACGATGTTTGCATGTGGCTGATAACTAATTAGTGATTGGCTGCATAAATTGACCTACAAATAATTATTTAAAAATACACACGACACAATTCAAATATGTATAAGTATTTGAATCATACATCATACCTTCATCCTGCATATGTAATGAAAAATTCATTCAATAAAAACAGCCATATGCGAGTCGTATTCACCCACCGAGGGTTCCGTACAGAAAAACCTTTTTCTTAATTAATTCTAGGCTAATTGGATCTACCGTATAGGTTTAGCTTCCTTGCGATTCCAAAGGATGTTCAAGGGACTTCAGACTTGAGTATTTAATATTAATTTCAATTTGATAGCTCCGCGTGTTTCTGAGAAAAGGTGTCTCGACAGACAGAAAGACGGGCATCAAAGTGATTAATATACGGGTTCCTTTTCATATACAAAACCATAATAATGACGCAAGTACCGCGTTTTTTATTTAAAAAAAAACATGGTGTACACCTACTATGACTTCGAACCGCTACTCAGTAGCGTCACAGAAGATTTTTTACATTTAGCCATATTCTGTGATTTAGCGAATGAAATTATGGTTTGGAAATTAAGTGTGACATTTTATTAACTTACCTATTTGATTACGTTGATTATTTAATTAACCTTACTTCTACTACTTCCGTCTTCCTTTTTCTCCTTTCCAATTTCTTTATATTGCGTTAAAGCTTGTTTACTTCTTATTTTAACTGACAGACCATATACAAAACACAAGGTCTAACACCAAATTGTATTAAGAAATTACATGCAAGACTACAATAAACAAAAATCTAAGCAAACTTTAACCGTACGTAACTAAATCTCAGATCACTCTGAGCGAATGAGGATGTATGCGAAAAGTTTTGGAATTCATAAACTAGTTCCACAACCGCGCGTCGGTTTTAAAACTAAAGTTCCTGGAGATGCTCTAATGCAGTTTTTGAACCCCACTCTCGTGTGAAATGTCAAAGTACTTGTGAACTTACTGCATATTTGTAGTTGGCGGATTTACTCTTCTTTTTGTATTCAGTTCCCGCTCGCGAGATTGTCGTACAAAAGTTCGTGTCCATAAAATTGTATTTTTATGCGCTTCGTAATATTTGGTAAGATTCTTCTTTTCCTCTACTTATTAAGTAGAATACAACATATTACTAAATCTTTTATAACTTTTGTAATATTTTTCAAAATCAGACACAAATACTTATTTAAAAAATGCTTCTACAATGATTTTTATAATGTACAATTGTACAACCAGTTGGATGGAAATGTGCCCACCCAGATATCTAAGCTAAAGAAACGCTGGTGTCACTCCTTTCATACCGTAACACGAAAGTTGCTATCAGCACAGCAGTTTGGCGACAGGCTTAGGTAACATGGTTGTAGCTAGGCGTACATAGAAAGTACTTGTGAAACCGAACTATGAGTACAAATGTACAGGCCGTAAGCCACGGAGTCGGTTAACACTTTAAAAGTTTACATGTAGCTTAGTACATAGATACTATCGCCAAGTCCGAGTGATTTATAAGCATAAGCAAATTCTCTAATAAACTCATATGCACAAATAGCCAAGAATCAAGCTACTAGGGCTCCCTAGGCAACTGTCCACAACACATCCCAGATTGCAGCCATTATTGCTAAGTGCGGAAATTATTTAATACTCAAGAGTACGGAACAGGGGTTCCATCACGACCGACACGATATGCGATAGATTGGCCCCTAACAATTTCGATGGGAGGCCGAGCAAGGCCTCACCATTATTTTCCCGTCAAAGTGATTAAATAAATAGACCTACAGCTAGAGCCAGGGTGGGATCTAGCGAGAGCAAATAAATGGAATTTCTAGTATAATGCTACAACAATCTACCATTTTTTGCTTTAGTGAAAAATCTGTTTTCACTTGGCTTTCCTCTCACCTGATAGATAAGTGACGAATAGGCCGCTTGATGGTAAGTGTGCTTACCCAGAAGAGTCAAGTTAACCTATCTACCTAGGTATGAGTTTTAAATCGTAAGTTCTTCTTTGTTTGTTTAGTTCCGTTTCGTCTACTTAATTATTAACTATTTTCTTTTGTCTAGTATATTATATTGTAGTATGTTAGTGTTTGTAAACTTTAAAAGTAATGTTTCCAAGGTTTTACATTAAAATTTACATAGTTATGTTCGTGTTTAATGTAGAATTAAGGTTCGACTTTGTACAGCAACTGACGACACAGGGGGAATCTAAAAACTAGAGCTGCGTAGCTGCATTTATAGTCTACCCTTTGTCAGACTTTTATATAATCTTTTTTAGCCACCAACGCAAAAAGAGGGGTGTTATAACTTTGTCTACAATGTTTGTGTGTGTGTGTGTGTGTGTGTGCGTGTGTCTGTGTCATCGTAGCTCTCTAACGTACCGATTTTGATGCATTTTTTTACGCGGAAGCAAGATTCCTTACTGTGGTTCTTAGCTATCATTAGCTACGAGTATATTTGGTAAAAACCGATTCAGCAGTTTGATGAGTATCAGCCTTTTCGACATAAAATGGAAAAAAATCGTATGATTATTGCGTAGTTTCTTTTTTTTACATTTCTAATTTAATTTACTTGTTTCCTATTGTGTAATTGTTTGTACTTCTTGTTACCTGACGATAAATATTACTTGAGCAATCTTGTTTGCCGTCGATTGATAAGACGGTAGTTAGCTAAGCGGACATAGATACGTTTCCAACCAAACTGACTCCACTCAACCTGACTTTTACCCATCTCTAAATTTGTAGTCTATGTAGGACACAGAGGAGGTTAAACTTGTTTTCAAACATTTTAATCCTTCCAGCGTTCCGATTGCCATAAAAGCTTGTTGGCCAAAAAAGTTTTATCAACTGAAAAAGTTTCAAATCAACGAACGCCTACGTCTGTTACAGATAAAAACCGCCTGTAAATTCGTTATTGGTCAAATTGATATTACTTTCACATCACAAGTTTGTCACAAGTCATTTCGAAGGCATGACTTGCAAGTTTATGATTGGCTAAAAACTGCAGTTTGTCGTAAATTGATTTGTAATCTACTCGCTATTGTTAGATCACCGTTATGATTAAGAAAACCTCTTTCTATTTGTACTTTCATTATATGTAAACATGGATTTTTCTAAATCCTATCTTGTATATTTGGGGTGAGAACTTACATCTGTAAACATATTCGTATCCCATTAGTAAGGCTACTAAAAGGTAAATAGTCATCGTAATACGAGAATTGTAAGCTAGGGATTAAGACTGGCTCTCGTTATGACGTCGTCAAGAAATGCTTGATTTTCGGTACATACGAGTACGACCGATTTATTTGTACTTTGAAACAAACTATATAACCTTCTCTTTGGCCTGTTATTAAAAAATTGGATTCATAATCGGTCACGTGTAGTTGGTTGGTTTAGTGGTATTGCCCTACCACTAAACCAACCGGATACGTACCTCTTACGTACACTCTTTTAGGCTTCTGGGTGAGCATATGGTCTTAGCGACCGTTATCAGGTGAGATGGTCATGGGGAACTTAGTATTGAAATCTATAGACAATCAAATAAAAATAAAAAACAAAGACATTAGACAGTTGTCGTATATAATAAAAACTTTACCAACGGACACGTAAATTGGCTCGCGGCTTAATTTTCAGACAAGTGGACAGACAGACGGACAGCGGAGTCTTAGAAATAAGTTCCCGTTTTTACCCTTTGGGTACGGAACCCTAATAAAAAAAGTACCTAATATTCTCAAGACCAATGGGAAGTATGGTTCGTCATCGACTCCGCTAGCTGCACCCCTGCCACGCAAAGGTAAGGAGTTATTCAGTAATTACGCCGGTTTATTGGGTACACAGCACGGGAATGTTTTGGAGTGGTGAACATAGCCGGTGCTACGAGGCAGGCTCTCTGTGACCTCGACTAACATTTTACTGTACTGCTTCAAAATTGTCTAGCGACTACGCTTGTTCACTGTCTGAGAATAACAAGTGGGACCAAACGTCCACTTGGCCATGTGGTCTCGGCTATGAAACAGGACCACCCCATGTCATCCCGCGGGTGTCGTGAAAGTAGAGTACAAATGTTTAGGTATCTTCCAACCAAGAATAAGGCGTTATAAGATAGTTAAAAACTGCAGGATTTTTGTGTACTCAGTCCTTAGAAAAGTAACAACATAAAAATAGGACATTGATGATATTATTCTGATATGATATCTGGATATTAATATCATTATCATCATCATTATTATCATCAGTACCACTTTAATGGAAGCTACACCAGCTGTTACGCAACTAATAGTTCCTAGCTGCCGTTTTGAAAAAGAATAAAAAAATGTGCGTAAAAATGTAAATTGTGATTAAATATCAAGTTGGATGATACCCATTTCTTGACATAATGATTCGATGTCATATTTTTTAGATAGTTACTGCACAAAGCCAGCTATCCTATTTTAAAGGATAATGGTAAAAAATGTGTATGGAATCTGTGCAGTTGTCCTTAATCGAGTTTTTTATTTGGAATTTCATTACTAAATTTGGTCACATATTGAGGCCAATCTTAGCTTCAAAAATCTGGACAATTTTAGCTTCAAACCAATCCATTTTGTAACACGGACACGATATTAATCATTATGAAGTATAAATTGGGTGCCTATCGAAAACTTTCAACTTTTTATGAAGTTTATAAAAAAATCTTGGGGCAATTAATTAGAAATGTCTATAAATAAACTCTCTACAGGTCTCTCCAACGACCGACCAAAATATATTTCACCCGTGTAATTTATTTGACAAAATTAAAAAGAAAACTTCCTTAACTTTTCCTCGGAGACGTTTCGACGAAATATGCTATAAATATGCTAGTTATTGTGACACCGAGGTTCCATAGACATTAATATTCGAAAAATGTAGTTGTATTATATGGAAGGTTTTCATGTTTTCTTTGTTGATCGGAAAATCTGAATCCGATTTCCTATTTGAAACATTTTTTTTAAATCCTAGTACGACATCGTCTCCTAACTCATTTTATTTTAAGTGTTCTTGCACTAATATATTCACGTGGTCTGAATTCATATATCAAACGGTATGGTTCCTTAGTAATACTAATAATTATAATATCACACCGTCCGATTCAATTCCATGTACAGTAGCTAACGATCCAACCAAAGACTGGCTTGTTTATGTTACAGTTCATAATTTTCATCTCTGTCGTGTTGCACAACCTACTAGCAGCACATAAGTCACGTTATAGATTTAGTGATGTCTCTACAACATCGATGTTTCGCCAAGAATCGATAATTTATCAATATTTGGGTAAGGAAACAATTTTGCTGCGATGGAGGTAAAAATTGCCAAATATTGGTCCCGTACTACTCATGTAGTTCTATTATAAGATAAATTGTAGTCATAGAAAGTAATTAGTTTTAGTAAGATTAAAGGTAACATGCGTCATAATGCGGAGTACTTAAAAGTATGTAAACATACAAAATATTTATAGATTTTATGTGATATATATATATACATGTAATAAATTCAAAAGAGTTGTATCGAGGATAGCTCACGGGTATGTTACTATGCAAAAGCTGATATTACTCGTACATAACCAAGCTATGGCAAATAACACGAAAGTTAGTTAGTTGGCTTGTCAGTTATAATTTACGGCAATAGAATGAAATCCATAATTAAGTTGACAATTAAACAACAAATTATTAAAATCATTTTTCCATATAGTAAACATGAATCTACGTCTATTTATTCTACTAAGATCAAATTAATCCGTATTTTATTTATTTTCCTTGAGTTAAATTTTTCGCATAAAGTATCCTTTAATTAGCATAGAAATAAATGTGCACAAACTTTAGTTTGGGAAACATATCATTTTGCCACTACTGTATAAAATAATCTCAAAAAGTGAGAATAATTACAAAATTAATTAAATCGATATCGGCCAATGCACTAATCTACAACACTATTGAATAACAAACCACGCCGGGGTCGGCGGTCGGCGGTCACCCGACCTATGGTTAGATTCAGTGACTTATAAAACTTTGGATGCGACAGTAATCATGTAAAATTATAATATTATACCCAAGAGTCTGCGTTGATATGATGTAAAAGAGTAGATTCCATACTAATAAACTATTTCTACGAAAACAATCAACTATAAACCATACTCATGATGTTGCAGGTTGAGAAATTTCTTGCCTCTCACAGCAGGAACGCGAAAGAAAATCTGTCCCTATTTTCAAGAAAAACGTCAAGGCTATTTATCTGTTTTAAATAATCCATAGGTTATTTACTATGCACATTTTATATGTTATTATGAATATTACAATTATGTTATTAATATCACAAATTTTTCTCCTGCTCCGATTTACAGCTTCTCCTAGTGAGGTTTGTTCCTGAGTTACATGCAGTTCTGGAAATTTTATGTAAGCTTTATAAGAAATAGTAAAAGTACACGGCTAAATATCCCATCCCTACGAATTCTCACTTCACCCAGGCAGTACAAAGTCGGAAATAAAAAGTGTATCTTTTTTAATAAATTTTCTGAGCACAATAAATGTTCAAAAACAAATGGAACATAGCTCGTATGATACACACAAATTGAACCGACTGCCGTGTACCAACCAACCAACATAAGTCATTGTCGGTCACCCGACTCATGCTTAGATTCCTATCTTTGGCGCCACGGCTACCCTCGGCCACCTCGGCCCCAGTTTGCAGATTGCATTCAATTACTCTCGTTATTTTGTTAATTAACCCAGACACGCATTGGGAATTCCTGACCGTTTAATCGACTGACTGATAATTAATTTCAATCGATATTGAGACAGGTCTATATTAAATTTATTGGTTTTACAAACGGAGTAGACTGCTCATTTATATTCGTAGAGTTGTACTGCGTAATTTTAAAGGATTTTGCTTAGCTTCATCACTTTGTTAAGAGGGTATGCTGTTGTCAAAGCGCCCATACAAACGTAGTCCAGTCATATTTTGAGTATTAAGCTATGGAAATCTATGAAATTTTCAAGACACAATTTAGAAACAAATATATGTGTCGGTGGTGAGTCAGATTTTCGTTTAAATATATACTTCCAGAGTTACAGGGCGTCAAAGAATTGTATTTTACGGTAATAAAAAGCCTCAGAGTTTCTCTTAAAAGTATAATCATTCGGGGATGTCTGGGTCATAGAACCGTTCATTAGTTGAAATCATTTATAAGTTGGCAGCCTTAAAATATATTTAAAGATTTCATGTCTTCATAATTCCACTGTTGATATGGGCTCACATTAGAGGATTGGTGGACGCAGTAAACAGTTGTTACAAAGGTGCTACTGCATCTCCTAATATTCTTCCCTTAGTCGCCTCTTACAACACGTGGGGAAAAAAATTGGTTGGTCCTATTTTAAAGTCAGACCACCAGACTGCCATACCCATATTAACCATAAATATTAGCAAAAACTTAGCATTTGATTGATTGGCGTACCTAGCAACTAGCGACTTACAAAATGAATCGAGATATCACAGAATTACCAGTTAGTGCCAGCAAAAATGACGTTATCCCGAAACGCGAGCAATGATGGATGACATAACAAATTGTAGAACAGTCAGTTTTACACATTTTCCCGAGACTTAACGATTTTTCCTCATGATTACTCCTTTTCGTGCTAAGCGCCTAGTGTAAAAAGTGTAGCAAATTTTCTTTTAAAATGCCTTGCCGTCCATTAGTCACACGGCACGGCTTAAGCTTATAAATTGTTTTCTTTCATAATAACGCGTGTAACAGCGATTTTCGCGAAGATTTATTACTGAGTAATGTAAAAAGCAATGAATATATTTTTTAAAAGATGAAATGAATTAAATATGCTTATTTTAAATAGGCATGTTTTACTTACTAGCAACTTCTGAGACTTCAGAAAATATACCACGAGAACGTCTTGTTCGATCGGAAAAACGTAGTCTGTATCATTTTCGACCCTTTAACTCATTGGGATACCTATACAAAAATCAAGTCATTCTGACTTTTCGTTACGACAGGGAGGTAGGACAAAAACACAAATATTCTGTATATTTATAAAACTTAAACTAGTATGTGTTCTATCAAAACAGGTTAGTAAATAATATCATAAAAATAATTAATGTTACAATAATATAACTATTTACCAGATACCTAACGTATTCTAACAGTCAAGATACATTTTTGAAAAGGATTTATTTATCTAATAAAAGATTTTTTACATAATAAATAGGCGATGTGATGACTAGTTATGTTTTGAGTGACATCAAATCTATAAAACTAAACTAGAATAGAAAAACTAGAAATTAAAATGCTTAATTTAAGTAATTTAAAAATATTTCCCAAAATTATAATGTTTGAAGCCTTCTTTTACGCAAGAATTGGCTCGAGTTAGACTTTGCTCCTAAAAATAACAAACATTATAAGTATTTAAGGTAATAAAATTTGTAAAATTCATTGTTTAAAACATACGAAGACCAATCTCATGATAATAATGTAAAATTAAAGTTTAATTTTGTAAAATGAGATCAGATTAAGGCGAGTCCTTTCTTCTCATTTTCCATACAAGTTACTGTTCCCATAATCTTTTTAAATACGATAAATTTTTAAATGAATTTGATATGGAAAAATAAACAAAAAAATTAGGTATCCGCGAAATGAGTTTCAAAATTTTTGGACTTCAATAAGTACTTAGTACTTTATTTTTAAATCTGAAATTAAATTAAATTTCGCCAGTGCTACGCATGTGTGAGTGCACACATGCGTGGCACAGAGTTTTGAGCTCTGCCCCTACCCTGTACACATACTGACTTGATGAGAGAGACCGCTTTATACATAAGAAAAGACCAAAAAAATATTTGAAAGCTAACACCACGCTAACACACGTTGCCGCTCCGTGCGTGGACGCGTGGTGCTCGCTCTCTCCTTTTAATTTGCTTTAAAAAGGGACAGAAGAAATAATCGATAATTCCTGAACAAGACCTGTCAGTTTTATTACTATGTACTAAGGAGTCGTATAATATATCAAAAAAAGCCTATAGAAAATTCCGCAATGATATACGAGTATGTCTATCTCCTAACAATAATATTACAACAAGGACATAACCGCGTTTGCGAACGCACCCACTCTTGACACCTGCTGGCTGTCAATTGTCATCCGTCGCTGACGTCGAGATCGAGAACTCAGTATTTATTCCATCAGGTTATGGGCCTATTTGGAATCCGTAAAAATAATTAGTTAAACAGTGAGTCGCGGAGTGTGTTCTCTGATTTTTAGGGCAGCCCTTTTTGGCATCAAAATGGCTATATCCAACGTGCAAATTGAAAAGATGCAAGGACGTGAGAACTATATAACATCTGAAAGTTTGCTGTACAAACGTATGTAGAGCACAAGAGCCTTCCAATGGCGTGGAAACAATTGATGCCGCCGATTACATTAAAATTAAGCTCTTACAAGCTTCAGTTTTTATTACAAAACAGCATCGTAAAACTACCCCGAGAAAAACGTTGTTACAACTGTAATGAGTTTGGTTATTTTAGCAAAAACTGCAATTATAAAAAGAAAACAAATGAAGGTAAAGTTTTTGCAGCAGCCTCTGAAAATGTGAATAGTAAGGAATGGTATGTGGATTCTGGAGCATCTTCACATATGACTAACTCCTCCGACTTGATGTACAGTACCCGGGCACCTCTGATTAGACAAATAATGGTTGCCAATAAATTCATCAGTCGCCGTGCTGAAGATGGGTAATGTAGACCTGGATTTTTATGGAAAAAATAATAAAATAAATCACATAGAGGTGAGAAATATTTTATACATTACTGAACTGAGTACTAACTTGTTATCAGTTAGTCAGTTGGTAAAGAATGTCTGTCAAGAAATTTTTTAATACTCGGGATGTGAGATTTTTGAATACAAACAAACAGTTAGTTGCAAGCAAGATTAACTAATTGAATACAATTCAAAGAAATGCACTTGTTACTTCATCCAAGACTGAATGTCTGGATACATGGCATCGAAGAATGGGCCATTTAAATTACAAAGAATTATTGAATTTAAATGAAGGTAACAATAAGTGTGCTGTGCTGAAGATAAGCATCAGTTACATAGAAACGAGTGTAATGGTAGCTGATGTACTAACCAAGGGAATTCCTCAACTGAAGCTGGTGAGCTGCTCACATCAGATGGGTTTATGTCCTAGAGGGGATGTTGTGAGGACAACCGCGTTCATAAGTTAATATATACTTATTGTATGTAAAGTATGTATTATTATTATTGATATATATTAGTTTGTTTTATGTATCTCTTATGTAATCGTTTATTATATTTATTATATCGTTCACACCAAACTGCCCTCCTCTCTTCAGTATTTCTCCTTGACCCAGGACTGCAGTAAGAAATTTCTTTTAGATATAAGCTGTTCCTTTTGTATATATTTTTATGTTTATGTGTTATGTAAATATTTTCTGTGTAAAAAAAACTGTTTAAATAAAAATAAATTAATCAACTGAGTATTTTATTCCATCAAATAACCCACAGCTATAATTTTTAGGATTCCATAGTCAAACATGGAACCCTTATAGTTTCCCTGTCTGTTTGTCCGTGGCTCAACTCAGAGACTTACTACTAGTACTACTGTATTTTATATTTTTGTTACCTCAGAACTTTGGACTGTGTGAACTGATTTTAATGATTCTTTTTTATTTAAAAGCCAGTGATTTTGATGACAACTGATGCTTATCGATATTGATTCAGCAGTTTTAAAAGAAAATGAACAAATAACAAATATGTACCCAGATCTACATCTAAGGGTGGACATTTTAGGGGATGAATGCTGCAGACATTTAGGGCAATTGAAGTTAGTTTGATCAATAAAGTTGTAGTGATTCACGCATCATCAGCCAGGACACATCCACTGCTGGACATAGGCCTCCTCCATGGCATGCTACAATGGCCGGTCCCTGTAGACCAACAACATCAAGTACATTCGAAAAGAAAAGAAAAAAATTCCTGAGCCACTTGCATCTAGTGACGACCTTTCCTAGTACATCCCATCTGTCATCGATTCTTCAAGCGATGTGACCTGCCCATTGCCACTTCAGCTCACTGACTTGGCGAGCTATGTCGGTGACATTAGTTCGTTTATGGATTTACTAATTCTTGATTTTATTTTATTAATCCTTTTCAAAGCTTTTAGTTTCTGTTTTGCCATACAATATTTGAACTTATTTTTCAATCTAACCTCCTCCATGGCCTATTGGCTGAATGTTGGATAAACAACCCAGAGGCCCCGGGTTCAATTCCTAGTGGAAGTTACCAATCAGTACTCAGTTTATTTGGTAATTATAGTAGGGCATTTTTCTATGTCCGCCTAGCTAACTACCACCATGTTACCAAAGTCAGCCGCTAAATAGCAGTGTCAATAGCACTGTTGTGTTCCAATATTAAAGGTAGCAGAGCTATCGCCTCATTAGCTAGTATAATAATTATTATTATTGTTAAATTGTTTTTCTTTTGGTTTTTTTTATAACTTTGCAATAAATGATTATTATTATACTATTATTAGCTGTAGTCTTTATAGCTTGTTTTGTCATACAATCTTCAAAATCATTTTTCACGCCGTAGGGGTTTAATTTGATTTAAAATTTTAAACAGAAAGTGTCTAAGTTGTACAAGAAGCCTATCTGCAAAATTTGTAGTTTTAGTTGTAAGTTATGTGTTAGGAAGCTACTTGCAAAATTTCAGGTTTGTAGCGTTTATGGGTTCGAAGATATTGTGATGAGTCAGTCAGTCTGTGAGTGAGTGGTATTTGACTTAATCTTAGTGATTTTATAAATTGATTGATATTTCAAATGATAAGGATATTGCTCAAGTTGCTTGCCCATGAAAACCGTTCTCACTTCAAATTCTATACATATTGTTACATGTTCTCTTTGTGGATCGAGTTTCTTACTGAAGTGGTTTGTGCTGGAATCAGTCAGTCATTGAAGTCTTTCACATCTACAGATTATACACTTATACAGGTAGATTGTCAACAAGTCCACTGTTGGACATGACAATGTCAATCAATCACTACTGTCAATCGTACTTTACAAACGGACCGGTGATCGCAGTAAAATGTTTTTACATAGATAGTACTACCCATTTTCTAATTTTTAAGGTTCCGAAGATTTGATGAAAAAATGGAACCTTTGCGTAATTTCATTATGGTATCCATATACAAGGTCTTTATTTGTAAATTCTAAATTATATTACATTTTATACCGGATTTTGTGTAAATATTACAGAAAATATTAGTCAAGGTTGTTGAGTATATTTTTTGAGAAATCTTCAAAAAACTTGATAAACTTAGTTATGGGGTCCGGAAAATGAACCTTATTTCAAGGTACGTAATAATAATAACAATGTGCGCGATTCCAACCTGCACTTTGCCCGTTCTTTACCTTTAGACGCCATTTACGACCCCCACGAGGCTACATAGGTAGTATTTTAATTTGAAATATACATATACGCAATAAATATATTTCATTATTTGTCTACGTAATCACAGATAACATTGGCATGAATCATGTTGTACTGTGTAGGGCGCTAAGAAGCTAAGTATATGAATAAATGTATCATCATAAGTTACTTTGAAACAGAATTTCACAAATTTGAGCTTTACTGAAAGAGATTAGTAATATTTGCAAGGTTGCCAGATCTATTTGCCGAGGCAAGCCCGACGCATCATAACAAATACAAGTGTATTCAATAATGACCCTTAATTACACTGATTAGGTCGTATTTACGACCACAATCAAACAGGTATGAGGTTTTCCGTTTTCAAACTTTTTCAGGCGACGTTGCCATACCGTGCGTATCGTCTCTAGTCGAAGTTTTTTATTTGTATGTTTTGGTTGTTTGAAATTTTAAAAACGCATTTCATATTTTTATTATAATAATAATTCGCTCAAAACAAAACCAAAATTGCAAACTTTAAAAAAATGAAGCGATGTTATGACATGAGTACAGCGGTACATTGAAGAAGATAGTTTACTTGAAGTTAAATGTCCCTATAAGTACAGGGATGCTGTTCTAAGAGATGTACTAAAGAATGATAGAACATATTTCATAAATTATGATGAAGAAACTGGCTTATTCCTACCCAACAAAGAACATAATTATTATCATCAAATTCAGGGTCAATTTGCCAACAAAAGGTTATGTAACTTTGTTGCATGGACACCTCACAGTGTTAGAATACTTGTGATTTTTAAGGATTAAAAATGGGCAGCTAATCTTGAAACCTTAACAAATTTTGATGTTGACAAATACATATCATATTTATTAAATAAGGTGTAGATGTAAATAAAAAACACATACTTATTCACTAGTTTTATTAACATATTTACATGGTTAACTATAATCATAATAATATTTACTCCTGATCAATAACATTTTAAAAAAGTTCAACTTCTTTAATTAGGGGATATTAAAAGTTAGTCAATGCACATGAAACTTGAAAATTTTTACTCGAAAGTGTGCGGAGGTAACATGGGATATGATCTAATATGGAATAGCCTTTTACTCTTTGAATTGCTCGCTCAACATGAATCCTTGCTCATACTATTGAAGTAGTTTGAAATACTTGATTGGGAGTAAACTGAGGGTAAATTGAGGTCAAAAAGGGTGGTATATTTACAGAAACTCCAGGTGGTATAAGGTCATTAATGAGGAATCCTTTGTCAGCTAACAAGTCCCCCGGTGAAAATTTTTCTAGCAGTTGGGAGTGTTTGACTATAGCTTTATCTTATGTTGAGCCTGGGTATAATTCACTACAATAGGTTACTACTATTAGGGGCTACACCAACAAGAGCTTTAAAGGTGTTTCTGTGTTTATAGTGACTGTAAGTAAATCTTTCATGGATTTTCTTGAAACAGCACAATATACTTCAGTGCAGTCGATCACCATCCGACAGTTTGTAAATTTAGAAAAGCAATTTGGTAAACATGTTTTATTTTTTGATTATGTAGGTATCTAACTCATCTACCCTTTGTATCAATATTGATGGAATATATGAATCCAACATAGTCACAGTTTGTTTACTGCATGCAAAACACACACTTAAGTCTGTGTGTGCCAAATTTAATCTGAGCTTAATCAATGTCATAAATATTTGATCTTCTTGGCTTATTCGGGTAAATTTCTGACCGCAATAATAGTTAATATCGATACCTTCAAATAATTCCATTAATGTAGTTAGTATCTCCTGGCTCGGAATGACAGTATAATATCTAATCAATTTTTCGTTGTTTTCAATTCTTTTTAAACACTGGCACTGTTTTGATGTTTTTTATGTCCAATTTTAGTTTGTCATTTTCAGACCTTAGCAAAGTATTTTCTGCTGCTATAATTACATCATTCTTAACTTCAACTATTTCTTCTGATGAAAAATTTTCTATGGATATGTCGTCGTCAGGTTTCCTTTGGTTCTTCGGATGTGAGAGAAACTGAAATATTTTCCCCTTATTATGGCTAAATAGCACAGTAAAGTTTCTTCTGTCACCATCTTGAAAATGACAACTGCATATACGCGAGTGTTTGGAAGGCACCCTATCAGCCCTCCTGTAACAAACATGAAATAAATTTTAAGTAAATTCAGCACACATATAAACAAAAACCACAGTAAAACATAAAAATTCTTAGTAATAAAAATGGTATGTACTGACCTTATGTATTTGATCCATTTCTTTAAAATCTTTTGATTCTTGGGAAACGTAAAAACTTGCATTTATGCTTATCGTTATAGTGTTTAAATCCGGGCGCAAAACACATCATTTTGAAGCTTTTTAACTATAAAATTTCCTTTTAAAACAGCAGCCAATTTTTACTCTATTTAGTATGAGAATGTCAATTGTCACTGTCAATAAGTTTGTTGGACCGCGCCATATTGAAAATGGAAATGCGACGTTGCCACATTTATAGATAGACAGCGTGGGCGGGACTACAAATGAAAGTATAGTCAACAATGAACATTAAGTACTCTACTTATGACCTATAATCGAATGGATTTACTAATGGATTGTTGATCTGGGTACGAGTCTAGGTTACAGGAATTCACCATAGCCGCTGTTTTTCCCATAATATTTTTAAATAATGGTCGTGGGTTACATTTAATATATTTAATATAAGTCTAGTGAAGTAAAGCGCCCGCGAAATGAATAATCATAACATATAATTCACGCATTGTCCCGATATTAGCGATTTGTCAAACAGCGCTGCCTTTTGGCAGGTTTGCGCGTAAAAAAGAGCACCGTGGCCGTTAACGGAAATGGTACTCTTTTTTACGCAAAAACCTGCCAAAAGACGGCGCTGTTTTACAAACTGCTAATATCGGGACAATGCGTGAATTATACTCGTATGTTATGATTATTCATTTCGCGGGCTCTTTACTTCACTAGACTTACATTAAATATATTCCATATTACCCACGACCATTATTTAAAAAGATTATGGGAACAGTAACTTGTATGGAAAATGAGCAGGAAGGACAAAAATTGCATCATGTATGAGACTTAGGCGGTAAGTAAACACTTTTGTTCATCCACATAACTTTTGTATCATGACTATAATCGTTACATTAGACTACATGTACAGATAGTATTACTCTAAAATTTTAATTTAAAAAGGCAAACAATGTATATTCTTACAGGATTATTATTTTTATCATTAAGTTAGCAAGGAGATAAGTAAGCAGCTGTCTGGTGACAATAACCGGTGGAAGGTAACAATGGCCTCATTGCGAGAGTGTACCTACGCTTACTATCTACACACCACTAATGGTTGGGCACAGTTTACATTTGAGGCAAGTTTACTTGCTTATTAATATTAAAAATATTACAAGAAACCTATCTTTCTCATCTCACTTGATGGTAATTGACGGTGTATCTGATGGTAAACTTTGGTCTCGAATATATTACTGAATAGTTTACTGATTGGATTATTTTATTTAAGCCAAACTCTAACACTTTCCACATCAAGTTTTCCCGGAATATGTTTTATGCAAAAATAGCATGTATTTGCCTATCTTACGTATTTGTAAATAACTATAACACGAGACTACAAATTGGTGTCAGAATTAGATGACGGGGTCGTTAACTAGGCAAAGATTTATACGCAACGAGTTACTCTTGAAAACGTTGATCACCTCTTTCCCTTTTCTTATAACACTGCCAAGAAAACTTGTCGTCTGTTTTTTAGTTACGAGTATATAGTCAAATGTGATGTAGTATATTTCTTTTTTTAAAAGCCGTTTTATGGGAACAGAAATTGATTTATATTTTAAGGCCTCAAGACGGAAGCTACCAAATTACTTCATAGCAATAACACAACAGATAGTTTAGATATCATGGCACTATCTGAACAGTATAGGATAATGCCGCCAATCAAATGGTTCCCAAAACACAAGCTATTCGTAGCTCCAACTCCGCCGGTGTAAACACACCACAATCTCAACATTACACTGCAATTTCTCTCCCTGGAGCTCTAGTCTGGAATGACTTCTAATAACGCCTGTCGAGCAAAGATTCAACGACATAATCACACTAAAAGCATCGGGTTTTATCCGACAAACGTTGGAACTCCTATCTGAATGATTTTCTACGTACCTCTTGTAGTTGATTACAGCGGAAAATTTGGATCCAACTTGAACTTTGACAATAAATGTTACACTTGAGAAGTGGTTCTTTATAGTAATGAATTAAGTTACATTCGGATTTTAATTTGGTATGTATATCTATGTATATTATATTAATAATATTTTAAAAAATTATCACCAATGAATATTCAACTTAAATACATCATTACAAAAAATTATTGCAGAATTATTTTTGTTAATGGAACTTAAAAAGGCAAATCTAAGCTTGACGAGTCGTTTATAATCGTATTTATTATAAACTTTGTCCCACTTTATAGTAAATCGAACATTTTTCGTTTTGTATGCGTAGTTTTGAACAATTAAATTTCAACCATAAATAAAATAAACGGAAGCAGAATTGAAAACAAAATCTGTTGCCTGTGTATGCATGTGTAAGGAAATTTTTGTTCATTTGTTGTGGTGTCCATTCTACGTAAATTATCCCTTTCTTTAAAAGAAAGAGTTACATCTTGACAAGAATGTAAACTTTATCAAATGCAAACATA
Source organism: Carcina quercana (assembly GCA_910589575.2). Lineage (NCBI taxonomy): Eukaryota > Metazoa > Arthropoda > Insecta > Lepidoptera > Depressariidae > Carcina > Carcina quercana. The sequence goes on along the minus strand of OU342434.1, from coordinate 4,323,625 downwards.
AAATTTACAGCGATAATAAAGATAATTATTTCAGAGCCTAGATCAAAGTGCACATTAGTATATTTTTCCGTAACAAAGAACTTTATTTATGTACAAATAAATAATTTTACCAAGTGCCATATTTGAAATTCTAAATTTATAAGCTGCATTTTTAAGCCATCATCACGCTTTGATACCTCTCTTTAAGCACCCTAATGAAACTGGCCATAAATCGTCGCAAATATTTTCATTTAAATTTCGAGGGGATCATATCGCTCGGAGGCAGCTCGGCAAGTATGCCACGTTAATGAAAGGCATTCCTCCACTACGTGACCCCGGGCTAAAGTTAAAGTATCCACATGCATCATGTTGAAACGAAAATACTTTATAAAGACATTTATTTAGTCAGGAGTTAATAAGTGAATCTAATATGCATACTTTGTAAATAATAAATCATTTTGCTGAATATTTATATAAGTACAAAGAAAACAAAAAAGTTTTATAAATGTGAAAGTAAAGAAAAACAATAATTTATCACAGAGTGTAGAAGTCAGTCTTATCCAACATTGGTGATTTTAATTGAATATTATGTTTAGTACTTTTATGCATCCTTTAAGAAAATCTGTCAAAACAAACACAGTTTCAGTAAAGTGATCTGATTTCAAGAAAACATCCACCCATTTATAAAACTTTAACAAAACGTAAGTAAATTTTGTCAATGCTCAGTGGCTCACTCAAACCGAGAGAAGCCTTTTCAAGCTGGATTTAAAAATAAAACCAGAATTTTTTTAATGAATTGTATACCCCATTTTTTCTACATCATAAATTTGCATGATGTATGGTTGATACCATACATTTAGCTTTAGAATAGAACCGTCTTACGTCATCACATTGGTGTCCTAAATGGCGACTAATCGAAAATGTATTTAGGGCGATCGGCAGCATGACAATTTTTATTTATTGCAATCAGTAGTGATTATGGAAAATCTCCCATAAAAAGTCAGATGAGGTGATTTATGGCACTCATGTCCAACAGTGGAGTTATATAGACGGCTATGTAAGACCCCGACGGAATGATAGACATCGATAACCTCTCCGTATGATTTTCCAAAATCACCACGGTCGCCAAGTTTCTCCTCAAATTTCCTTCATAGCCTATTAAGACATTCAGGGGAAGACATGGGTGATCCCCTTCTAAAGCCAACCGTAACATCAAGCCTGGTACGTTTATGGATGTAGTAAGAGTGCACTCATAAAACGCGCATCGATTTTATTAGAAGACTTAACGGCACCTTCATCTCAAGGGAGATAAGGGCCGACCCAATTTCCTAAACAGTACGTAGGCACGTCCTGACACACTCGACTTAATAATAAGCAAATTGGGTGCAAACGAAACATACGTGCCGTGGTGTTAGGGTTATTGACGGAGACGTGTTATTTTTGTAGCTTTTGCGAGAAGGGCTTAGTTTGTCCTTATTCTAGGAGAGCCAATTAAGTTAATGACGTTTTCAATATGTCATCATCATCATCAACAGCAAGTATTTTTGTGGACATGAGCCTCCCTCAAAGTTTGCCGCTTAATTCTTTCCTAGAAACGCTTAGCAGACGGTTTGATGATTGATAAACAATCGGCCAAGTGCGAGTTGTTATGCGCCTAAATACCATTTTCGCTTTAGTTTTGCTATGCGTCACTAAAACGCACGTCTCAAAAAATCGCGTCGGTACGGATCCTGAGATACAGCCTGGTGACAGACAGACAGACGGACAGCGGAGTCTTAATAGGATCCCGTTGGTTACCCTTTGGGTACGGAATTTTAAATAAAAAGGTACATGCTACTGCTGATCCATTGGATGACATTAGCATAATATGAAATGTTTAAAATCACTACAACAAAGAATAATAAAGAAGTTTGGTTCTTACTTTTGCTTTTTAATTATATAGTTTTGTTACGATTGTTCAAGTGAATAAAATGTAATAATTAAATTAAAGTTTTTAAAGTTTTTTTGGAACACGTACATAACTGACTGACATATAGGTGTCTTCTTAAAAATGCGAAAGCAAGTTTGTTTGTGTGCCCTTCAAAATTTCAGTTTGTAAGAGAGTCATAATGACTTGATTTTTTGTAAAGGGATAGTTAAAGGGGCCGAAAGGCTACAAGATAATTTTTATCCCGTTTGAACAAGTGGTTCCCGTCGGATAATTGTTGAAATCTACGCGGACTAAGTCACGGACAAAATCCAGTAAAATTACTGTAAATTAACGCAGTCCACTCATGAAACCTTAACAAAGGCCCTGATATTGTACAGAAAGAGAGTTATATCGGAACTTTGTTCTATGTAAAATTAGCTTTATATTTTACAAATGGCAGTTGTGAAGGGCGGAAGGGACCGTAAATAAGCATGCCATTTGTTTACATGATGAACGATGAGGAGCTAAATTCTTTAGAGCGTTTTCTGTTTACATGAAAGGGAACAACACAGCATGAATGGAATGTATGAATTAATGGTGGTAGAGTTTGTGTGTTATTTGTTCGTTATATCTCTTAGTGACTTGTGAGAGACACTACTAAGAGTTTTGCATGTTGGATAATACAATTCTGTGATCTGAATGAAATTCGACACACAAATAAAAGATATGTTTCAAATTCGGCCTGCACTTGTACACTATCTACAAAATTAAGTAATAATCTAAATATGTATAGAAAAATACTCGCATTACATTTTTGCGTTTATTTTAATAGTACAAAATCATTCTTTTTGTACTAAGTGACAGCGTCAAATGTCATTTTATTGACGCCATCTTTTTTTAACGTCTTACCTGTTTCGTGCGTTATATATGTTTTTGTACAAATAAACTAAACCGAAATATACAAAAATGGTAATTAAATTACTTTTATTTGATTATGGACTTTTAAAATTATAAGAGTAGAAGACCAGGCCTTGGCTCCATACATTCGCGGAACGTGTCATTTGCTGTGGGAAATATATTCTTGCGAAGCAGATGTTATCGCCAATAAATGATTTTGCAAACACTTGTCAAAAGATTAATTGGTCAAATACGTAATTCGTCAAATTCTATTTTTGACATATCTCTAACTTGTCAAATTCACTATTGGTACAGGTTAGTAAAGTAACTATAAGGATATAGATACGTATAAATTAGATATGCATACAGTAATTTGTGAGTGGTTACGCAAAAGGGTATAGGGTTTGTCTAAAATCTAAATGAGTGTCACCTCTTAAATAAATTTTAATTAAAAAAAACTGCTTTACCTAAAATATACTGAATAGACCAAAACAAAGCTGAAAGATCACTGAATCAAAATTCATAAAAAAAACGTTTAAACCTTCAGGTTCATTTTTGCGTAACAACTCACAATTTAATGATTTACTTCTTTTTATTAGCCACAAACTTTTTTCTAACTATTTAATTTTTTGGTACGGGTGTCAGATTTATCTTTAATCATACTTTAATTAATTGATTCTTGCACATAATTCTAGGTCAACAGGAATTACCCTACAGGTTTTGATTCCCCTGCGAGTTTCAAAATATGCAGCATCAACAGCCGTATTTTTTGATCGTTTTATCACAGCTCCATGGGATTGCTGACCTAACACCTTCTAGAGTTCCTGAGAAAACGGACCCTATGAGTGATCGTATAAGGGTTTCTTTTTACTTTTGAAATATGTAACCCTAAAAAAGAAACAGAAATTCAATTGCTTATCCGCAGAAACAGTCATTACTCGGCAATGCAATAAACGTCGAATGCAGTGATCCCAAATCCTGCTCTCGTTTAGTAACAAGGAAAATAAAAGGGACGTCGAGCAACAAGTTCCAACAAAGACACTCGTCCCAATGCAATGTCCTCCGAGACACTTGGGCTTATTAATGTCCTCATTTCTCTGGCTTTTATTTCGTGACATTTAATAAACACTTCTGTTGGTAAATGCCTTATTTACATTTTTTTATGAATGGCCCCTCCCTCGCTTAAGGCTGCACTGCATTCGGTGGTGCCATCAATCTTTTGTTATAATTTTTTTAGCAAATCACACTGTCGTACTCTATGTATTACGTACTGTCGTATACATGTGGATGTGGGTTTATTTGTTTGTCGCCTTTTGGCGCTTTAAAGGGACCACCCGTTGTCGATAAAATTTGTAATAATTTTATTTGTACCCTATCAGGCGGAGCAAACAATCGCCTAATCACATACATTTGATCAGAGGAGGTAAGTTAATAAATCAACCCCTTGCGTTTTTTTAAATCTTTATAATCGGCATCGTGATAAAGACGAAAATTCTAATAAATATATTTTCTCCTCACTAGCTCGGTAGGCTTAATTGTTTATTCGAAATTCGAAAAAGAGCTTTTGCACGCTTGCGTGGAAAGAGTCTTTGAAATTCGAACATGACGATGATGAAATTGACTGTTTCTATCGATAAAAGATGTTGTTGTAAAATTCATCCCATAGGGACAGGCAAAGTACATTAAGCCATACAGCCTAGTCTGTCGATTAAAGAGTATTGAATGACGTTTTTTTTTAAACATACATTAAACAAATAGTGAAATTATAATAATTATTTTTGATAATAATGATATTATTGTGTTCCGGTTAGCTTTTGGAACATGTAAATGCAGTAAAAAGTATCTAATAAAACATACACAAGATCTTTGTATAAACTTCTGCGGTTTTTGATAGCCTGGTACTTAAAAATATTTTTTAGAAAGAAAAGGTTCTTTATAGACAAACGTAAAACAAAGTGATTCTTTACATGGTTCCATTTTTGCTTTTGAGGTACGGAGCCCTAAAAATATCTACGAGCATGTTTCAACACACATCACAGTTGTCATTTCCAACGTTAATAACGGATTCACATGGATGATACAACAAATGAGAGGCAATTTTTAAAAGAATTATAATTTGTATTCAGAATTTTAATATGTAACACTTATAATTTAGTTACAAATTCAAACTGGTTCCAGAAATGGTACTTGAATTAACGCACAAATCATATAATGTAAACGAACTGTATAATGTATACATTCGCATAATTTATATGTACCTGACGTCACTATATAGTAAAAATTGATAATGTAGGAGTTGCAGGAATCTGAACAAGGGAGAGTGGAGCGATGTCGTTGAATACACTAGTATATATATACACGTAAATACGCCCCCATAAAAGAAAACGAAATATTTCTATGTCCGATTTTATGTAAGTCCCTTCTATAGGCCTTTGGTCCCAGATGCCTACTCTAGTAAAATTTACATCGCCCTCCTGAAAGGTTCAATCTGCGTGAAAGGAAAAAAGTAGTCCGAGTCGATAAACATAGCGCCGTGCGAGGATGACTTGGTGCGTGATATTGTATGTCAAAAACACGGGGAGGGCACAGAAATTGTCTTTTTAGACGAGATTCCTATCAAAGGTGCAACTAGACTTCGCAGAGGTTGAATGGATGTAATAACTGACTATTTATAGGTACTATTTATATACTCATCACACTTGCTAGCTGAAATGTTCAGTACTGATTTACAACTTTCTCTATTGATGTCCGTCTTATTTATATAATCAACCGACTTCCAAAAAGGAGTAGGTTATCAATTCGAGGTATATGTATTTTCATGTTCATCATCATCATCAACACCCTATATACGTCCCCACTGCAGGGGCTCAGGCCTACTCTCCTACAGAGAGAGTATGGGCCATAGTCCACCAGGCGGGCCCAGTGCGAATTGGCAGGCTTCACATGCCACAAGACATGCAGGTTTCCTTACGATGTTTTCCTTCACCGTTAAGCAATCGGATAATGTTTTACTATTTGAAAGCACTAGCTTAGTTAGTTTTTATTTCAATTTGGCCTAGTTCTGACAATGTCATCCATGATAAAGCCACATAAGTCTTAAATTTGCTTTAGACTTTTAGGGCAATTGAAGTCTGTTTCTAGTACTTTTTGAACGCGTTAACTCGTTCTAAAGAAAATCGTGTACACAAAATTGTGTTTTCAAAGCATAAGTAGGTATTTCTAGGTAAATGTGTATCACCCTCGATCTCATCGTCACTTGTTCCATTGCAAGCGTCTCGTCCTTACTAATAATCCTATGTAGGACGTGTATATTATTGTAAAAAAAAGTATTAACATAAATATTTAATGTGGTCCAGGAGTGGATTTTAAAATCCCTACGCAACAAGGTAATAAAACTGGGTTTTATCCGCCTAAACATACCCCAAAAGGCAAATGTTTAGATGTTTTTATTAATTTTCCTATCAAGCGAAGTTTTTCAAATAATGTATAAAAAAAGCTGTCTTCAAATTAAAGAATAATTTATAACATTTATGATTTTTAAAGGAGTTAGATTGAATTTGTCAACCCTCTTTCTTAGTTCACTGAATGGGGTGATATTTTCGACGAATAATTTTTGAAAATAGAATCCGCATACATGGTACAGCACTACACAAAACTTTTTAACGAAAACGAACTCTTTGAAAAATGATAGTGAACCTACAAATGGGATTACTTTTTTGATGAGAAACTACTGTAGTACACTCAGCCTTTCAGTCGCGAGTTTGTGAGTACTTCACATGTTTTCCCGGTAAGTGATTTCCACCTGTGTGGTGTGGAAATAATATTGAAAGACGTCAGAAGATTGACGTTGAAAATAATATCCAGGTCACACTGATCGGCTTGACAAGTGGGAATAGAGGAAAATGAATAGTAAAATCAATTTTATATGAAGACTTTATTAATTAATAAAATTTGCGTCGTTCCGATTGGTTCATGAAATCGTTATTTAAAAATCGAATGTTTGACTTGAATCTAATTCTATAACTGATTTAACTTTATAAATTAACTAGAGAGTATTCATAAAAAGCCACTCATTCACCCAGTAACGAATACACAATGACTCACAAAATGTCCGCGTCGAATTTCATGAAATACAATTTTACCTAACAAAGAGAAATTGTACCTCCCGCACGAAGTCTCAAATCGTGTTCATCTTCAAATTAATCAAACAGACGTCGTATTTACGTCAGATTTTCGCTAATTAATTTATCATCCAGAGAACCTATTCAAAGAAAAATAATCTTCAAGGGTAATTAACTGAGTACAGCGTCACATAAATAGTAGAATTTGATAGGAGCGTAAATCAGGCTCATCTAAATACATGTCAGGTGAATTTACGACAGTACGTGGACGTCAAGAATTGTAGGTACGTGCTTTTTAAGGCCCAAAGGTTTTCTGTATATAGCAGAAATTTACATATGCATAAACTTGCTAGCACATAATTTATATGAAATATCTTGTCTACCATATATATAAAAACGTAGGAATACTATTTATATTGTCAATGATGATAATGGAGGCTCGCATCCAACATTGCAGTATACTAAAGCAGCTTATAATGATGAAATCATTTTTTTATCCCCTACTGTCTGGAAAGTAAGCATTTTATCATCTAAGAAACGGGATGAAGATAGCATTTCCTTCCCTAGGGAAGAAAATATATTTTTTTTTATTACTTGAATTTATACATATTCGAGGTTCCAAACACACAGCTCACAAAGCTTCGAAATTAAATAAGTGTAGCACTAAAGCCGTACTGGTAAACTCACTATGTACCACAGCACGCGTTATTTAATTTTCCAATTATTTGTTGCTTCCGTGAATTCCAAGAAAAACATTTTCATGAAACAGCAAGTGCATAGCGTCCGGGGTGCGGCAGTAATTGGAACGATGGGCTATCTCGACGGATATTGTTTCCGCCCAAGCGATTTGATAGGGGAGTTCATACGCGTCATTCTAGCTTTACTGTGAATAGGTTCAAATATTGTCAACTGCGACTGTATGATAATTAACAACTGCATGAACATACTCTTCCTTTGTAAATTGGCATATCGAAGTTTACTATATAATACGGATTTTCTCTCCTGAAATTTTTCCTAAGTCACAAAATATAATCTGTATGCAAGTTGCCCGGGATCGGTCTTAGGCCTATGTCCAGCTTTGGACTTTTCCCAGGCGATGAAGATGATTATCTCTCTACTCAACGATCCCCGCAAGTACGTCATAATTGTCATAATTTCTTTGTCTAAGGCACAACGAATCGTAAAATAACAAATAAGAAGTGATTAGCATAGAAAAAGGAAAATTTTTATTTCGTGGGGAAATTTTCGATATCCACCCCGACAGAATCCGGCACGTTACATATACCCATACAAAGGTCACTCTTCTATAGTCCGTTCGCTTAGATAGTGTCGGTACACCCGAACAGTATATGTGATTATTGTAACAATTATAAAACCAGAATTTAGACATCAAAAATTATTTAATCGTATAAACAAAAATAATTTACACATGACGGAGCATAAAATTTAACAGTCACATCAAAGTCTCAAACTCAACTTCAATGCGAAGCCTCGATACAAAATGCCAAATTCATCACCATTCAGCTTTCTTTGATATTGCTTCGATTCGCTGACTGAAACTTCAAAGTTTCAAATTTTTCAAAGGCGACACCTTCTAAGCGAACATACTTTACAAGAGCCCTATCCATAGTGTACTTATACCATCCCTTTCAACCCAAAATGCAACGCGTACTAGTGTCAATGAATGCAGAGCCACCCACCCCAACAGACAGGGAAATCTGCGTATGTTTGTGGGAAACAGTCGAGCGGGCGAGGGGCCAGGCAGTCTACTTGCCGACGCCGGCCGGCGAGCACAGCTGGGGCACCGGGGTCCCACGCACGCGACGACGTGGGTCACTCAGTGGTCCCGCGGACGAACTTCGCGGGTTACAGTGATAGTGGTGGTGTCACACATGTCCCAGTGTTTTACTTTGATGAGTTGATTTGAGGTAATTTGATGAATTTTTGTGGATACTTGGTTGATTTAATTGTTTTAAAGAAGCTGTAATAATTATAATGCGTTTTACAATTTATATACTTAATCACAGGCACTAATAATTTAATTAATAAAAAAAATATTTTGGTATAAATAAAAAATTAAGATTTATTTATTTTTACACTCATTATAAACCGATAAACGTCCACTTTTTACTTAATTAGTAACATATCATTAACGTAAAAATTCTACGGTTTATGTTTCAATTCAGATTTTTTTTAGTTTAGCAGACTTCAAACAGTGGTGCTCAAATTCATTGCGAGAAAACTTAAAAACAACGGAAAGTCATAATTGAAATAGATTTTATTATTATTATGCCAAAAGACTATTTTTATATGTTTTTAATATCATTTGCTCAAATGTTAGTGGATCTGAAGCAATATCAATAATAGGTCTCTAAGCATGAAGTAGTCGTTTTGTAATATTGCCAACTTTGAAGAGGAGTTACTCGTATTGAGTATAGTTTGCAGTTTTACTTAAGGTTTGTGATAGATTGAAGCTATGCCATTGTTGTAGGTTTTTGTTAGATATTTTTACAACATTACGGTTTTTTTAAAATATGCGTCTTTAAAAAAACTTGATCCATCGTTGCAGCAGAGCAACGCAAATGGCACACTATATACATTGCGACTAATGTACAAATTACTATAAATAAACGAATATTGAATTTTATTACCTCAGAACAGAAATCTAAAAACAGATGACTGAATTGTCTATCAGTGAGTAATAACTAGATAATAAAGGAAATAAACGTTCGTAAATTAGTAATTATCAGCTAGGAAAACCGGCAATTATAAATCTAGGAAAAATTGATATGCATTGATATGTCATGAACATTATGTATTGTTTATTAATTATTTATATATATGTATCAAATTGTATCAAGAGCGTGCCCTTGTTCAAGGATTAGTATGACCCAAATAAGTCCTTTCAATTTGCCTATTTAACTAATTCAGCTCATAATAGTAGCCTATAATTTACAAAATTTCTTGCAGTACCCTCTTAAGACCTGATTGAAATGAATGAAATATAGGAACTGATATTTGTGATTTATCTCGACGTCATACATTAAAACAGAGTTTTTCAGAACCCTCGTTATAGACAAAATAGCTGGCATTGCAAGCGAGGTCTTGTAGCCCTTTAAACGTACACCCTCATAAACATTTGATAACACGGAAATCATTGCATTAGCGGAATTAAATGACGTAAGCCGTAAATGTTTTAACGTTTATCTTGTTTTGACGAGAACCGTTAAAAATAAATGTGAATGAGCGGCATAAAAATTGAGGCCCGGGCTTTGAGCCACAATTTATGTCATGCAAGAGGGATTTTAGAATTAGTTAGCATTTTATATGGAAGCCTGTTAAACTCGCATCGAGCTAAGGGACGTAACAAATCACTGTGTATTTCTAAGCCTTAGTTACTTGTGTTTATGTTTGCTTCTAAACCTAAATAAATGTTTATTGACCTTCAGGCTCCAGAATTGGTCTGCCAGTGGTTGTGGTTGAAGTCGAGTTACGGAAAATTCTGGATGATTCCGTATACTTATGTGTCTACGTCGTGTACGTATGTGTCTATGAAGGCGTCGGTGGCACAATGGATAAGGCGCGGACTCTCAATCTGAGGGTACCGGGTTCGAATCCAGCCGTGTACCTATGAATTGTTTTTCAATTCAAGTACATTATCCGATTGCTTAACGGTGAAGGAAAACATCGTGAGGAAACCTGCATGTCTTGAACAGGCATGTGAAGTCCGCCGATCCGCACTGGGCCCGCGTGGTGGACTATGGCCCATACACTCTCTGTAGGAGAGTAGGCCTGAGCCCCTCCAGTGGGGACATATATAGGCTGTTGATGATGATGTGTCTACGGCATCATACTGTTTACTAATCAATTCATCTGTTGGTGCCTGTCGAGCATGTTACATCCCTTCAAAACTAACCTAAAAACTAATTTTCTTGTACACATTATTATTATTGTTTTGACTATTGTTTATCCATTACATGTTTAATATGTTTTTATATATTTACTAGAATTAGAGAATGTTTTTATCATATTTATGTAGCACCATTTATCCCTCATTAATTTATACGATTCTACTGCTCTCAGTAAAAGGCCGCCTTCGTGCACCTTTCTGTATTATTTTTTTCTGTTGTTTTTTGTGAGTGTGCAATATAGTTGATTTGAATTTGAAAAGGCAATCTATGGAAAGCATTTAGTGATCACGCTCACGCGTTCAAAAAATCTTTTTTTTATGATGTACCGCAAATTAGTAAAATTATGTTGAGGTTATTATTTGCTAAATTAATTTTTTTATCAATCTTGAGATGTATCATTCAGAAGCTCAAAAACTCCACCATCCTGTGCGAAGGGCCCTCGCCACTTGAATAATGAAAGGGCTACCGGCTAGATTCTTCTTTTCACAAAATTATACGGCGTCCGCCTTCAAAATCGATTCAATCCGAGGAATAAGTTCTACTCTATTATACTCTGACCTCCTGGTAGAAAGGTTCAAGGGGCGTTCTACTGACTGGAACAATATAAAAAGATTTTTCTTTAGAGGAAAAGCCGATTTTATACAATTTTGACTCGCATAGAAACAGACATCGGTTTTGTACACTTGAGTACAAAAATATGTATCCACTGCTGTACCATGTCACATTCACCCTTGCTTGTTGCTATGTAGTGTGTTGAAGGAAATGTCATTTAAAGATGAATGTGACATGGTTCAAAAGTGGATACATATTTTTGTACTCGAGTGCACATACACGTGGCGCCATGAAATTGTCGCATCCCTGGAATAATTGAAACTGGAAAACATATAAAACCTTACTTTTTGGTTAGAGATTTCATATATAATCTCAAAATTTAATTCGATTTCATTAATTAATTGATATGTTTATTTCCACATGACAAAATCACAATTTGGAGTGTAATGAAACATATAATCATATAGTAATGTCAACATTTATATGTTTTCACATACATACCTCATTTTAAAAGACGGAATGCAGTCAGGATTTCTGCTTTTTGTTGAATTCAAACTGTAATTCTAGTAAAGAACGTGTTGTGGATGTTATACATATAAAGTGCTCCCAAAATATTACTCTCCGAGTAGTAACACAATAATCATAGTATAATTCAATGGTTCCTTGAGATTCATTCAACTGGACTCCCCTGAATATATAGATTTTCGGATAATTTGTTAACATCCTGACAAACGTTTCATGTAAACCTAAAGTGAATTCGTTTTTCCGGCCGCGATATGAAACCCTGGGTTAAGTCGATCGGATTAAACCTCAGTTTCTCTTCAATTTCTTGAATTGGTATCAGAAAAGTACGATTTCTTTGCTAGACCTATGTAAACTTGAAATTGGTACTCAGAAATAAAATATAAATGAATATAATCAAAGAAATAGAGTATTGTTCAATTCTATTTCAAACTTGAAATCTGATTGGCTCTCTAGTAGGAAAGGACTATGCGGAGACCAATTTATATTGCGAATCGAACATCAATTAAATTATTTCGCTTGATAAATCTCTTCCAATCACGTTATAATTTCATGGATCTGTAACTCCAGAATATAATAGTGAAATAAAATGTTTTTTTGCAATCATATACTGAGAGTCCCAAAGTGCCAATGTGGAATTTTTGTGCCAATTATTTTTGTTGTTATTCTATAATAATATTTTTAAAATGGGTTGAAGCATTATACGATAGGACTGTCATCTGAACTGAATATCTGCACAACACCTTTCATTTTGGTCAAAACACGACTAGTTTAGATTGTGGATAGTAGGTAAGTCAGTAGTATTCGAGTAATATAGTTATCGAATTTTAACCACCTCTTGGCCTGGAAACCGCCATAGTCGCCAATTACACCCTTGGAACAAATGAGGTGCTTCTCAAAAGCCGAAATGAATTACAATCACATGAATGCACCTGCACTAATTTTGAATACGATGAAAGCGATGGATATGAAATTACTAGTAAGAATAAAATAGATCGCTCCTAGAAGTGGTAAAAGAAAAAAAAATGGCATACCAAGAGATTGGTTGGAGAAGGAAGATGTCCTACAGGATGGAGAAGACTAGATAGCATGAGTGGAATAAACTAGGGTAGGCATATGTCAGAGGACAACCTGGCCACCAAACTGGTTGCTGAAGATTGTTAACTTTAATATAGCTGTTTGAATTAAGATTTAAAATACTATAAGTTAAAATTGTACTTGATTGGTCAGCGAATAAAGGCTTTCTTGATTTGATTGATTTGAAAAGAGATCGCCGCGTCTTGACCGAATATCTGTCAGTAGTTGCCCAATGAGTTTGCCCTAATACAATTCCTTGGAAGTACTAAAAGGCAATTGAGAGATGCCAGTATCATTTCTGTGAAATTGACATCTAAACACCTAAAGCTCAGTTCTGGTTGGCACTAGACCCAGTTTGAACCGATGTACGGGATGCGTACAATAACAAAATATAGCTAACCAAACACGAATCCAACTTGATTGTTACCCTCGTCAATACTCTATCAGATGTAGGTTAATTGAAATCTCAAACAAATAAGCATCCTGGTAATTAACATGTAAAATAAATGGTATTCAAGACAAAAGTACAAATTAATGAAGCCTTAATTTAACGAGGCATTGATTATGTTTTCTGCAACAAAACAGTATAAAACAGTCTCTGTTATGTGACAAAACAGTGCTATTGCTACTGTTTTAATGGGTGCATTTAATAACATGGTGATATTAGTTATGCGAAAAAAGAGCATTATTTCAATCGAAACTTGCGTCTACGTATTTTGAAGTAAATTCACGAAATATCATTTTTTATGAATCTCGTCTTCTTGAGATTTTTATGTGCGCAACCGTTTTTTTTTTCTCGTTTTTTTTTCTTCACCTTTTCCTCCCTTTACCTTAACCATTGCTATTAAGCGGCAAAAATAAGTTTGCAAATACTCGTAAGAGATCTGTACAGCAAACATACATACAACAATCAAAGAATACATAATCTTTCCATGAAAAAAACCATCATCATTTAAATAGTATTTATATAAGTTGATGTAAAGCTTACTAAGCCATATTACGTCGTAAATTTTAGTTCTAACGGTCTGTTGTTGTACGAAAACCGAAACTTCCTCAACAATGAATTCGTAAATGCGGTTTCAAACAGAACGTCCGCGGAAGGTGTCAACAAAGACACCCGTAAAAATTCGCATTTCAGGACCGTTGGCAGCTTTAACCACTATCTAAACATAGAATCTAACAGTAAATATCGTGATAGGGTACAGAGACGTCGCGGGCAGGCACCGCCTGTCGCGTTCCAGCGTTATGCCTGGAAGACTTCGACTGTTAAAAGCTATGGACACACAACTTTTCGCGTTTTGAGTTCCATTGCTTTTTTAATATACATGAAATATGTCTATACTTGATGCTATTCGTTCATTAATTTATTGTTTCATTAAAATTATACAAATTGTGTTTTTACTTTATATTAGTGACGCGAAGTGGGTACAAGGTACATGCTCACCTAGAAACTTAACTCTGGCCTTGAAAAGATGTATATTCTTGCGCTCAGGAAACACTGAAGAAACACATAAACTATTCCGATACAAATAATCAAGTTATTCTGACTCACTGCTACCACGTGAAGGAAGGACAAACAAACACTTTCGCATTTATAATATTAGTACGGATAGTACATATATGGATGTCACTGGGGCATATATTAACTCTATGATTAGGGGGCCACAGTCAAAACACAAAATAAATTCATATGTGTGTCTTTAGTTCAATAATAACATTTGGACCTAGAAAAAAAATACAGAGTAATTTTCTAGATTAATTGTTTTGTAACTATTATTTAAAACAATACAACACAACAAATGTCAAAGTAACGTCAACTAGGGGTTGATAACCTACATTCAATGAATCATATATGTATGCAGTAAACACAACGTCTATGATTTGTGTTTAGTTTTAGCCTACAAACGAAAAACAGCTACAGCTGATAACAATACCTGTTTTATTGATGATTCCGTGTCTTTTAACCTCATTTCTTTTGATACTGGCATGGTCGTAAAATAGAGTTTTTCAAGACCCTGCATACTCTACTCTACTAGGGGAGGTAGTACCGGCTTTGCGCAGGTTCTGATCGGACGTGAAACATCGAATCAAAGTGCGTTTAGAACTATTTCAAATTTTAAATTATACTGGAAATTTGTGTTCCCTTGGCAACGGACTGCAATCTGTAAGTTCAAGCAATTTTTACATTCCAAATAAAAAATGTTTATAAGACGGCACTTTTCATTTTTTGCTGTACATAAACAAAACCTTTAAATTTTAATTATTACATATGCATTTAGACAGAATCACGGTCTTTATGTTTGACGATTTCGCTGTGTAAGGAAGCTACTTGCTAAATTTCAAGTTTGTAGCGTTTATAGTTTCGGAGATATCGTGATGAGTCAGTGGGTAGTATTTGGTTTACGGATACGATATATGTATTTGTTATATATTTTAACTAAAAAGGCTAAAATTATTCTAATATATAAAACATACTTTATATTACAAAATTTAAAAAATAAATTATAATATTATTTATTTCTCTAAAAAACAAGAAGCAAATAAAGCATAAAATAATAAATATATTCCCGCATGAATTCGTTCAGGTTGATATTGTGGTTATATATATTTTGTGGTTGCAAAATACGACTAAGAAATTGGACAAACAATTATAATAAAACATAACCGCCTTCATAATACATCAATACAGGAACCGCATCACGTAAACCGTGATCGATTGTATTCAGCTATTCCCTTCAAACGCTTTATCGAATCCGGATGGAGCCTTCCAATGCAGAAGCTTACGGTATTGTGTATGGGACAGATTTATGCCGAGCGCAAATGAAAAGTGTTGCGAGACTCCTCGATGTTGAAAAAAGTCTCATAAGAATTTCGGGTCGAGAATGGTAGGGAAATACCTACATTTCTCAAGGTATCCAAACCTTGAGAATTTCGGGTCGAGAATGGTAGGGAAATACCTACATTTCTCAAGGTATCCAAACCTTGAGAATTTCGGGTCGAGAATGGTAGGGAAATACCTACATTTCTCAAGGTATCCAAACCTTGAGAATTTCGGGTCGAGAATGGTAGGGAAATACCTACATTTCTCAAGGTATCCAAACCTTGAGAATTTCGGGTCGAGAATGGTAGGGAAATACCTACATTTCTCAAGGTATCCAAACCTTGAGAATTTCGGGTCGAGAATGGTAGGGAAATACCTACATTTCTCAAGGTATCCAAACCTTGAGAATTTCGGGTCGAGAATGGTAGGGAAATACCTACATTTCTCAAGGTATCCAAACCTTAAGAATTTCGGGTCGAGAATGGTAGGGAAATACCTACATTTCTCAAGGTATCCAAACCTTGAGAATTTCGGGTCGAGAATGGTAGGGAAATACCTACATTTCTCAAGGTATCCAAACCTTGAGAATTTCGGGTCGAGAATGGCAGGGAAATACCTACATTTCTCAAGGTTTGGATTACTCTTTACAAAAGAGTATTTACTAGTAGTATCATCATCATCATTTAGAGTATCACCATCATCATTTAGGAAACTTCCACAGCAAGGTATAGGCCTCCATAAAAGGTATCGTGTGGTGACCCACGTACCGGGAAACGTGTACTGGGCCTATTCGAGTCACTATATGTAAGTGGCTCGGGGACGGTCAATGTGGTATAGCATGGAGGAAGTCTATGCACTAGTAGTAACATAGATAGTTGTAGTAAAAGTTCGAGTTGACGGTCGTTTTGGTCGATTGTCGCATGTTACTTATTTCTGAAAAAGTGTGTGTCTGTGTGTGCCATAATATATAAGACTAGCTTCCGCCCGCGACTTTGTCCGCGTGTTCTTTAGGATTTATTCTACTTGTTCGATAGGCTTAGAAGGCATCTATCTCCATTTCCAGCATAAGGTACAAAATAGTGTTTATTCTGTTACGTAGGCTAATAGTTTAAAGAAACAAAAGAAATTTCAATATCTGACATTCAAATAGTCTTCACACTAATATTATAATCGCGAAAGTTTGTATATACGAATTACATATTCTATGGTCGGTTGCTAGGCAACGCGTTTTTGTTATGCCCAAATTGCCCATGTAATCCCACTAATATTATAAGTGTGATTTTATACAATTACACAATATGTCTTTATAAACTATAGCCTATATGTTATTCTGATGTATAAGCTATATTATTGTAAAGTTTCATTCAAATCCATTCAGTAGTTTTTCCGTGAAAGCGTCACAAACATCCAAACATCTAAACATCCAAACTTTCACACTTATAATATTAGTAGGATGTCTGAAACGTTTTGTTACAACCACAACATAGTATGATCAAAGCTGCAAATTCGTGCACGCGTCATCAAATTTTCTGAGAATTATTTACTTATTAACGATGTAATATTATTATCACACTTATAGAGGTATTACTAACTCATATTAGTAATGGTCAAATATTATAAATGCGAATATCTACTGCTTCGATTGATGAATTTGGCACACGACAAGTTTATGGCATGGAGAGATCATTCACGTCACATCTATTTTCATAATCCTTTCGAGAGTGATTTGTTCTCTCAAACAGACAAAAACTTTTATGGAACTTTTATACTATTTTCGTTATCCCATCATATGTAGGAATAAACCTAAACCTACGATACGATCTTTACATAAGACTGTTTAATTAATTTAAAACCCGCTTCAAACAAATTTACGTTCCGCAACTCTAATGAACCGTCCGTTGCGATAAAATACCAAACCCTTTTTGCTCAAGACGGTTTAGTAGGTCAATCCCCTGCTTGTTACTATGAACACGCAGCGGTGCTTATAAAAGCTTGCCCACTGCAATTACTGATTTCCATCTACGCTACTGCAGTGTTACCAGGACTTAAGTTTTACTGCAGTAATAAACAGCGTTTAGCCAGAGTTTGGCAGGCTAATGGAGTATCAAATTGAAAATTTTAGTCAGTGGTTGATTTTCCATTATCGATAATTATACATTTGCATTCATCTGATTTTGACGTCGACGAAATTTTTTAATTTTTAGTGCTTTAAACATGACTGTACTGTTTGTTTATTTTTTGCTTCATTGCTTTCGTAACTTCCCTAACTAACAAGAAGTTCGATAGAAATCTGGGCACCTACTACAGATGCGTCCGATTAAAATCCAATCAAAATCTTCGGATACATAAAAGCCGCACAATAGCTGAAAGAAAATTTTTTGTAAGTGCCCTGATCATCTAACATATGTTTATAGAAATTCTTGAATTCAGAGTTGAATAAGAATTTTTCGAATCAAATTCAATTATGATTTTATGATTACGGGACGGGGATTTTATTTTGGTAGCTTCTGTTCGACCTTTTCTTCTAAACAAATTCATTATTAACAAAAATACTAAACAGCCATTGAATTAACAGGCCAAATATGATGTATTTAAAGTTTACACAACATATATTACGACTAATTTTGGCCCGCGACTTCGCAAAGACTTAAGAAAATATTCTACGACTACTTGTTTGATCAAAACAAAAAGTAGCCAACATGCTGTTTCGAACCTTCAACTATCCTTACACACAAAAAAAACAAGTCTTTCTAACGTCGTGTTACTACGTGTAGGACAGACAAACAAACAAACATAGGTACTAGAATATTTGTACGGATTACTTCGTGATACTAATTGATATTTCATATTTTGTAAAATTGAATTACGGTACGATAAGTAACAAAATAAACCCAAACTAAACCCATTTCAAATGGCATCACAAACCTCAAAAGGTACGCTTTCATAACCGAACGTAGAATATTAAATATCTCTTTACCGTTAAGTTAAAACGAAGTACCCCTAATCCGCGACAGTCGGCTCTCTATTTACCCTTTTTACCCTAAAGCGTTTATCCTATTATGTATTTTGTGCCGTTTGTTTTAACATCATTGCATTAGTAAATGTTTGCATGTTTATTTGTCGGTGTTTGTTGATTATAAGGTTGATGTTGATATAGTTTGTGGTAGGATTTTTCGGTGAGACCTCTCGCTCACCACCGGTTATCGGTTCTTCGAGCGATGTGGCCTGCCCATAGCGACTTCAGCTCACTGACTCGTCGAGCTATGTCGGTGACCTTCGTTCGTCTATGGATTTCCTCATTCCGGACCTTATCACGTAAAGAAATTCCGAGCATAGCTCGTTCCATTGCTCGCTGAGTGACTTTATATTTTCTACCATCTTATCTCTTTTCTACCATCCGCTAAAATTTTATTTAAAAAATTAGACATATTTCTTTAAATTAGTTATTGTTTGTTTAATCTTATTTACATTTTCACCAAAGGCCTGATTCCATTTTATATTCAAAGGTCTTCCAATAACCTCTATACTTTTACTACAAGGATCTTTCACTGGCTAAAATGCTGATTAAAAGTTGATTCAATTAAAGTTTAGCTAAATTTATGAACTATTCAAAAAATAAGTTTCGGAAACAATAACAGCAGACTTTTTATTATTATAAAATTTAAGTTTCATTTAAAAAAAAAACATTCCCAAAATAGTCAGGTAATTGAATATTGTGTGGTCATGATAATCATCAGCTGTCGGGTGGCTGTTTGTCGGCAGGCTTAACTAACATAGTGGTAAATAGCCAGACAGACAAAGGGTATGCCCAACCCACCAATCCAAGTGCCAGTACGAATCCCTATTGGGAATCGAGCTCGAGACTTTCGGATTATGAATCCAAGCGTGTGTACAGGAGGCGGTTAAGAACCACGAACATTTCTACTCGTATTATCTCAGGAGATCCAGCTTACTTTCACCAGTTCGATGTTTAAACAGTAATATGGACGAAACCACAGAAGCAAACAAGTTTGCTACTGAATTCTTAAGCTGGGATTACGTTCAACAAACATTTCAGGATACCCAAAAGTTATATTGGAGTCCCGGCTTTTCCCACGTTAAACTGGTTAACCCGTGTCTAGGATAGGCGGGCGGGAACTTTATACAAATTCTACTTAATGACTGCGCGTATCGGACAGCCGGTGACGGGCAATTTATCACATCAGACGATATACACACGGACTGACAAGGATTGCCCTACATTCCCTGGAGTAATGAAGTATTAATTGTGCAAATTAATCTAGGCATCCGAATAATGGTAATAATTTTCATACAGGACATTATACTGACTGAAAATATGGACAAAGTTATCTTGTTTATTACAAAGAAACCCTATTTTTTTAGATTATACTCAAAATTGTATCTTATTCAAATCTATAAAAAATAAATAATCCACACTATTTATTATTATAAATGCGAAGGTGACTTCGTTTGTTTGTCCTTCCTTCACGTCGTAACGGACAGTCAGAATGATTTTATTTTCTGTACAGGGATAGTTGAAGGCACGGAAAACCACATAGGCTACTTATTATTTAATCTAGACAAGCAGTTCCTGTGGGATAATTTCTGGTCCCTAAATGAGACTCCAAATTAAGTTTAAACCCATTCATAATAATCGGCTGTAAAAGACAATGTTGGGTATGAGCGTCCCTAATAGATCGCCACGTCAGACTATCCCTGAAGTTATTTGCCGTAATCACCACACTTTACAGGTGGCCGGAGATCGCAGTAAAATGTCGTTGTTACATACTCGGTGGTAAATTTTCTGCCCATCTCCGGAGTTCCTCCTTAATCTTATTTTAAAACGCACACCAGATAAAATGAGGTGGTTCTATTTTTAAATCAACACCACAAGGCCGTTTAAAACAATATCTTATTATTTTAATTTTAAGCTTGACGAGTCATATATAATAACAGGGTTTTGTACCGAATCCCCCTCATCTCTAATTCCAAAGCCCATCGAGTCAGCTTTCACCGGATTAAAATAATTAGGAAACTTACTTCCAAATATCCCAAAACATCAAACACATGGGCTGTGAAATATGAGATGTGTTAAGTGAATCGACCCAAACAGCGGAACTAGTTTTTGTGGACACATCCGACAGTGTGTTACCCATATGACGGGGTACGGTTCGATGACTGGCAAAACTGCTATGAATAACCGGACTCACCCTCGCTGGGCCAAATACCCGTTCATATTTATTAAGAAAGTAGTCCGCGCGCCCATCTTGAGATGATTACAGCAGAAACATATTTTCGTGGGTAATCGATATTCGATGACTCGTTAAGATTTTGTTAATGTTGTCACCGCTTTTAGACCTATTTTGTTACCGAAAATCGGATGTCTCGTCGGGGTATATCGGCGAATTACTTCTAGTTAGTTGCGTCTCCGGATTTTCTCATCACAGACTTTATACCTTAGAGACGTTGCAAGCATAGCTCGATCCATGGCTTACTTTGTTGTAGCATACCATGTGGGTAGGCCTATGTTCAGCAGTGGACGTTTCCCGGCTAACGATGATGATTTAAAAATTGTCACAACAGTTCGGGTAGATTCAGAAGAAGACTGCTGATTTATAATAGATTGTGTAATATCATCCGTCAGCCAGCAGGAGACACTGATTATTTCAAGTCGGTTGAAAAGGAGCAGGTTCTCACTTCGACGGGTATTTTTGAATGTTTGATACCTCAGAACTTTCGACTGGCTGAACCGTTTTTTAACCGACTTCAAAAAAGTAGGAGGTTATTAATTCGACGGGTATGTTTTTTTTTAATGTTTGTTACCTCAGAACTTTTGACTGGGTGAACCGATTTGGATGATTCTTATTTTATTTGAAAGGTGGTGCTTTCCGTGTGGTCCCATTTTAATTTGGTCTAGTACTAAAAATTGCATCCATATGAGAAAACCATAATAAGTCTTAAATTTTCTGCAGACTTTTAGGGCAGTTGAAGTCGCTTTCTAGTTCTTTTTGAACGTGTTAACTTGTTTGAAGTCGGTTTAATTAAAACTCATTGGTACGTACGAGCCAGGATCGAACACAGACCTCGATTGTTCAAGGTCAGTCCTTGTTGTTGTCCTCCGTTCTACCTAACTGAGCTAACACGGCTTTTTTAACGTTATCGCATCCCCGAAAGTAAAATGTTCAAGTATACGTCATTTAGAAAATAGATTACTTAATGCGTGTTTGAACGTATCTAGAATAACTCCTATGAAAGTTCTAAGAATTGTGACAGTCGTAATGTATAGTTGGTATTTACCTGTGAAATATCTGTTTATTTGATTGCTGTAAGTAATACCTAAACTCAGCACAAGACACGACACCCAGCCTCGTCCCACATCTACCGATTCTGTTTCGTTCTGTTACCGGAAGGCTAGAATGCAATACGAAATGTCCCGATCGACACACCTACCGATCCTACCAAGATTGAAACGTTTCAGGCCGTTCTTCTAATTACATCAGATGCTTACGTTTTTGGATAGTTTTCGTATAAAGCATAGACATATTGTCGTATTGAAAGCAATCGTAAAACTGCGAAATGTATTTTTGTAGCACCAGTTGTGACTCGCGTCTTATGAAGATCAAAATGCAACAAAACAAAGAGTACATTGACGTGCCTTTTCAACTTGAGGTCGATAGAATCCCTTTGAGGATCTCCGAGACAGTTAAACGCAGTATTACGTGAACTCATAATGAAATACGAAAAGAAATCCTCTTCCATAAAAGCCGATCAAGTTAGATATTGAACCTCTGGTCAGGAATTCCGTACTATAATAGCTAGCTATTTCGGATGACAGGATGAATAACTTAGTCAGCGTGAAGAATTTCATTATTAATACAATATTTTGTTGACGATACCTTATTACTGGTACGATGGTACATTTAGCCTCCAACAGATTCATTAATAAGGATGCTTAAATATTAAATGTGAAAAAAAAAACTACATGAAAAATATATTTTTTTTTTCATACTTAAATGAATCTGACACTGCTGGATAACGTTAACAATTTAAAATCATATTTCTGAAACAAAAAACAGACGTCATTATCAATTTCACTACAAAGGAAGGCTATAACGACAAGTAATCTTCGTGAGATAAATTTAAAGAAAACAAAAATAAAAATTTCATGAAATTGTTCGTTCCACGTTTCAACAATTCAAAACATCTTTTTATATTTCCGACTATTTAATTTCCGGTAAACAAACCTATGACAAAATAACCCCAAAAATATCGTATAGTTGAAAGTGTTCTATTTTCAACTTTTCATGAACGGAACGCTAAAGAACCCTCTCGGTTCCCGCAAAAAGAGTACGGTTAGTAATAACACCTAATCCTCGCCCCGAAGCGCTCTTTACACGGAGTAATTTTACCATTTACCGAAAAAAGCTGGATTTAAGGAGACGTGATTTTCAATATGTGTCACCGATAATACAAAGGGGGTGGGGAAATCAATACCCGACTCATTATTGGGTGCGCCCATGGTTTGGGATTACACTTTTTTTCGTGACGTTATTAAGTTGGTGCTTCCCTTTTGCTTTATCATGTTAATCCAGTGAGGATAACGAAGAAATTATATAGTACCTCATCGATGAATAAGTACTCGTATTTGGATCAAAATCTTTAAAAAAATTATTAAACTTTTGCATACATTTAATACGGTCAGAAACAGTAACACGAGCAACGGAATATTTTTCAAACAGGAAAACCACTATAATAAATAAACAGTCAAACAATGAAGATCTTCAACAAACCACCTTAGTGGACTAATGGCTACACGCTTGGACTGACATCAGAAGGTCCCGGCTTCGATCCCCTGTCGTTACTCGGATTGTTTGGTGTAGGGTATTTTCTATATCCATCTTGCTAGCCCGCAGCATGTTACCTAAGTCTGCCATCAAACATCAGTGCTAATAGCACTGTTGTTTTCCGCTATGAAAGGTAGCAGAGCCAGCGCCTCATTAGTTTGAGGTTTTAGTCTCATTTTCTCAAACATCATTAGGGTGGCTCTATATACGTACTAAAGCACTCGGCAAATCGTCTAAATCTAAGTCTACTTCAAAGCATATTATAAAATAAAGTCCCCCGCCGCGTCTGTCTGTTCGCGATAAACTCAAAAACTACTGACCGAATTTTTCTGCGGTTTTCATATATCAAAGAGGAATTTTTTTGTAAGATTAAGATGTATAATGAGTTAAGGTTATGTGTCTATTCGTTGAAATATGACGATAATTGTTGAAGAGGTCGGAAAGAATAAAGCCGTCTGGGAGCGTTCAGCTAAAACTCTGCCTGATGCGTATGAGATATAACAAAACAATGTATACTGGAACTGTTTACCTTTTATAGGTCTACAAAAGATCATTAATTTATTAACAAGTCCTTCACAATAGATAGAATATTATCTCGCAATACCATTATATCCGATTATGGTATATGATCTAAGCATGAAGAGCTTATCGTATAAACTCGGTTGAGAGATCTTAGCGGTCGTTACCAGACGAAAGTTTTGAACAACTCCCAAAGACGCGGAGTGAAAGTTCCTAAATGCGAGGTATTCGTTACAATTTCATACCTTTTATAGGCTTAGCGAGTTTTTAAATTATTTATTCATTCTGTTAGGTTTGTTTGCGTAGGGTAAATAGGATTGCCGAGTAATTTTAGATTAACAATGTAAAGAAAGGAAACACGTTTTATTCAGCACATTATATTCGGCATTTACATTTTAAGGTTTCTGTAATATTTCTGAATCAATTTTGTTTTTGTTTTCTATCGAGCTATGTTACATAATTTACGTTTTGATGTCAATACACTATTTCCGAAAAACTGATCTTCTATAGTGTTTTTTTTTTTGACTTCTACATAATCAGCCAGGAAACGTCCACTACGGGACATAGGCCTCCTCCATGGTACGCCACACTGACTGGTCTCGAGCCACTTACGAGTACACCCAGCAACTCCCCGCGACCTTAACTAGGTCGTCGGTCCATCTACTAGAGGGACGACCCGGTAGACGTTTCCCGGTTTGTTAACTTATATATTTATAATATTAAATTACAATTTTACGATTATATTTCTAATATTTATGACGTTCTAATTTTTTTGAGTTAAGGAAAGTCCATATAAAATATTACTTAAAATCACTATTATTATCGTTCCAATTAATGAAATTTAAAATTTTAACCCGATTATTAAATAAATCAGCAAAGAAGAAACTGCTTTTATTGTTTCTGACGAAATACTTCATAAAATTTCTTCCTTTCACAAGATTCCCTCAACTTTACAAAGTATTAAAACATTTTAAAGAACATCCAAGAATAAGAACGAGGGTATAACAAGTCATTCGATGAGATTTAAAGGCCATCGTCACGGACGAACGGCGCTCCGGATATTAGGCGAGTTGGTGGAACTGCTCGAATTATTCTGATGAGAAATCCCCGAGTGGCCGTTCACTACAGTTCTTAATGAAAATTCCTGACTCATTAAACTTATACACCTGGAAAGTGTGTAAATCCCACAGAGGAAAATGCCTGTGCTCCATTATTTTTTATTACCAATTCGTTTGCACTTGGCCATCTCAACTGATTATAAAATACTTTTAGGTCACCCGCGACCTTCGCGCGAATACATTTCTTTCTAAAAGGTCATCTAAATCCTCAAATGGAGTGATGATTCAAATTTCAAGGTGCTCAAGTGATATTTCCGTCATTTTTTAAATACTTTTTCATCACTTTAGCTTTTCCTTTTTTATCCGACTGCATCAGAAGGATTGAAGGATGTTTTGTATTAATATAAATATAGTCAATATTTAAATATTATATTATAATATAATATGATATAAATACTGTCTTTAAGGGGTGGAATTTAGGAAAATATTTTCGTGATGAACTCAAAATCATTAATATGATATATGTTTATCATTTCAAGTTTATATATATCAAGTGATTTGATACTCGTATATCGATGAATCTGTTAGAAAAACCTTTTATATATTAACCACTTTAGGGTGTGGGTCATAGAATAGAAACCCACACAGAGCTCTAAATAGCTACTGTTTAAACCTTCGTTTTTGGCAAACAATAATGCTGTTACATATCATTTGGCGATATATTTATACCAAGATTTAGACATGGGTGAAGGAAGTCGATCAATATGCTACAATGGTAGCCAAACATCACTTCAACAATTTGCGACGGCGCCAGAGTATGAGGGAAAATGACGTCCAGCACGAAGACATAACATTATCCAAACACTATGTCACTGTTATGTTAATGATATACAAATCTAAAAATAAAAATTCTCCTTATACTCTTTTAGATCATTTTCACTTCAACTGTGAAGGTAGGATCAAAATAGCTACCCAAAATGAACTTAAGGATGTAAAACGTTCAAAAAGCAAATTTAAGATATTGTTTTCTCATGGATGCCATTCTCAGAACAGGGCCAAATTGAAATGGGACCACACGGGTAGCACCAGCTTTCAACTTTTTTAACTTAACATTCTCTATAGCAAAAACTATTGAACCGATTTTGATGAAACTTGCAGTCTTGAGAGTCTTGCAGAGGAAGAGGAGAGGAATAGACTAACATATATGAAAACTAAGCGGTTCTGGAAATTTAACATATATAGAGGTCGAATTGATAACCTCCTTTTTTAATTCGGTGAAAAATGATACGAAAGCTATCTTAAATTCGCAATACTACTTGTAAAGTACACAAAAAAGTCTTGAAGAACGGGACGGATATTAAAATATATCCGGTGAAAATCCGTAAAAAGAAAATTCCATGAGAGGTAAACGAATAAGTGATACTTAAATTGGTGTATTTCCTTTGTCTCGAAATAATATTCCGATACGAACGACTCAGCGAAAAAAATAAGGCACGTCAAATGAAGGGGAGGAATACAAATCGTTGGGTCACGGACCGGTATTTCGTGAGCCCAGCGTATAAAACAGCTTAGTGTCCGAATTTATTTGTTAAGCAAACGTGAAAGAGACGAAGAAAGACAAACATTTGTTTTTCATTCCCTTATTTAAGCGGTATGCAAAATGTAAACGCACCTTTTAAAAAATTCATGGCTTTTTGCGAAGCGGTTAACGTAACAACCTCAATTTGGTACAGGCTCGAGACACGAAGAGAGACAATTCCTGCAAATGACAAGGAATTTATTTGCGAATGCCACGAAACCGCAAATATGTAAAGTAGATGAATGCGTATTAACACAGACAGTAATTTTGTTTGCTGAAAATTTTTATGTAACATTCGATAAGACTTGAGGCATGCCGATTGGAAAGGCAACATATTGAACCCTATCTCATGAAAGTCAATGTGCTATTAATATAATAGCCACCCTTCCTGTCTTCTTAGGGCTTCATTTCAGGGAGTGTACGCTCGGACTACAATATCAGATTGTTATTCTACCTCTTAGCACTAGACGTTTAACTTTTGCATTTATGACACTTAGTATGTTCGATATGTCTTCAACGCCAAGTACATTGAATATGCAAAAAATAAATCACAGGAAATCTTGTACATTCCAATCACCACACCACCCCCTTTGTCTCGTTTATTTATTATTAAAAAGTAAACTATAGATGAGTGTTATATTTTTATACGACATACTGCTTCTAATAATTTTGGTGCCAATTTTTTAATTCCTTGTCTTTAAAGTTGCGGTATCTAGTCAATTTTAGCTTATACGTCTTAATGAAACATCATATTATTATATAAATATTAATTTACTGTAGAGAAAGTAAAAATACTTTCTTACTTTATTATTGTACCTGGTCAGAATGTTAGAATTAGGGCAGGTTATGTTTGAAGAAAAAAGGTTTTATAAAGTTTTAAAGGTTTAAAGTCATAGAAATAGAGTCGGATATTCCCTTCATTTTGAAAATAGTTTGAAAAATTCGACAAACGGAATTAGAACCTACATAGCTCGCCAGTCCAGGGCGAACGCTTATAAGGCTATCGGTCGTACACCGTTAACGTCGAATATTCTTTCGCTTTTGTTTCGGATTGCTTTCGGATTTTGATACGAAACGGAAATTCGAATTTTAAACGGATTTTGATCGTTCGTTTTTATGGTCGGCACGCAGGTACCGATCCCGCTTGTGTCGACCAAATTCACTATTTAGAAAATGTTATTGGCTTAACTGCGCCCGAGCAGTACCAACGAAACAAAAAAATAATCGCCTTAATTTGTTTCAGATTCGAAGCCAACACCCAAGACTATGCAAGACGAGCTGCCTTCTCCACTGACGGGCACAGAATGTGACCAGCTGCCACTGGAGTGACGTGATGCAACTAGTAATGCTAAATTTCCTCATCATGTTCGACGTGGTGTTCGTGTTCTTTCTATTCCTGATCGCAGTGACCTGTGTAATGAACTACATGCCAGGGAGGAGCAAGAAGCAAGAAGTGATCGAGGAGGAGGTAGACGATGACGTCATACCTCCCCCGCCTCTCTTCGCCGGCGATGACGAGCCTGCGACGTCGAGGGACACGTATGTCGTGATACCGCCTCCGCTAGACAGCACAAGAGCTAAAGACGGTTGTCCTATACACGTCGTTTAGTATAAGTCGATATAGTAAGTATTACAGCTGATATATTTATAGTGTTTTTAATATCATGTTTAGCGACTATAACTGAATCCCAATATGAAATGAACATAAGACATAAAGTGATTAAAAAGGAGGTAGTTGATAATGAACGATTCAATTCACTCACTCACTTCTTTTACCATATATTATTATTTTAAATGTAAAACTGTTTTTAGACTAGATAATATACAGAATATCATATTTCTTGTTACTTAAAAACACATGTCCGATGGTGGAGACCTAGTTTCTGTAGCACAGGGGATCCTAGTTCAGGAGCCAGTCTTCACAAAGTCACGAAACCATCTAATTAACTGATTTTAGAATTAATATGTACAAACTTTGTGGAGAAAATAAATATGATTTTTATTATTTTATTCATCTATGCTGCCATTTAAAGGTAGATTGTCTGTGTCACTGTACCACACGTCATTACTGGTACTATGATAGCCCCAGCGTCTTCTTCAATGTTATGTCTTAGCGACGTCTTTAAATTCGTATTTTTTTAGAGTTACCCCAGTACTTTCTTACCTTGGGCTTGGTTTAGTCATTCTGGTACACCAGAGTACAAAAACATATACCTACTTTTGCACCATGTCACAGTCACCCTTCCTTGTTCCTATGCAGTGTGTTGAGGGAAATGTCAATTAAAGATGAAGATGACATGGTGAAAAATGGGTACATATTTTGTACTCGAGTCATAGATTAGATATTAAGAGGGTATGCTGTTGTCAAAGCGCCCATACAAACGTAGTCCAGTCATATTTTGAGTATTAAGCTATGAAAATCTATGAAATTTTCAAGACACAATCTAGAAACAAATATCTGTGTCGGTGGTGAGTCAGATTTTCGTTTAAATATATACTTCCAGAGTTACAGGGCGTCAAAGTATTGTATTTTTCGGTAATAAAAAGCCCCAACTTTGAACCTGATTTACAAGAGTATGAATCAATTTAGAACAATTTGGAAAAAACCACCGACATCTGAAATTTCATTAGTATACTGTATTAAAAAAATGGTTACATAATATACTGTATCCTTCAAATGATCCCTGGACTACGAAACATCCAAATAATGGGTGGATAACATCGCGTAATGTATGCTGTCTCACCGTACGCGTTCGGGTAGGATAGGGCTCGGAGAGGGACAGCTACAAAACAATGCAACCTTGAAACCGACCACGTGGTCTTACCAACATAGCCTCTTAATACTGCTCAAGTATACACTCTATCTTGTAAGTCTCAGCGGAAATTCTCATTAAACTTTTTTACATAATTATTTTGGCAAATCGTTTTGGGAGCGAGTAGAAACTGTGTTAGGGAAAACATTTTTATCGCAAAATCAGAAATGATTTATTTTGTCTTCGGCATAATATAACCTTAAGTGGCATTCTCCAAATTATATTGCTCTCAAGAATTCATAAATGAAAGTCTAAGGTTCAAGGTAATTGTAAAATTGTAAGTTTTCTTGTAATAAACGTTACCTGGAATAAATCAAGTTGGTCTAAAAATAACTATACTGTTTACTTTATATTTATTCCAGTTTCTCTTGCCCTTTCTTCTCTGCGGACGCTTTGCTGTCAGATGTTGGCACCATAAATGATTTCTAATTTAGCGAAATGTTGACGTCACTTATATACTTATCACGTGCTGCTCCTTATTTTGGAACTGACATAATGTTAGATTCGATAGTATTTGAATGAAAATAATATTACTTGACTGGGATTTGGGAACAAACCCACCAATATGTTCTTGTGACCAATTTATTCGTTATTAAATGAAAATCCACTTGTCGCCGACACTGTCACCCAGACAGGTCTAACATGTTCCATGTCCAGGTGCTCCCAATGATGGGTCACGCACATATGCTTGCCAGGAGTCAGTATTTCCACAATGGATTCACGGCTCCCCACGACTGACAATTGGGTCACGACGTTAGGTATAACAAGTCCGTGTCTGTAATTTGGGGTCACTGTAACCTGTAAACTGGAAGCACACTTGGACGTGTGACATAGTGAGATCATTTTTATGGGGACAATGAACGTGTTAAAAACCGTAATAGGTTATCAAATTGTAATTTTTTTCCCAGAAAAACTTTGTTTGCACGTAACGTGCTGTGAGTCTAGACTTGAGTGACTTATTAATAAAACATTTATGATCACAATTTTGTTTGCTTTGTCCGGCCTATAACAAATAATGTTAAATTATTAACACTAGTGCCCAACTTGTTTGTGTCTGTGGTAGGAGGAGGAGCAAACCTTATTACTACTTATATAAATCAACGAATATAAAACGCCTACGTACTCGCAGTTCTAGTTCTTTTTGTCGTTACCAAGAATCGCTTCAAATACGTACCAGCAATTCCAAGGTAAAATACATGTATTTCTTTGTTCCAGATCAACGTAGGAGTTTATTACGAAGAAGCCTTATGAGAACGTAGGTGTCGATAAATTATAAACGTAGTCGTTTTTTACCAAATAGTCGAATTGTAAAATTTCTTGTTATTTGAAGACTAGTGGTGGAAACTTGGGACTCAAGCGGGGGGCTGTAATGCGGGGAGCTGACCAAAATTGTATTAACAATACATTACTTATCATACTTTTGTTTTTTACAGACATTTTGTTATTTGAAGGCCAACGACGCGAAATATGAATAACTGTTATTCAATAAAAAGTCTCGTAGGTTTTTCGTTAATTATTAAATGTGTCAATTTGTATGACATTACCTTATTTGAGAATCTGTAATTTTCATTAGACTGGCATTGAGTATTTCAGAAATAACACATAAAAAGCTCGAGTAAACAATATATAGGGAAGGAAATAAATTACCAGAGTTTCCGATTCCATAATCTTATCAACCGTTATCCGAAATACTCAATAGCATTAGGTAGAAAATGGAATATTGACTTTTGCTCAGAGTAAACAAAGCTTTTGTGTCGAGATTACATTCAAAATAGCACCGTAAGTGCTTATTTGATGGGTACCTTTCAATATAAAACTGTCATTACGTAATATATTAATTAACACATATTTTACAGTACACTCGAGTAAAAAAATATGTAACCACTTTTGAACCATGTCACATTCGCTCTTGCTTGTTCCCTGTGCAGTGTGTTGAAGAAAATGTCAATTTAAAGTGAATGTGACATGGTTCAAAAGTGGTTACATATTTTTTTACTCGAGTGAACCATGTACATGATACATGTAAAGTTGTTTATTAATAATTACGTCCTTATATATCTGACATTCTTACATTTACGTACACTGCATACTTTACTATATAATTAATATGTCTTGTTTATATTATTTTTATTTGATAAATTTAATCATGAAAAGGTTTTTTATGCTGTAATAGACTAAATTTTAACAAATACAGGTAATACTCGTATTATAGATAGAATCACTCCATAACATTGAAATAATATTTTTACAGCGTTCCAAATTTAAATTTTGGTTCATTGGTCAATGGTCCGTTTTCTAGATATTCACACGTCGTCTCTTCAATAATTTCAAAATAAAAAGCCCTTATGTGTTTTAGAAACTTACGTAACAAATAAAATAATTATTATCTTTAGCAAACAATATAGGAAATATCATCCTCTTTCCAGGCATTCCAAGTTCGGACTTCCAAGAGAATGGGTACAGGAAAGCGAATCCAATTAGGGTCGATTTGTTAAACATAATTTGTATTAATGTATATCGTATATGTAGATACGCATATTGTATAAGAAAATTGTTGGGGTGGATAGGATTTTACGTAGTCATCTGTGAAGCTTGATTCCGACTGCATAGGTCTGTGCTCTTCAGTGACTACGACCACACTCTTGCAAAACTCTGTCGCATCAAATCCTTTCGCTGGAACATTTTTAAACGACCACACCACAACGATACATATAATAACTTTGTTGAGACAAAGATGGCTCCTACATGTGATTTTCTCTTCAATGCGAACTGTCACTAACTGTCCCGACCCTTCCACGTCTGTGCGTTCACCAACAAGCCTCAATAAACACGCAAATCGACTGTTTCTGCTTGAAATTTGTCTGTGGTTGTGGCTGGACGACAGCTGATGAAATTAATGACAGTCGAAATCAAGCTTTGGTACATCTTGTTATGTTTCTAATAATTTAATTCTTGTTCATTGTTAAATATTTACTCATAAAACTGTTAAAGGCGCAATTTTAAATCTGGAAATATATACAATTGTATGTTTTGTTGTGTAATTTAGGAATACCTTGCGTTTAAGTTATTTATTGACTCACTCTTTGTTTCCTTCTAGCGATAGTCTGTCATAGTCTTTGATAAACATTTATCAGTTTATTTATCGCGTTATCTACTGGCATTCAGAACTGAGCTCGAGAGAAAAGAATTGAACTTCTGCAATTAATTTCTAACTAAGATTTAAGTTAGAAAAATTGTTACAAGGCATTTAAGTCTATCACATTGTTTACGACACGACTAGTTTAAACTATATTCATTGCTAAATGTACCTAGTTAAATCCCACGTCATTGCAAGTGCTTGTTTAAGATGAATGTGACTGAATATTAGATAATATAATTGTTAATATGTACAATGTACTTTTAGAATAGATAATATCGTTTCGCTTGCCGCTGCGGTGCTTTATGGAGCACGTTTATTAACACTTCAAAATGTATGTTAGGGAAACTTTAATAAAAGCAAGTCACGTGCAGGATAGTGTTCTTGTGTTCATTAAGCAATTGTATGATGCACGTTATAATCATAGAAGAACATTATATTAGCTTTATCAGGAAGGTTTGTATCGACACACTCGAGTACAAAAATATGTACCCACTTTGTCACCATGTCACATTCACCATGTCAAGTGTCAAATAAAGGTGAATGTAACATGGTGAAAAAAAGGTACATATTTATGTACTCGAGTCTACATATTGTGTCATTCACATCAAAGAGTCAAGTTGTGAAACATGTCACAACGCTTGTTGCGATGCATATCAAAATAGGAGTATTTGATACGAGTTGCGAAATATATAACAAAATGCAAATATCACTTGTATTTACTCATGGATCATACGGCAAAAGCAAAGTGGCTTGTAGACTTTTTGTTTCGCAACACTGTTGTGAAACAATGTGCTGACACCAGAGTTCCCTGGTTGTTAAAGCAATGCGTGTAACACACGTTGTGTGAAGGAAATGACGCGCTGTTGTACCGTAACGAAAACACAAGTTGTCTGCTGTTTGCAAGTATGTTAGTCAAAACGTAACTTTTGTACTATATCTCACTTTGGGTGGTCATTCAATAGGAGTGTTGCAGTCAAACTTTGTAAACGTTTCTAAGATTATATGTATTGAAAAAATAAATCTAATGGCCCGCCATTTGATTCAAAAAGAAATTGTTGAAATAACGGCTTAATATTGTGATCGATAATATTCACTACTTTATGGACCATCGAACAGTTTTCTTTATCGTAATACATTCATGTACTAAGGACCGTTTAGTTGGAAATATTGACGAGCTTAACTAAGATAGTTTTCTAGAGAACGCTAAAGAATTCAATGTTAACCACTTGCCCTAACTGAGTATTCAATATTGAAATAAAAGTTTAAACCAAGCACCAATAAAAACACAGATAGGTGCATTTATAAGTAACCTAATAACTTAATTCACGTTAAAGCGACAATTCTAGAAGTTTCTCGAATTTTCGTTACAATAGGCTTCACTGCTGCTGACTTAATTTAACAGGCTGATTTAATTTATCAGTGTTTCGCTTGTATTTCATAGAAACCAGTGTCCTCCTTAAATTAGTCGTATTATAGCGGACATTGTTTGCTGCGCCATCCTCTACAACTCCATTTATCTCCATGAATTCCTTATTAAGGGCACTAATTGAATCGCAAACACTTAGAACCAGCATAGACGAGCGCTTTTTACTACACGATACAATGTCAATTTTATACTTCATTATATCAGTAGCAGCTGAAAAACGTTCAGTGCTGAATATTGGTCTATCTATTGAATAATGTTACAAACAACTGCACTGAGCTGTTCCGATCTAATGCGTGTACTCCTGCGATCTTGATAAGATTATTTGATCGGTCATCCAATGAAAATCCACCTGTAAACATGAGGTCGGACGCAACTAGAAAAGAGCCTTATACGAGGGCAATAATATCCAAGTTTGTCAGGCATTTGGGCTGATTCTGCGCCTTATTAATTATGCCAAACAAAAACATCACAAACACAATAAATAAAATACATAGTCACATCTCAATCATTTTATTGCAAGCAACGTATATATCTACGTTAAAACATGGGAATTTTTTTAAAGTAGCAGTTTATAATAAGCCGGTTATAGAGTAACTAAAACACTAGAAATAAGAATTAGTATTAATAAAAGACAATACGTGTATTACGAAACTTTTCTCATATCAGTTAATTGCATGTGTGTGAATCTTTTGTGAAAGATATGTTGTCACCAAATTGATATCGAAACAATTTAATCGGTAAACATAGTACCTTTACTTTTTAGTAACGTTTTGTAGATTATTTATAACAATGACTTGTAATCCACACAGATATTTGTTACATGTTATGTAAGTCAAATACTTGCTGAAAATAATGGCTTCGAGAATGTTCGAAATTAGATGCATTTGTCACGAATGAACAGGATATTAGTCATAAAGACATCAATTGCACAAACTAATTACTTCTAATAACAAAAATACTGGATGTTGTGTTTTGGAGCTAAGTATATCACTGTGTTGTTTTTAGGGATCAGGTAGCTCAAAAGGAAAAAAGGAACTATTCTATAGGATCACTTTTTGTTCCGTCTGTCTGTCTGGCAATACCCTTTTCTCAGAAAAGCTTGGTAGTATCAAGTTGAAATAAATATCCAAGCCGTAAAAAAACTACTAATTAAACTCTCATCTATTTTTATTAAATGGACGATCTTTTCA
This sequence comes from Carcina quercana, assembly GCA_910589575.2. Taxonomy (NCBI): domain Eukaryota; kingdom Metazoa; phylum Arthropoda; class Insecta; order Lepidoptera; family Depressariidae; genus Carcina; species Carcina quercana. The sequence continues at coordinate 4,288,268 of OU342434.1, read as the reverse complement.
ACAACAACAAAAGCGCTAGTATTCGGTCCCTATTTTTTCATAACACACATATACAATAGTTTCATTGATGTTTTATTTCAATGACTCCAATTAGCACAACCAACTTCCGCTAGTCAACTTTAAAAGGCCAGTGGCAATGTCAAAGGTGATTGATTGAATGAGCAATGGCGCGGACGTAACAGATGATCGGTCAAACGGTTGATGGCGTCCTAATGGAGCATTACCCTTGTTGAGACGAGAAAATATTGATTAATTTGTAAAATTCACACCTTTGCAGCTTCTAATAAACTTTATACACATTTTAAAAAGTTTTATTGTCATGTTTAATATGTTTTCTTCAAATATCGTTAGCAAAAGCAGTTCGACGCAAGTAACAAAATCATTCAAGTCAGATAATGCACACGATAAATGTAAGTGGTTACGCAAAAAAGGACCTGAATGAATTGGAAACGGTATATATTTTTCATGAATTTCGATTCGATCTTCTAGCTTTGTTTTGGTGTAATCACAATATTTGTAATTGCCGTATTTAAAAAAAATCCCTGTGCTCGAGGCGAATCTCATTTCGACTCCAAACTTCAAACACGATGAACTCAAAATAATTGTTCCTTGAGGTCCCTTTTTGCGCAACCACCCACAAATATTCACTTATGTGGTCAAACTTACTAATGGGAACTGTATGAACGCCGTGTATGTAGCTAAAAACAGACAAAGCATCAACACACGCTACGATTTGGTAGGTCTCACCCGACCAAATTTGGTCCGACGGTCCAAAAAATTGAATACTACTACGAGAATAGAGCAGTGCATATGAGGATTGGCGTGGTCAGGACATACTAAATATTGGTTGGCTCGCAGTCGCAGCCAACATGGTCGGACCGATATAGGACCAAATTGGACCGTGTATGCTTTTTGCCTAAATGTAGATGTTTGAGGAATCTGTCACACAAACACATTAGAAACTCTCAATAAACACGGAAAGGCACAAAAAATACACGATGTGATAATATAAATTATACACAATTTTTAACGAGTAGTTATAGATGAATGTATAATGGTTTGTTTTAAAACTTATATTGTTATTCGGATGTGGAGCATGGACGCGTACATAATACTGATGTAATAAATAAATAATAAAATGCACTAAAGCAGTGTCGTCATATCACATTTGTTGTTTTAATTCGAAACCCGAAACCTGTGTTACGTGTAGCTTTGATAGGTTTGGTGCATCCGAGTGCAAAGTGGTATCGTCCTAATAAAATAAATCGTGTGGAAATGTGCCATTTACATAGCATTTAAAAATAGACTGCTAACATATCTAGCAGAGGATGCTTCCCGGCTGATTAAAATATCTGACAGAAAAATCTTACTACTATCTTACTACTACTATATTAAAGACTTTTTAATATATATTTAATAGTTACCAGTACTGACACATATCAGTATATTTTAATTTAGCGCTTTTAGACCACTCTAGTTATTTTACTTTATTTATTCTTGTAATAATAATTTCACATGTCTGCATACTATTTTATTTTGTAATATCCTTTCACCTACGATTAATTAAATAAACAAATTGAGATTAAAATGGCCTGGCACCTATGCAACAAGACATACGAGTAGACAACTGTTTGTCTCGTCCCACATATTTGTTCCCGTAAGGTAATTTGGGCCATTTCCTCCGTATAGCCGACAGTAAAGTTGTACGTAAACAATATGCATATTGCGTTCCGATCTCCTATTTTTAGATAATTACTTATCAAAGCCACCTATTCTATTTTAAAAAATTATGGCAAAAGAAATTTTATATAAAGCATCCTGAGCGAGTTCCAACCGTGCCCGTCAACTGGCTGCAAGTTACATTCTATATTAGTTTGTATGGATTGACGGATGAAGTGAATTCTCAAAGGGAAAAAGACACGCTACAACACTTTAACAATATGTATTTATTTAGGTACCATTAACTATTTGGGAATATTATAAAAGCCCTACACTCAAAGCTGTTGCTAATAAGAACTACCATTGTCCTACTGCTATATTATATTATTTTCTCCTACAATATCGTGGATGACCACACTTCGTGAATTAGTCAACCCTCTTTGATATATTTCAAGTAAAATCACTATGATGTACACTCGACTACAAAAAAATGTACCCATGGTTTTACCTTGTCATATTCACCTTTAATAATAATTGAAAGGGTCAATGTGAGATGGTAAAAAGTGGGTACATTTTTTTGCATTCGACTGTACCATGGGAAGGATGGACATCATGTAATTTATAGTTTTTAATACGTAATTCTAGAATAAGAAAACAGCATTGACAGTATTGCCCACTTCAATTGCCGAACTGGCAATAAGTTTCTGGTAAATTGCGTCATTCAAATCCAATTTTCCGAGTCCATTCCGCTCGAACAGTAATTTCCGTGCCCCCAAGAATCTACCAACTGAAGAAAAGGCCGAACGAAACAATATACTTCTTCCCAAGACATTTTAATTAAACTCTGCCGACGCGGGTGCCAATAAAACGTCAAGATGATTTTAAGTGCACGCCGTACACCTGCGACAAAAGTTTGACAGGAAAATCGATGCCCAACAAAATATCGAGAGAGACTGGTGCAAGTATCCCCAGACAGCTGTTGAGCGCTTTTAGGTGCTCTTCGCGAAATTATTTGTCGATGATCGAGCGTTTTTATGAATCCTATCGGCATTATATGACGAGCAGGACGTTAGAAAGAATATGAATGAACCGATTTTGGAATAGATACTCGTAGTAGGTTGAGGGTGAATGCTAGGAATACAACGTGTACAAAAAAGGAGTGATAAAACTTAAGTGCGGTACATGTTAGGTAAGGTTTTACCTTTGGAGCGGTAGTAGACATCTGTAAACCGTACGAATCTGGAGAAAAACGAATCTAAAATATTGACTACAATTTTTGAATTTCACCCCTATCCTAGTTCTACATATGTCAATAACCCCTAAAACCAAAGATAAGATCATTCATCATTGACCCCGGTGCTCGCGTTGGTAAACAAACATTTAGGGTTGTCAAAAATTACGACGTTACACCTATGAAATAAAAATGTATGGAAATTTAAACTAACCTTTACAACGCTGCTATTTTTACAGTGTATTCTATACAAGGGATATATACCCACCTTTAAGTATTATCACTCCTTTTTTGTACACGTTGTATATCTATAGATATTGCAAAATAATTTAATGAATAAACTTTACAATAATAACGTGTTTATGTAAATAACCACTCAACCTACAGGCTGTCTAGGGATACAGGTCAGCTGCTTCAATAAAAGTAGATAGAGGTGCAACACAAGGAGAAGAAAAAAACTTATTTTATTGTTTAAGTGCAGCACTCAAAACATCGGTATCGTGGCGTGCACTGGTGTAGAAGGACAAGACCCACTTTGACTCGTCGAGCTATGGCCGTGACCTTCGTTCATCTACGGATTTCCACATAACTCACATAGCATGCACATAAATCATCATAATTGAGAGAGTAAAATACAGAACATCTATGTGAGAGTCTTATGTCTAAGATAGGATTTCCCTGAGTTTCAGGTCACCAGGCTCTTTCCCATTGGATCCAGTCACAGATATCTCAACACAATTCAAGGTTACATTGTGACCAACAGGCAGACGGCCCCTAATTTGTTAAATATTTCCAAAAAGAGACAGAAAGATTTGGACAAAAGCATCTAAAGCTAAGCACGCTTGTCAGGTGGTCCTTGTAAAATTATTTTTCGATAATGGGGCTTAGTTAAAATGTTATTTGCCGATGAAGACCATGCTCTAGCAATTGTGACGAAAAAATTAATACAAATTTTTCAACAAGATTTGCCAGCATTTCATGAATATTGCTTCGTTGTAAAACAACAAACAATATTAAAGTTTAATTAGTATGTCACGATGTCAAAGTTTGTCGTGAGGATTTCACAAAAGTGTCTCGAGCAAAAACTCAAAAGTTTAGGATCTTTCCAGTTGAACGGGCTTTTACTTGACGTATACATCAGAACAAATAGTTTAATTACGTCACAATTATAAATTTGTTTTATTACAAGTTAAACATGATTTTAGCTGAAAAATATATATTTTTGACAATTTAAATATGAATTTTTTTTAATAACTAAACATTCCAAACTGCTAAACATTAACGTATCATTTCAAGAAAGTATAAAACAAATTAAATCGACCCAAAATTCAATTTCACGAACACGCGAACGTACTCGTATGCCCAGGATTGATTGATAGTAAATAATGATCCGATCCCACGGGACCGAATTTGCGTAGACTTTCAGGACCCCGGGATTAGATACGAAACCAGATTTTATTAATGGTGATTTTCGCTTTTTATATCCTTTGATAACGTGGTAAGCCGGAAACGATGAAAAAACCGGATCCTAAATTGATCCTAAAGCAACAAATGGTTCGCAAAACGCTGAGTAACGACAACAGACAGATTTTTCGTTTGAAATCTTGTAGCAATGCTTTCAGTAATCTTTTCCTTCAGTCACGAGGGAAGTAATAAGATTTACTTGCATTAGCCGGGGAAGCTTATTTGAGGATTCTTGATTTAGAATTGGTATATCACGTTTGTGTACAAGGATGCCCACGTGCATGCTGTACAAAGAAAACCTTAAACCTGGGCATACATATGGTTAAAACTTTCATCGGAATCATACCTAAAGCAAGTTTCATAGCGACCACTCATGAATAATCATTGACCATAAGAAGTTCCTGTTTATGAAAAAATAGTAAAATTTGCATCCAGGAAATCTAATTTCATTAGACGTAAATTTATGATTTTCAAGAAAGTTGTGTCGGGATGTATTTAGAGTTTTAACTTTTTATAATGATGCCAAAACCACAGCTGCAAACATTTGAGAAGGTATGTGAAAAAATTATATTCAAAACATTTCGTGACTTCGTTGATGTCGCGTAGACAGGTGTTGGCAACAACGTAATGCATTAATGTTGTAGGGTATCAGATGCGTCAGGAATTCAATCAGTAGCTTCCGGGAAATTTCAATCTAATGAGGCGCATAATTATTAGTGTATCGCCACAGATGTATATATTCTGTCATTTTAATCGATCTGAGATACATTTTGTAGAGCCAAGAAATAGCCCGCCTCGCCATTTAAATTCCAGTATTTTAATTCCCACTGAATAATTTAACTTTGAGTCTTCAAACGAAGTTAAAAAGCACACACAAAGGCAAGGCAAATGCGTAACATAGTGTCGGCCACATCGTCACTTAACATCGTGACATTGTGCAAAAAATTGAACTATCTTCAATAATAATAATGAAAAGTCCAGCTAAGTGCGGGTCGGACTACTCACCGAAGGCTTCGTACAGAATATGGAGAAGTAACATTCTGAAAATCATAAATTATAGGTTAGGTCACTGAACAATGCTTTCCGACAATTTAAGTCCGTTTGAAGCGTTAAAAAGCGATTTGAATGTGACATAATTTAAAAAGTAATTTTGGTTTTCGCATTCCATCCTGTATAACATATATAATAGAACTATCCTAAAAGTGTATATACTTTCCCAACCTATTTAAATAACATTTTACTAGATCTCCCTCACCACACAAAAACTTTGTTGTTTCTGTTCTGTTTTGTTCTTTTTCTATTAAACTAGTGATACTCGTATATGTACATGAAACTGTTACATTAAAAATTATTCATTATAATAATAAAAATAAATAAATAAAAATTTATTAATTTCAGATCGTTATAATTTTTTTAAAGTAAAACTAAGGAGAGCAAGGCCTCCTAACGCAAGTCATCAGCACTTAAGAGGAGGTCCTGAAAGTATTGTATAAATGCTAGTCTTTTTAAGAAAAATAAACTACTTTATTATTTTATTTTTATCCTACACACGTGCTGTAAGACCTTATTTCATGCCAAATCACATTATTCAATATCAGTGCTAGCAAGAGAAATCGTCAAAATATGCGACATAAACGGCCGTATCTTTTCATTGCGTTGACTTAATTGATTTTTTCACAGATCTGAGGAATTGCAGACAGTATGTGACATTAATGGCAACCCTAAGTGTTCCTGAGGAACAGGGTATTGGCCACGTATTAACAGACATACAGACGGATGGATAACAAAGTGATGAAGAGAAAATTTGTAGCCCAGCCTTTTTTAAATCGGCAGTAGCACACTGCATACCTAAAATCGACCATAAAACCACTGACCTCGTCTGAGGTCGATAGTAGTGCCTTCCTTTATTGGCGGTTTGAAGGATAGCACTCTTCAATTCAAGTAGCCCCTTACGTTCTTCCCTTTTCGTCATACTTTGATCAAGGAGAAAGCTATTGAAGGTATGCGACAAGCTTATTGTCTTTGGCTTTTGATCTGGAAGGACGTGGATTTATAACCTGATGATGTCTATATGTAGTTGAGCCTTAGACTGATCAAATATCAATAGTTAACCTAAGTTTACCACCATATCCCTATTAGCAGTATATAATAAGTTATTTACTAGCAAATCAATTGTATTTCAATGAAAGTGAACTCAGTGTAGAAACCTAGTAGAAACGAATATCCCTAGGCGATTTGTTGTTAATTTTGGGCAACGATATAATTCAAAATACGTAGGCTCATATAATCTTAACTAATATGGACTTTTTTAAACTAGAGTATAGAAGAGATAGTGAATTTTCTATATTTAATAGATTATTTACATGTACCCTAACGGCAGTCAGTCAGCCATCAGCTAGCCATCAGATGCATAAATCTACTGTTTGACATAAGTAGAGGTTACCAATGCAACAAATAAGATTAACCAAGATCTAAATGCAATACAAAGTTGGGCTTCAACAAATGGACTGATTCTAAACCCGCAAAAAAGCCAATTCATCGTACTTGGCACCCGACATCAAGTAGAAATTATAAAATCGCAGGATCCAAAGATCATAATCTCAGGACAAAACATACCGATACAAGAAAACGTCCGAAACCTTGGGCTTATTATAGACAACACACTAACATTTGAAACACACATTGAATCAAAAATACCAAAGTGTTTTGGTAGCTTAAAGACACTTTACAAAATCAGACAATATATACCCACACAACTAAGAACTACGCTTACAAACACTCTCGTTCTTTCGCAATTAGAATTTGGTGATGTTGTATATGGTCCATGCATAACGAAAAAAACATCTAAAAAAATTCAAAGGGTGCAGAACGCCTGCATGAGATACCGAGAATATATACCTAAGAGAACTCACATCACCCCGTTCATAAATAAAGCAAAAATATTAAAAATGTGGGCCAGAAGGAAACTGAAATTGGCATCTCTCATGTTCGACATAGCAACACATAAAATCCCTCAATATCTGTATGCCAAACTCACTTGGCAAAGGGATACGAAACAGAGGATCACGAGACGATCACATTATTTCCTTTTGATTCCCAAATTCAAACAATCAGGGTTCAGGGGAAGTTTCACTTACGCTGCATCTAAAATCTGGAATGATCTTCCACCACCTTTGAGAAAAATCAAGACCAAAGCCACATTCAAAAAACATTATCGTAGGTGGCTTCTAGATGTTCAGATGTTGGAGGAGCGGTAAGTGAACTCCCAAACACACACACGCACGCACACACACACTCAGCCTCTAACTACACATATTATTCACACATACTTATACAACACTTACACAACCCAACAACTTGTAATTTATAATATTTCCCCGCACACATCACCAGAATTAATAATAATAAATATAATCAGGCCAGTGTTGCCATATACTAAAATATTATAAATTGTTGTATTGTAATGCTATGTAAAAGGCGTGGGCTGAAAAGCAGGTCTGCCGGCGGCTGGCCAACGGTAAACCTGAGCCCATCGGCCGTTTTGTTCCGAGTAGTTATTAAGACTTACGTATAGATATACCATGTTACAAGTTAATAGAGGAACAAATAAAAGTATTTTTATTTTATTTATTATTTATAAGCCTCTGCCCTAGAGGTTAAGATTGTTTCTCGCTGGAAAACTCAGCAACGAACGCGCAAAAAAATGTAAGCTATTCCTGCGCACGTGAGATGATTGTTGCTTGCGTAAGTTAAACTCACGATCTGACGGTCCTAAGTTCAATTCCCAGCGGTGGTATTTTCTACATCCGCCTGGCCATCCACCACCATATTTCCTAAGTATTCTTTGTCGTATTGCAGTATGAATTGCAGAGCCAATCGTCTCATTAGCTGGAGACTTCTAGCTGAGCACGCTTTCCATGCAACGGCCTCGTCATAAACATCAGCGTCGGTATTTTATTTATAAACACGAACAAGATACGAATATCTTGGCCTGGATTTGGGTTCACATTGACATTTTCTTGTTTTATTCATAGGTTACGTGGGTATACTTGGTATACCAATAGCTAAACACATTGTAACATTTTAGCACATAAAGTTTAAATTAGCATTTCTACATGGCACCCATCATTTACTAAATCTCATATTTTTTTACATTTTATTTTCAGATTCACGTCAAAAATGATGTAACTCCCAAAAAACATTGTACGTCAACTTTTAGCTAAATCCAAGTGACAGTAACATGTAATAAAAACAACGAATGAACGTGAAAACAGGATTTACAAAGCTTTGCGTACACGGCTAGCTCGTCCATTCAGGCGCCAACTGAAGTTGAAAACGTGCGCATCGAATCACACGGTCGGACAGACACGTCAGCTACAGGGTTTTTTGCGTACCTTATATCTGTACGAATGAAAGCGAGACCGTTTTTTTACACCAGAAAATTCCTGGTTTTATTTGTCGGCTTGTCACCCTATTTGCAGACTTCTTTCTTTTCTTTGTTAGACGGAAATCTCTACGACGAACATAGATTTCTGTACAGGTTGTTATGATCAATGAGATTATTATAAAGTGGTTTTAGCAACCAAGGCTGAAATATACTATATGTAACAACCTTTACTAATCCAACCTAGATCTCCTTACATTTTCCGTCAGATCATTTCTGTCGCCGCACCCTGTTCAGAGAAAAACCATCAGTTTTTTAAATAAAATAAAAACAACGAAATAATTGGAATAATTTAAAAATAAAAATTATTCCAATGATTTCTTTAATTTGTGCCTGGGTGGCTACCACCAAGTAACCATTTTTTGCTTAGTATCATGTCAGATAAAGGACAAGTACAAACCCATAATAATGTAAAAATATTAATGAAAGTTTTAACACATCACACAAAATTCCACCGTCTGTTTCATACCACACACAAAATAGCGTCTACAATCTACATTTGTCTACAGAAATTATTATTCCACCATCTAATCCTGGTGTAAAACCACTTCATAACAATCTCATTGATCATAATAACATGTAAATAAATCTATGTTCGTCGTAGAGATTACCGTCTAACAAAGAAAAGAAAGAAGTCTGCAAATAGGGTGACAATTACTACTATTGATCTACATATAGATGTCGTAAACCAGAAGAAATCTACAGATTAAATAGGGCGTTTGACAGTCCCATAATCTACTACTTGACGTTTCAAATATGATCCCTACTTTTCCAAAATCGGTTTAGTAGTTTCCCAGTTACGAGAGCCTAAAGAATCTCACACCTACACACACGTTTAGTTACGTGATAAAAACATGCACTTTCTGACGAGCTGCCAGAAAAATAAAACCTAGGTATTTAGTTAAAGCATAAGGCGGTCTGAGTTGTGGCAACAATGTGGCAACTGTCAGAGCTGGCGCTGTGCCATGTGGCTTGTATCTCTCAAGTCTGTCAGGTGCAGTTGGTCAATTTGTAGTAAGGAGTTGGCGCTTTAGTACTTAGGTTTTTGTAGAGATTTAAATCGTTAGATGCGAACTGGCATTGAAAATATTTCGGATTATTTTAAATAACGAAATTGTACTGACACTGCAGAGCAGAGATTTAATTGTTTCCTGATGACAACAGATTTGAAAATAGTGTTCTCATCTCTTTCCATGGCTGAGTATTGATGTGTCTTTCATGACGTATCTAATATTTTAAACTTTAGGTTTTTATGTGTGTTTTATGGCAAATAAGTTAAGAGCAAAAGATTTTGTCCTTGTTTATCATCATCAGCCGGAAAACGTCCACTGCTGAACATAGGCCTCCCACATGGTATGCCACAAACAAAGACCGATCCCGAGCCACTAGCGACCCGTACCAGGACGTCGGTGCGTCTAGTAAGGGGACGGCTCGGTTTACATTTCTCGATACTTGTTCCCTACTCGAGAACTTCAATATTAGTCCGTGAGAACTTCTACTCCCCATCGGTTATCCATTCTTCAAACAACGAGGAAAATTATTTATCTTATCTCCATTGTGACAAAACGTCAAAAAACATCACACACATCACAGTGTTCCGTGATTTTATATGCAAAGACAAAGTTGAAGTTGACAGTTGACTACATTTATTAATTTTAATATATTCTCTTTGCAGAGTATTAGACTTATTTAGTAATTTTCACCTGAAATATTTTCCTTGTTTCTGTTCTTGTTTATAGTATTCTGTCAAAAATATAGCCTTTCTAGTGTGTTTCTAGTATTGTAATATAAAAGGGGCACAATTTTCAGTTTTTTCTATTCAAATATTATTTTTGAGCTACATTCGAGTGTCTAATATTTTACGATTATGTCTATAGCGTGTCTCCTATTCTCATATATTAACCGACTTTTTACGAAATCGTATGAAAAGCTCGCAAAGTTTTGGGAAATTAATTTGTCAGGGTGAATGAACGGTTCTCTGATGCTCGCTCGTATAAGGGAAATATCTGAGTAAACCTTCCTGAACATAATAATTATGGCGACATGGTATAGGAATAAGCGTCAGATCACTCCATGTCCTCCCGTAGGTAGTAATAAAAATGAGTAAAAATATGGTTGTTGTTGGTTGTTGTTAGTAAAAATTAAGGCTCTTCTATAGCTCCAGGCGTGTATTTTCGTATCAAATGCTTTAAAGTTACTTAAACTTAATGCATATGTTATAGTCAAAGTCCGATACACAGTCTCTTCGCGGAAGGACTGGTTTATCCTAGGTTTGGCCAAAGCCATCAGGCAATCCCCGAAATACATTTCAATTTCGCCCTTTGCCTGAAGTATTTTTAGTCAAACCCAGGAGCTCCTAACTTTTCAGTCAAACGTCGAAAGTAAATTATTCTGTTTCGGTTTTGGCCTAGTCAATCCTAGAAGCGACTGCAAAACTCGGTCAAACGTTTTACGTACGTAACGTATTAAAACAATTAACATTAATGCCTCACCATGTCAGAAAAATGATTAATTTTCCATTTTAATTACTTAAGAAATTATTAAAACAATAAACATCAAAATTTTAAAAATGTTATTTTTTTATACTTAATCTTACAAACTTACCTCCGTATATTCCAAAGCATTTATTTATTTATTTTATACTTTATTGCACATCGTACAAAAGGCGGGCCTAATGCCACACGGCATTCTCTCAAAGCATCTCAAATATAAAAGTGAAAATCACGTAAGCTGACCAATCAGGTGTCAGAACTGGCAGAGTTAAGCGGTTCTTAAGACTTGAAAGCTGCTTAAATGATAAAATGCTTCCAAATATACGAAGATAAGACACTTCATACCTATATCGGAGTTTGACTCGTCAAACCCCGATTTAATAAAATTGTGTTTTGACGTTTGCCTGACCAAATTAGTCTCTCCCAGGTTTGACGAAAATTGTTTAGTCAAAGGCCGAAAATTTACATTTGTTTGGGCTTTGACTAAGTCATTCAGTCTGACCTGAGGATTGACCAGTCCAACCTAGGAGCGCCGGAGCTTCGGAGTTTGCCTATAACACATATATATTGTACCTCTTCTCTATCCAAATTGTAAAGAGACATCTTTTTGGTCTTTTTACCCACGACGGAACGGAGACAGTGTATGCGTTTAGGGTGAGAGGATGTTTGTTTGTTTCCTAATAATATAAAATTTTTTAATGCCTAAATAACTGCGTAGAATAAAAAGCCCATCTAAATTTATCCTTAAGGGGATTTTCTGAAATAAACTGACTTTTTGGTGTAATGCTATAGGACGCTAAAAGATCCTGAGAACCACTAAGTTATGTATGTATTTCTTTATGACTTTATGTTCACTTTGCAAATACCAGAAACGCGATGCCATGATTTGGGTTCGATAGATTTTATTTTCCGAAAGAACTATGATGCAATAGCATACAATATCAACTGAGTTCCGACTTAGAACCAGGCAGTATCATCAGTCGTAATATGGCCTTAGTCTAAATGTTATAAGTAAAATTTCTAGAGGTATAAAGCTAGAACATATTATAAATTACAAAGTGTGATTCTTTGTCCATCCTGTACGTCGTAACTAAGGGTCAGAATGACTCGATTTTTAGATAAGAGTAGTTGAAAGTCCGGAAAAGGACACAGGCTACTCTTTAGCCCGATCGAGCTTGTAGTTCTTGTGTGCAAAGCAAAAGCTAGTACTTATTAAATAGCTCATTTGCATGCAGTCAATGCAAAGATAAGTGCAATTGTTGAACAATAAATTGACGCAACAATAAAAAAAATAGAATTCATGTAAAATTGCAGATGTTCGAATGAGAAACACGTCTGAATAGATGTGAACTCGTCCGCCATGTTTTAATTGAAACATTCACTGCTATTGCCGAGTAAATGAAGCAATAAATCCGACTGGATGATCCCGCTGCGACTTTATTTGCACTTTGTGTTAGTCTTATTTACTCAGTTCCATTCTTGTCAGGTTTATGGGTTAAATCGTTTTCTAGTAATGTTTTGCTTTACAAGATTCCTTGGATTGAAAATATGTATGTGCTAGTGAATGGCAGCTGTAACGTTGTGGAATGTAAATATGGATAATACAGGTTCGTTTCCTAGATTACACTGATTTAGATATTTGATTGGGGTTATAGATTTTGAGTATGGCCGTGTAGCTGTCTGTAACCATGTTATTCAAATCTGCCTCCGAACAACAGTGCTATGCATAGATAACATTACAACTTCTTGTCGTTAGTTATTAATTGCTCATAAAATCTAATTTTTCATTCCCACATATTAATTTTATGATATTAATTTTTTTCTACAATATTTATTCGCTATGTTTCATGTGGCCTTTCGCGTTGCTTTTTATGTCTTTTAAATTTAATCAGCTGTTTTCTCAAGCCTTCTATTTTGATTCCAAGTAATGAACTAACTAAGAACTAAAAAAATGCAGTTTGAAATAACCAAGAGTGTTGGGCTCCAGAGATGAATTAAATTAAATAAACTACTACGTAAACAGACTCTAACATATTCGTAATATATCCAAAAGAGATTAATACAAAGACAAACATCATCGCCGGGTCAATCAACATCGGGGTTATCTTCAAATGAAACTAGCATAAAACACGTACGTCTTTTTAGGGCTACGTTCCTGAAAATAAAAAAGGAACCCTTATAGTATCACTTGGTTGTCCGTCTGTCTGTCAAGTCCCCTTTTTCTCAGAATCGCGAAAGATATTAAATTGAAATTAATATTACTCGTAGCTTTATTTTGTAAATGGTTACTCAACATTTCAACTTCTAAATCTATTATGAGAGTAGCGTCTAGAGGTTAACAAGATGGCTATTATTACCATCAACAGACCGGAAGGGAACTATCTAAATTATCATTCAACCCCTACAACATTTAATCTCGGTTTGGGGTTGCACAAGTTTATTGTTCGATAAGTACAATGGTTGGACTTGGAGATATGGCTGTTATACTCTAATTTAGTTCGTATGTATATGACTTACTTCTTGATGTCAATCATCTATTTTGATATTACCTCTATATGTAATGTTTAAAATGTACTTGCAAGGCATTCGATAAAATGTAAAAAGGACCACAGCGATGAAATTGAAAAAGCTTACATATTTATCAAAAAAAATCATTAGAAATTGCATAAAAATGACAAAATATGTAAATGATAAATAAACAACACTATTCGTAGTATATGCGCCATAATATAGTCCTACTGGCTCGGCAATGCCCACAAGTTTGGTACTACTAAACGTCCCCACTCGCTCACAACTCTTACGGCACTTTTAGTGATTGACACCTTATCAAACCTCACAGTGACACACGAGATCATTGTCCTCCTTGATATACGAGACAGTGACTGGTGCAGAGCGTCTCCCCGCTGCCTGTACCAGGTCATCAGTCCAGCTAGTGAGTCAGCATCACATCAACCTCCTATAAATGTTCCCACTGCAGAGGCTCAGGCCTACTCTCCCACAGAGAGTGTATGAGCCATAGTCCAGCATGCGGGCTCAGTGCGGATTGGTAGACTACACACACACCTTTGAATTTCTTCTCAGGAGTGTGCATGTTCCCTCACGATGTTTTACTTCGCTTGAACAATACTTATTGCAAATGTAAATGAAAACAAACAAGTGTGACGTCAATGCTGATGACAGGAGAGACAACCATAACAACGGTTCGCTCTTCGTAATTAAATGCCAACATCGCATAGGTTAATAGAAGCAAAGTTCGCGAAGTCGATAAATGGTATATCAACATAAAGTGAAGTTACGGTTCTCGTAGGAGGCGTCAATAACTCGAGTGCCCATTAATGCGAGATATCGCATTACGATGTAGATTGTAAATCGGAACATAAAACTGTATCGCAGGGCACACTCAGAATAGATGCGTTTATAGTGGTTGACGTCGGCGGTATTGAATTTTACAAACTCAATATTCGCAAGATGGACATGTATACCGTAAATCTAGAATGACTTTTGTGTCGCCATTATATTGCAGCTCTGGCATGCCGGAATCAAATTTGAATTTAATATTTTTGAAACGCAGAAGCAGCTGTATCGACAATCTCCGATTATGTCAATATTTTGTTTGAATTAGTGGATCTTTGATCGAAATACGCGATTATTTCAAATCAGAATTATTTAAATATTATTCTTGAGCATCCGGGATTCAACTGTTGGCTTATTCATTAAATCATCACGCTTACGAGTATAAATTGCAGTAAGGTGATCGACGTACGTTTTAAAAAGAACTGGCTGGAAATGTGGTGGGAGCAAGGAACCTTTTCGTTAAAACCTCCGCGCCACTGGCTATACTGGCTGGTGTCTGGAACATGTTCAAAAGGCCTCTTTCGCTGTAAAGTAAAACCACATTTAAGAATTATCGCCCAGTCACACCCCTTATGCGTTTATTTTCACGCTTTACTACCAGTGTATAATGGATGTCGTTACAGGGTCGATTAAAACGTCTCGTCCTGTAACTTAATTACTTCATCATAAATCGATTCCGCTTGTTTGGGACCACGTAATCGTAAGCAATAAATTAAGTAAATGATTTGGTAGATTTATTTAAAAATTTAAAGAAGATCTTCTCTAATTTTGATTTTTGAAAGTTGTCCTAGTTTTGATCATTTACTACAACTGTAATAACAACCTTTGAAACTTAAAATATAACCTTTATTATATCAAACCAATATCGAACCTATGACTTGCCTTATGTCATAGTAAATCTAATGGAAATTCTTGGAAAAGGTAGTACTGTATTTTTTTGTAAAGTACCGGATTACAGTAATCGCCATCCCCCCTGTCAATCTGGCAAATCCTCTCACAGAGAGTCAATTTAACCCGACGATATTTTTATGACTTGAATGTTTACCAAAACATTTCCGTCGGTCTTAGAAAAGAAAATTTTAAAATCAGAGCATTTCTAAAATGTATTTATAAACCCATCAAGCTCAAGTTTTAGGGACAAATGGCCCTTTTTAATTTTCCGCACAAACCAGCGCCACCTGCACTTAATAGGAGAGACGAGTCACGAATCGTAAAAACCGTCCTCGTGCAAAAAAATTCAAAAGCGGAAAGTAATGACACCAACTAAATTCTAATAAGATTAAACGATGAGCTGTCAACCATAAGTGATCATCTCCCCGTTTAACATTTTAAAACGCCGTGTGGTCTCGGCTTTGTAATTGGATCACCCATGTCATCAGGAGATAGGCAGACGCATCTGCTTATGTAAAATAAATAAAAGACTGGGTATTGTGGAAAATCTCCTTATGGAAGCATGAATGTACAACAGTTGAATATAGCTGATTATGATAAGATAACATTTTGAAACATTGCTGCAATCTTCAAAATCTGATTATTGGAATATGAAATCTTGCTTTTCAAGGTTCCATACCCAAAAGGAAAACAAACCAGGACCCTATTACTAAGCCTCCGTTGTCTGTCCGTCTGTCTGTCAGCGGGCTTTATCTCATTATCCGTATTAGGCAGCCAGTTGAAATTTTCACAGAATGTGAACAAATAAAGAGAATACTTATGTATTACCACAGAGAACTGTATCATAATCAGCCAGGAATCATCCATTGCTGGACATAGGCCTCCTACATGGTACGCCACATCGACCGGTCCCGAGCCACCTGCATCCAGAGACCTCTCGGTCCACCTAGTACGGGGACGGCTCGGTAGACGTTTCGGGTTATCGGTTCTTCGAGCGATCTGGCCTGCCCACGCACTAATTAAAGACTTTTGCCTTTAGACGCTGAGGTAGAGAACTATATATTACAATAAAATAGCCACTTTACGTTATTTATGATTTTTAATATGTTAATTATTCATATTCTGTACGGAGCCCACGGTGCGCGAGTCCGACTCTCACTTGGCCGGTTTTTTACGATTGAAACGACGAACAGCTCAAAGCTTTTCATTAGAGCAGCAGTCTACACGTGTGTGTGCGTATATCATAAATCCGTTTAGTTAAACGACGAACCCGGTGTGAGTTTCCGGAAGCGGAACTTGCTTCGCTAATTCAATATCTTGCGCCGAAACGAGAAGTTGTAACTATTCACAATCAGCTCGAGAGCAATTTAATTGATATCACGAAGTTTTAAACTCCGCTGCAGCCATAAAACTAAAAGTTTAACATTTCCCGGTTTACATTTTAACGAGGCAGTTAGTGACGTCATTCATGGGATAGTGAAGTAGATCGCTATAATAGCCCTTATTTTAGGTCGTAATGGACAGTTAGAATGTTGAAATTGATTTTCTGTATAGGGATAGCTGAAGGGCCTAAAAGGACATAGATGCTATTTTGTATTCTGTGCAAGTAGTTCCCATAAGAATGTTTCTAAAGTCCACGCGGACGAAGTCGCGGGAAATAGCTAGTTAGTATTAAGTATATTAAAGGTCAAGCAAACCTTTTATGTTTTTTCTACTGCGACTGTTTGGTCTACCGGTAAGTCATGAAAAGGACGTAGTTTGGCCGCTGGCCACTTAGAAGCCTAATGAGCTAATTTATCTACGATTACCAGTTAACTGTTACGGTAAGTTTCCGGTGGAATAATTTGCAACTTTTAGTACAACAAAACATTCATTGGGGCTCTGATTGAGCAAGCTTCCACCCGGACCTAACAATCTGAGCTTTTCTACGACTAACATCACAACAATTTACTTTGCAACATTTATCAAAGTTAACAAATCTTTTGCGTCCATTAATCTCGAGTAATAGTTCGTTCCTAACCAGCAACCACTAATAAAAAACCTCACTTTTACCAGAACAATAAGCGGGTCTCGGGCGTTATGCCAAATTGTTCCAAGTCCGGTATTTACCGGAGGAATGCACCGCACCGTCCACACAATGCCTCCGAAAACACATTAGTTTTGTCTGTAAATGACAATGGAATACGACAATTAAATGCCCATTTACGGCGTAAATGTTTTATGTACTGCTCGATTTATTTACGAATCGGTTTGAGACAGGTTCAGTATTTTTTTGATCATTGAAAAATCTGTTTTTGATAATTTTTTTGTTTTAGATTTCATACGTCGCTTTCCTGTGTTATTTTGTTTAGAACCACCACATATCTTTCTGGGTCAGGTAGACTTGTCTGTCTTGGACGATAATACGATATTTTTATTATACTATACTATATTCTTATTATATTAAACCGGATTTTTAATAACAATAGAAGAGATATTATTAGTTAAATAGAGGTAAATATTGAAGCAAATTGTTTACTCAAATCGTTGTCCAAATTACACACATATTGAGTAAAATTTAACGAATGATTATCTAATCCATGTGTTTTGTTTTTGTAATTAGTTAAAAAAAAGGATTTTGTATTAACCTTTTTGAAGTAGTTTTATTTTTAAAAAAGGACCTCAAATGAGCGAATGCAATACATTAACGTACAACTTATTTCTTTTTTCGTTGTTGTTTTCTTGACGTGATAATTTTATGTCCTATTTGTATAAAAATTACTTCCAAATGCCTGCGCAAATGATATTTTTAAAGGTTATGGTAAAATAAGTTTTGTATGAACACATTTTGTTTTGCTTCCCTCTAGGACTTGTAGATAAATGCTGAGTGGGTAAATGCTGAGTAAAATTCTTTCACCAATTTATTACCGCGTTTTTCCTCCTTCTAGAAAGTGAAACCGCCTTTAGACCAGAATAATAGTCGCCGAAAATGAGACGGGATAAATAATTACTTCTTCCAAGACATTGCTCGGTGTTGTCTACGATGATTTCGTACAATAAAATGGTAATTTACTTTTTTAATTAGTCGCGGTAAGGATGTCGCAGTCAACAAAGAGCTTTTTCTGTTTAACAACAATAATAATAGATGGCAATATGATACAGACAAACACATTTTTAAGTATACTGGGATATTTTAGTCAGCGCCAAAAATATTTTTTCTCACTGTTCTGAAAAAAGCATTTTCTCTACTAAGTCGGCATTGACTTTAAAAAAATTCCGCGGATCATATGTACTCATTTAATACACCGTTAAGAAAGAATAATAATTAATTTAATAGGTCAGTTCCTAGTACTAGACATTTTAAGATATAATAAGTATATTTTATAGTAAAGGCGTGAGCTGAAAAGCAGGTCACAGCGGCCGTTTTGTTTGTTAGTTTTTATTAGATCTACCTATAGTTATTGTGTAGTATACCGTGTAACAAAGAGGAGAAAATGTAAGTATTATTATTATTTATGTATTTTCTTTACTCGTGGCTGGTGGATTGACGATTACAGCATTGCATCTTCTTATTTTCCTCACTTCATCTTTTTGGACTACCACGGGATGATATGGAGTGTTCAAAAGCCGAACTACAGTTACAAAAGTATTTAATACAAGTCCATTGTCCAATAATGTTATAGGGTATACGGAATGCAACGTATAATAAAATCCAAACATTTTATATACCGTTTATTATTATTAGTTACGCATCAAGATGGAAACTTAACAGGTGAAAATAGATGGCATTCCCACCTCCTCTCCGCTCCCACTGTTATTCCTGTTTTTTATTTTAGCCAGGATCTACAGCGGTACACTTGAAACGCGTCCACTGAAGGTGGATGAAGTTCCTACGGACTCTAAAGCTATCTTGGGACCCCAGACTCGTTTAGAATAAAGAAATAGGGTGGACTGGTAAAGACGGATGGCAGACGAAAATGTGACGATGTCCTTCATTTTGAAGCCGGTGCTAGACACGTCGCTCCTTGTAAGGTTCGCCGACATTTTGCGGACAGCGGACAGCCGATTTGTAAACTCGAAGAAAGGAAACACGATATGTTGACAACTTGAGAGCTCTGACTCGTGCCTTCCTTTGATAACCGAATGTAGAAACAACATAGTTGATTTGTACGAGAACGACTTTTCGGGTATATTCCTACCGGCTACAGATGTACGCAACAGATATGCTAGTTCAGTTTGTAATAACTCTCACACATAATCCCTCACCCTACACACACTTACACAATTCACGAAGCACAGGCTTGTCTGACCCTTGCCCGTTACATGTAATCTATTGTCCATACGAATATACTGAAAATACCAACACACATATCATCATCAAGAAATAGAAATAGTTTATTTGACATATATTTGTGACGTAAATATAGCTTTGCTGAACTGTAACGCCAGAATGGACCTGTCTCAGCATATGATTTTAAGACAGGCCAAAATCTAGTGTTTAAAATATGTAATAATGTTCAAATAGATCAAAATTTGCATGCGTACAACGAGGAATCAAAACATTGCGTTCCTATCTCTGCTTTAACCGATAATGGGGTGCTGTAACAACGAAATTATAAAACGATTTATCATTTCACACGACGTTTGCCGAAATGTCATTATTCATTCTGATTGTTGAATGCCGTTGGTGGGACAAAAAGCCCTCTGGGGCCTTTATCACCTGCCTCTACAAACGTGCGGTTCAGGGCAATTCATTTTATATCTGTGACGGTTAATGACGATATATGTTTATTCAGTTATTTTATTCACCTATGTGGAGATTTTTAAACATTTTCATATGGAATTCCAATGTGGAGATACTTAATAAAAAATGAAATTTTAAGATAATTGTTAAGAGAAACCTCAAAAATAAATCTAACACTTTTAGATTTTAAAAATATCTAGAATTACGAATACGTTTGCGTTCTGTAAAAACAATCATTTCACACCTTGGTGTATCTATTGTTTTGGAAAGACCTACTACAGAGAAAAAAGTGTAAAAGAAAATCCATAAAACATACTTTTATTTCAGCTTCACTCCATACATATTTAGTTGACCTAGCTAGGCTGATGGAGTTTTATATTTATAATTTTGAAATAACTTAAAATAATCAGGTATCTAGAAGAGAGAGATATATAGATGAGCTTCGTAGCCAAAAATAGCATAAGCTGTGTATTTAATTCAAACATTTTCAAGAAAATTTATTTTTGAGATCGCAATTGTCGCATGTTTTTGCTGATAATTTTATGAGCGTCTACAATTGATATACACCTATTACGAGTATATCAGCCAACAGAATTTTTTTATTATTTATAGATTAGGATTCGGTCATGGATAGCATTCCTAAATAAATAAACTAAATATTGTCAGCTAAATGCCCTAGATTTATTTTCTTTTCGACGATATCTAGAGAAAAATATTAATTGTAATTAAACAGCAAAGCTCTTCATAATTCACGAGCAGAGCAAGATAAATATTGCGTAATAAAATTTACGTACTAAGTGTTTCGGTAACGTAACAAAATTAAATTGAATTATTTTCGTTAAATTTCATCTTGTAGATCTACGAATTACGAAGGACACATTTTACTGGCGTAAAATCACGTAGGTGGTAAAAAGGTAGGTGGCAGGTCGCCTGAAAACACGTGTAAATTCAATCGCCTGAAAACACATGTAAATTCAATTATTTAGTGCGATGGCCAAGTCACAATATATTTATATACTAGCTTCTGCCCGCGGCTTCGCCCGCGTGGACTTTAGGATTTATCTCATTGGATAAATCAACTACATAACAAATATGAAACTGACGTAACGCTTTCCGGCAACGAATAATTATTTGGAGATTATTCATCCTACAATTATAAAATCGATATTAAAATATGGGTAAGAGGTGGGGGTAAGAAGGTGAAGATTCACACACAAAATTTGGTCTAGCCGTTTCCCAGAAGTGCGACCACAAAAACCCATACATTTTTATATTCACCCCCATTAAAAATATGCGGAAACACGTATTTATCTGTTTCCACTCTCTAACAAAACATCAGAGTTATCATACAAAATGAACTATTAACCAATGAATTAATAACCTGTGGAACACGTATTTCTTTGTTTCAAATGTAGCCACTTACTTAGTATCAATTTTCATGATATTGATGATATATTGACTTCAAAAACAACAGAGTTCCTATACAAACTTATCTTCAAAAATGACGGACTTTCGTACAAACTTACATCCCTTATTTTACCCTGTTAGGGGTGGAATTTCGAGAAATCCTTTTTTAGCGAATACTTTCACTTTACAAAGAACGCATACTCCAAATTTCATGGCCATAGGATTAAGCTGTCTGATAAGTTAGTTAGTCAGGACTTTGAATTTTATATAAGATTTAAATCAAAATGTGTACCTAATAATAATACCTTTTTTTAATAAAAATTATCTGCCTCCGTGTCTTAAAAATGGCAACATGTTTGTACTAACAACCTTGAGGTCCCATGTTTTAATTGATTTTTTGTTTTTGTACATACAGTTTTGACCATAAGTCCCAGTACCTATCGGTACTTGGTTTGGATGGCGGTAAGGCATTTTCTCGGGACCTGTCGGTGTGTCGTACCACTAAAGAGGCCTATGTCTAGCAGTGAACGTTTCCTGGCTAATGATGATGATGGTGAAGGCATTTTCTAGGCCCATCTGGATTTTATTATAGTTAGTCTGTTATGTGAATATTGTACCGAGTAGATCAAACGTATCGAAAAATGAACCTCCAGGTCTTTTTGTGTATAAAATGTTTATATAATTTTTTGTAAACGACTGTTTGTGTTCTGAATAAATAAAAATAAATAAATTGTTCAAAATGTATTGTTTTGTCTATAACAGTTTGTTTTGTATATTAAAATGTTCAGTTATTCGTTAAAATTAGAGTAGTGACCTAATTGCTAAATGTTCGATTCACAACCCGGAGGTCTAGGGTTCGATTCCCAGTATCTATCGGAACTCAGTTTGGTTAGTGGTAAGCCTAGTTAGTGCCTGGCTCGCTACTACCATGTTACCTAAGTCTGATAAGCATGATTTCTATCCAACGGCCTTATTGTCACGTACCACGTGCGTACAACTAAGCAGTGGAATTCCCTGCCGGCTGTGTTTCCCATGCGATACAACCTAGATAACTTTAAGTCCAGAGTGAATAGACTATTTCTATGCAACCGTGAACGATCCTAGACCCCATCGTCGCTTAACATCAGGTGAGATTGTAATAAAACGGAAGCCTATCGAATGTAAAAAAAACATGTTAGATGAAGGTCAAATACAAACCCATACAAAAACAGCTATTTACGAACTTTTTATACAAACTTACATCGCTAATTTTACCTCACATTCCATTAGGTCTTAGTTGTATAGGTGCTATGTAACTACAAAATCTTACTGCGATCACCAATCCGCCTACCAACAGTGGTGCTTGTTGCAAATCCAATCATAGTTTAATGTGTAGTTACACGGCAATCGCAAACTTTAACACAAACTTGCATCACATATTCTTTTTGCGGAACTATCATAAAAAGAAAATATTTGCAAAATCTCATTACAATACATGGTTTCGTCTGTCAGTCAGTCACTTCTAACGCTGAGGAAATGTTTCAAAAACACTTTAAAACATTAACCACTGAAGCACTTTCTTTTGTATTTGCTATTTGGAATTAGTCAGGCATTGTAGCCATTCTGTACAGAACCCACTAAACTGGTTTTTGTATTCTGTTATACTACCTATATCACCCTCAAACAATTTTTGGCAAACCTTCTCAATGTACAGATAGACACGTTGATTCTACAGGTGTGAGATAGCAGAGCACCTGAGTACCTCTATTAGTTTGTGTCTCCTGGCTAAACATAATTTCTATCTTATTGTCACTTACCACGTGCTTACAGCTAAGCAGTGGAATTCCCTGCCGGCTTTTGTGTTTCCTAAGCGATACCATTAAGATAACTTCAAGGCCACAGTGAATAGACTATTTATAGGCAACCGTGAATTATCCTAGACATCATCGTCGCTTAACATCAGGTAAGATTATGGTAAAAAAACACGTGTAAATCAATCAGTCACTTCAAACACTGAGGTAATGTTTTAAAATCACTTTTGTATTCTGTATACCCTTAAACCATTTTTGGCAAGTATTTTCAATGTACAGATAGATGCATCGATTCTCCATATACAGGTAAGTCGATTCTACAGGTTTTTTGAAGATATCTTTTTATTGCGTGAACCGATTTTGATGAAATAAAGCTTAGATGTTGCCTTGACCTACTACTAATTTAATTGTGAAAACCGCATCAAATTTGGTTATGTAATTTCGGAGATTAGCCGGTTCAGACAAACAGACAGACAGACAGACAGACAGACAGACAAAATGTTTAAAAATTGTCTTATTGTGTTCTGTTACACTTCTTACATCACCCTCAATCAGTTTTAGGCAAAAAAAATCAATGTACAGACACATCGATTCTACAGATTTATTATAGTAAAAAAAGAAGAAGAAGAAAACATTAAAGAATTTTCATATTGATATGCGTCACTATAAGATGCTGTTAATTATTACGTATCAACTTAATGCTTCGAGTACGGAGATTCCAGACACAATTGATTTTCAATTGTTATGGACCACGATCGTGGTCTTAGAGACTGGACGTATTAAGACAGAAAGTCGCTTAAGTAGAGACTGAATAAATTAATAACCGACTTGGTATTACATGGATCTCACAACTTTTTACCGCAGAACAACTGAGTTGCGAGACTTGGTTTTTTTGACAAGTATTGTTTTTGATGGGATCAACATTTACAATGGAAGCCTCCATTGTAATACGACATTGGTAGGATGTTTTGGGGTCCAGTCAATCTAATGATTTTTCATTTCATTTTCATTTCATTCAAGATTTTTAGATGATTATCTTTCAAGACTACGACCCCTATCTGATAGAAATGACATTAATATACCTATATATACATTTAATAAAAATTCTTTTTCATCCGTATATACCAACATACCTAAATAAACTTTTTGCTAATTAATTAACACCTATTAGGATTGTTGATAACTATTAGTGTCAGAGGTAGGTGGTGGTGTCCATGTTATGGATCATGTGATTTACCTTTTATAACACTCACGGGAAGACATGGGATGGCTGAATACAAAAATCGTGTCAAAGCCTAAAATGCGGACGCCGATAAATACACCCTACGAAAAATGCAATCTTAAATAACTATGTGATTTTTTCTGCAGTGGGACAGCATCATCTGCCCATATTTACGGACTTACGGAGCCGATCAATAAGAGAACCAAAGTGACCGAAGTATCTCAACGTATCAGCAAGCTGAAATGGCAGGGCTGGTCATGTTTGCCGAAGGACAGACGACCGCTGGAGCAGACGAGTCCTTGAGTGGAGACCGCGTCTAGGCAAACGTAGTGTAGGACGTCCCCCGGCTAGGTGTAAAAAAAGGGTAGCCGGCCGTTAATGGAGGACCTCACTGGGTGACGGGAGAGGGCTATGTCCAGTAATGGACAGCCGTGGTCTGAACGTGATGATGATGATCTACTATTAACAACATCTTACGAGATCACCGAATACCCTCATGGAAGCTCATGAGCAAAAGTCGACTTGATATACATTATACATGTAGACGATGATGGTGAAGGCTTAAACGACTTACTAATAATACATCATCATCATTATGAGACGGATGATGTCCACCACTGAACATCAAACACCGTAAAAAAAGCTTACTTGATTTATAAACATCCAATACACACACACATATTTGTATGTGTAGTTTTAATAAAATTCATTTACAGCTAATTCAGAATTAGCATTTAGACCAAAAACAAACAAATGTATATCCTTGTCCGTCAAGCAAAAGTATAATATTCCAATTTTATAAGTGATAAAAAGTAATTTATTATCACAGATATTTTCACTTGAGTTTTAATTTTCCTTTAAAAAGTTAGCAAAAAAACAAAAGTTAGGATGTTTAATAAACGATCTTTACTTAGAGACGAACTAAAGAGTGGGATTCTTCAATTATAAAGAATGAAGCACCAAGAAACTACGAGTACTTCAACTATTTGGTAAAATAGTGGCCAGTGACGAATTACTATTCGACTGATGGTGAGGAAAAAAAGTAGTCGAATAGAAAAATCTTTGATATAATTAATTTTCCATTTCACACGGTCTCTTAGATGTGAGAATATTTTGTCAGCCTATTAGCGTGATAATTGTGCCGTTTTGGATATTATTTATCGCGTTAATTAACGCAATGGAATCTAAATGTTCCTTCACTATAATGTCAACAAAAATCCCACCAAATTAAAATGAACGTGATAGGTTCGGCGGTCCCAATCCCTCGTGTTCCAACGAATAAACATAAACTTCCTATTTTCCCGTCCATTTTCTACAGAAAAGGGTTCTCCGGTAGTTGTCCAATAATAAAATCAATATTGTCACTCGGAACACATATTGTAACCTTTTAAACTATTTAGGGTGGTTCCCTTTTTCCTCTTCTATTACCGTTGTTTTAGGGACGTTTATGATGTTAGAATTATACTCGTATAACAACAATTGTATTTCCGTCTAGGCAAATATAGAATAGGACATCTTCGGTCAGACGAATGATAACGTTGTGGAAAATGAGGAAAGCAGAAATCTTAGTTCAGTGTCACGACTTGGGAGAGCTGTATGTAGAATATATAAACCCAATTCATTGGGCAGAGAGACCAAAATGCTAGCAGCACTACCCCGCTGGGTATCAATGCTGATCCATTGGTGGAGGTAGCTGCCTGCTGAGCTCTCTTGTCACCCTTGGCCTCAACAAGACGTCCTGACAAGCCACGTTTTATTATAAAAAATTGTTTATTCCTGTCACCATTTTCCCATACTATTCTAAACTGTAGTGACTCGTAGTAGACCTTTGTTGGCAAGTTTAACAAAATTCCCGTAATAATAAAATCTGTAAAATGGTAACACTAGAAAAAATTGAAAGTTGCCTGATGTCATCATGATAATTCACAATCTTCCCGCGGTCTGGCCGAATAATACGATGCCTGTTGTATTGCTGCTTTCCTTGCTAAATTATCTAATCCTGTTCTTTCTCTTTCTTCGTCTGTTCCCTTCGAGACTTGGTTTTTTTGACAAGTATTGTTTTTGATGGGATCAACATTTACAATGGAAGCCTCCATTGTAATACGACATTGGTAGGATGTTTTGGGGTCCAGTCAATCTAATGATTTTTCATTTCATTTTCATTTCATTCAAGATTTTTAGATGATTATCTTTCAAGACTACGACCCCTATCTGATAGAAATGACATTAATATACCTATATATACATTTAATAAAAATTCTTTTTCATCCGTATATACCAACATACCTAAATAAACTTTTTGCTAATTAATTAACACCTATTAGGATTGTTGATAACTATTAGTGTCAGAGGTAGGTGGTGGTGTCCATGTTATGGATCATGTGATTTACCTTTTATAACACTCACGGGAAGACATGGGATGGCTGAATACAAAAATCGTGTCAAAGCCTAAAATGCGGACGCCGATAAATACACCCTACGAAAAATGCAATCTTAAATAACTATGTGATTTTTTCTGCAGTGGGACAGCATCATCTGCCCATATTTACGGACTTACGGAGCCGATCAATAAGAGAACCAAAGTGACCGAAGTATCTCAACGTATCAGCAAGCTGAAATGGCAGGGCTGGTCATGTTTGCCGAAGGACAGACGACCGCTGGAGCAGACGAGTCCTTGAGTGGAGACCGCGTCTAGGCAAACGTAGTGTAGGACGTCCCCCGGCTAGGTGTAAAAAAAGGGTAGCCGGCCGTTAATGGAGGACCTCACTGGGTGACGGGAGAGGGCTATGTCCAGTAATGGACAGCCGTGGTCTGAACGTGATGATGATGATCTACTATTAACAACATCTTACGAGATCACCGAATACCCTCATGGAAGCTCATGAGCAAAAGTCGACTTGATATACATTATACATGTAGACGATGATGGTGAAGGCTTAAACGACTTACTAATAATACATCATCATCATTATGAGACGGATGATGTCCACCACTGAACATCAAACACCGTAAAAAAAGCTTACTTGATTTATAAACATCCAATACACACACACATATTTGTATGTGTAGTTTTAATAAAATTCATTTACAGCTAATTCAGAATTAGCATTTAGACCAAAAACAAACAAATGTATATCCTTGTCCGTCAAGCAAAAGTATAATATTCCAATTTTATAAGTGATAAAAAGTAATTTATTATCACAGATATTTTCACTTGAGTTTTAATTTTCCTTTAAAAAGTTAGCAAAAAAACAAAAGTTAGGATGTTTAATAAACGATCTTTACTTAGAGACGAACTAAAGAGTGGGATTCTTCAATTATAAAGAATGAAGCACCAAGAAACTACGAGTACTTCAACTATTTGGTAAAATAGTGGCCAGTGACGAATTACTATTCGACTGATGGTGAGGAAAAAAAGTAGTCGAATAGAAAAATCTTTGATATAATTAATTTTCCATTTCACACGGTCTCTTAGATGTGAGAATATTTTGTCAGCCTATTAGCGTGATAATTGTGCCGTTTTGGATATTATTTATCGCGTTAATTAACGCAATGGAATCTAAATGTTCCTTCACTATAATGTCAACAAAAATCCCACCAAATTAAAATGAACGTGATAGGTTCGGCGGTCCCAATCCCTCGTGTTCCAACGAATAAACATAAACTTCCTATTTTCCCGTCCATTTTCTACAGAAAAGGGTTCTCCGGTAGTTGTCCATTAATAAAATCAATATTGTCACTCGGAACACATATTGTAACCTTTTAAACTATTTAGGGTGGTTCCCTTTTTCCTCTTCTATTACCGTTGTTTTAGGGACGTTTATGATGTTAGAATTATACTCGTATAACAACA
Source organism: Carcina quercana (assembly GCA_910589575.2). Classification (NCBI taxonomy): domain Eukaryota; kingdom Metazoa; phylum Arthropoda; class Insecta; order Lepidoptera; family Depressariidae; genus Carcina; species Carcina quercana. The sequence continues at coordinate 4,259,738 of OU342434.1, read as the reverse complement.
ATTGTATTTCCGTCTAGGCAAATATAGAATAGGACATCTTCGGTCAGACGAATGATAACGTTGTGGAAAATGAGGAAAGCAGAAATCTTAGTTCAGTGTCACGACTTGGGAGAGCTGTATGTAGAATATATAAACCCAATTCATTGGGCAGAGAGACCAAAATGCTAGCAGCACTACCCCGCTGGGTATCAATGCTGATCCATTGGTGGAGGTAGCTGCCTGCTGAGCTCTCTTGTCACCCTTGGCCTCAACAAGACGTCCTGACAAGCCACGTTTTATTATAAAAAATTGTTTATTCCTGTCACCATTTTCCCATACTATTCTAAACTGTAGTGACTCGTAGTAGACCTTTGTTGGCAAGTTTAACAAAATTCCCGTAATAATAAAATCTGTAAAATGGTAACACTAGAAAAAATTGAAAGTTGTCTGATGTCATCATGATAATTCACAATCTTCCCGCGGTCTGGCCGAATAATACGATGCCTGTTGTATTGCTGCTTTCCTTGCTAAATTATCTAATCCTGTTCTTTCTCTTTCTTCGTCTGTTCCCTTCTTTATTTCTATCGGTGCATCTATCACCTATCGCCGAGCAAACCCGAGTGCCAGAAATGAAGAACATAAAACACAACCTTACACAATCATTACCTATATAAAAGTTTGAAAACAAACAAACCCTCGAACGTAGACACATACAAACGAGTTAATTGCGTTACCAATGAACTCTGAGAGCTATTTACACGATCGAGTTACTGACAACAAGCCGAAAGTTAGGCTGCGCACAAAATTACTTGTAATTTAACATCAAAAGCTGTCGCGGAGCTACGTTCAAATTGCCTCGGGCATTTTTATATGAGTCGTCGTCACTTGTATTACAAAGAATGGACACTTCAAGCGCTCAGTTTTGTGCCACGAGATGTAGGCTCCTTGTCATTCTGTTATCATTGTGATATATCAGGAACACACGTTTTTATTTGAGATTTTCGAAAAAGGTACTAGATGTTGTCTAATGCTAGTGAGCTTCTAAGAGTGTCATATTGTAGAAATAATTTTTTCAATTCAATACAACGCAAATAACTAAGATGTAGCAGATGATTTGTGAGGAATGTCACGAAATATATTTTGCTCCAATTTGATATAGTTTATTGATAATGATGAAATGACATTTTGGTGAAGGAACGTGAGGAAACCTGCACACTCCTGAGAAGAAATTCAAAGGTGTGTGTAAAGTCTATAAATCCGCACTGGGCCCGCGTGGTGGACTTATCGGCCATACACTCACTGTGGGAAAGTAGACCTGAGGCCTTGCAATGGGAACACATATTTATGCTGTTGATGATAATGAAAAAAAATTAACAAATAAGTACAATAATAGATAAATACCAATACGCCATATGGACTCAGGACAGACCAGTTTGGCTCTAGAGATTACGTAAATCTCCTACGAAACGTAAATAGTTTCGGAAACTACTGACACTTCTGTGCCATTAGGCGCGTGTAACAGTTTTTAAGTCGATGTCGGTGCCAGTACTCGGTAACTCGCCCCGACACAGGCAAGGGGAGGCAATATCGGGCAAATATTTGCGCATCCTACCTGCGGAAGTAGGTTGCGAGTAAACTTGGCGCATTTTATATATTGGCTAATGACAGCTACGTGCTACATGGGTGATAGTGGGTGAGTATACGTAAGAGAGCCGTGAAACTGTCTTTGCATTAGATAGGCCCGTCATCGCTTCAAATTGCGTTCATTTGCGTACTGTCTTGGCCGAGAAAAAATATTTTTTCGCGGACAAAATATAAACCCGATGTAAATAAGAAACTGTAGGTATATATCTCATTTCATGGCAGGTTTCGTTGGAAAAAGGGTTGATAAGAATTTACTAGTATGAAAATAAATACAAGCGGAGACGTATGAACAACATCTTACTGATATTTCTGATCTGCCTGAAAAGCGTTTTGACTGTGTGAAATCCCCGCACGGAAATTCTGACAAGTTTTCTGACATGATGGAAACTAATAATATCTGAGATACTAATACAGACGATACTCTCAAATTCTGATCAAAAGCTTATGTCTATATTAAATTCCATCCAACTAGCACTAAAATTGCACTGGCACAATAGCTCTTATTGTTACCCATAACTTAACTGATTATGCTTACGCATGTTGTATGGATAAACCATATCATTTGAATTGTTTTAGTCAGTAAATATTTTATTTGTATTTAAAATGTTACCTTGTACTTGATCTTAAGACCTAGTTCATCAGGTTCATATGTAAGCCTACATAAATACGATCATGTCTCAGAATTTCAAACACAGCTTAAGTGGCTTCCGGTCCGGCTTGTATGTACTGTCACTTCTGTATCTTATGAGAAAAAAAATCAATTCGTCGAGTCTCACTTGCCCTCTACGTTCTTCTGAGTCCCTCGTACCCACATCATTCCACTAAATTCTAATCAAAATTTTGTCCGACTATGGAAATATATTTCTGAATCTATAATATGAACCATGACACGGAATTAACCCACTTTCCCAAAAATGTGCTCTGATTTATTATTATTCCCTAGCTGATGCTTCTATCCTTTCTATACTCCTCTGATTACCATTTCCTGTTTTATACAGACTTTTATTTATCCATTGTACGTGTTATGTGTTTTATATATATCATCATCAACAGCCTATATATGTCCCCACTGGAGGGGCTCAGGCCTACTCTCCTACAGAGAGTGTATGGGCCATAGTCCACCACGCGGGCCCAGTGCGGATCGGCGGACTTCACATGCCTGTTCAAGACATGCAGGTTTCCTCACGATGTTTTCCTTCACCGTTAAGCAATCGGATAATGTACTTGAATTGAAAAACAACTCATAGGTACACGGCTGGATTCGAACCCGGTACCCTCAGATTGAGAGTCCCGCGCCTTATCCATTGCGCCACCGACGCTTCTATATATACATATACATACATCTTTATATATATACATATAGATAATTCCTAAAGTCCACTCAGTCTATGTGAGTGTGTGTGCATGGAAAACACAAAGCATTACACTAGTCAGAGAACAGTTGCATCATTGTCACATTTTGTAGCCAAACAACACCGCAGATGTAGTAAGTAAAAGTTTTATTCCTGACTACCAAGTCTAAAGTCCATTTGGCGATCATCGTACATTGTGTGACAGAAGATGAGTATGCAACTCCTGTTAACGAATATTATAATGTTGAGAACAGTGCTCAAAGCTCATTTTAGAAATGTAGACTTTTGTGAAAATGATATCTTGGATTAAAATCTGTAATGAAAGCGCATGTGAAAATGTAGAAAGGCTAAAGGAAGGATTCAGCCAAGCGACATTCAAATTCAGAATTGATTTGTGTTTCCGGTAATCGCAAAAATGCACATTTCGTCATGTCACAAATTTAAATAATTATGAAATATCGCACAACAACGAGGTTTTTGGGCGCACTTACCATACAGTGGCCCTATCGCCACGTACCAAGGCCAAGTGCAAACATACATTTTTTTTAAATTAGCACTGCTGTTTGGCAGCAGACTCTAGGCCTTAGGCAGATCATGGAAAGTACTGGCAAACAAACCGATTACCGATAGCTACGCCGGGCCAGTAGGATTGGAACCTACGTTCTCCAGAGTATAAGTCCAATGGAGAAGCTAAGGCTCCGAAAAAGGCTAATAAAGCGAAAGAAACAAACCTAACCCCAAGTTATTAAGCGACTTTACAAAAGGAAATTTATGTGGTCAAGATCAGAACCCCGCCAGCCGCAGACTATTTGTCTCTGTCGCTCTGACAGAGAGCTATTGTTCCTACGCGTGGCCGTGGTGTCCACGACAATATTGGTTTTGTTTTGTTGCCCTTTGGATTTATATTAATAGGTTTGAAAAGGCTTTGTTTATGCAAGGGAGTCTGCTTCGTTATAGTCCTAGACATGCCCAACAGCATCCTGTCACCTTATACTCGTACAAAATATCAATAAAATGATTGTCTGACTAAAAGAATAAATAAATAATTTAATCATAAACTTGGATTTAGATTAACGCTTTTCGACGTTCGGAGTCTAAAAAACGATTGGTCAAAGTCATCGAAGAAAATATTTTTTTTTGTTACGTATTTCCTATGTATGGGTAGATTCTCAATATAGATAGATTCATAGTTTAAAACTTGGCCAGCACTAGTGCCCAGATATATATTAGATGCAACAAAAATACGACAAACAAAATGCTTCCAGTGTTACGTGTTTATTTTGCTCTCGGTTTAAATTGGCCGTGACACTGCCGTGTCATTAATTCTACTAAATCTTATAAATAGTGTAAGTTTATGACATAGTAACATATTGGATACTTTTTATCCCTGTAAAGCGAATAATACGCGGAAGCCGTCTTAGTGAAAAACGAGTGGTATTTAAACATACATATTACGTATACATCATAATAATACACAACAAAAGCACCTTAAAATAAAGTGATTGCCTTCTTCGTGTGCAAATTCAAAGCTTATTTGAAAAATTACATTATAATTTAATATCCTGAAAGGCAATAATGTTAAGTGGGCAATGACGTCATTCAATACGTCCCAGCAACCAATATGACGCGCGTCAAGTACCGTGCATGCATGGTGGCAGTAATGAAGTTAGCTGACAGCAGTCGCTGAAGCACCTGTGCTTCAAACTCAATTAACGTAGCGATAATTAAATGTATTATTGCGGAATGCGATACTACAAAATATTGCTTTAATTTAAATTTGGCTTCCATTTTGTATTTCGTTATGATACAAAAGAAGGAAATTTGTATTCAAATAAAACAGTTTTAATTATAATTTTTGAATGTATGGGTCTCGTTTTTGATACAATTTAGAAAAACATTAAATAAGCACCACCACAAATATGGCGTCAATGAAATAACATTTGATATTTTCGACTTAGTACCCAGAAATATGAATTTGTTTAAACAAAATACTACCAAAAATGCAATTCTAATATTTCAGGGTTCCTTACTTCAAAAGGAAAAAGCCGGTCAAGTGCGTGTTGGATCACCCGCAGTGTAGGGTCCCATAGTTTAACTGGTTTTATAAAAAGTAATTTTGTGTGAAATTTGTACGAAATTCTCATTTTGACCACTCCAATAATATTTTATAATTTGGTCGCATATTACTCGTTGATTGTGAAGCCACCTTGATTGTGATAGTTTTCCTTTAAAGTTTAGCATATGTACTACTACTGTGAATTTTTTCAGCAGACAAGCAATGGTTTAGAAGATAGTGGTGGGACGCTCTACTCTGACAAAAATTATCTCTTTAAAGCTTAATATTTCGCAAACGGAACCCTCAATCAAAAAGTGGTGTTCCCAGATCCTCAATTTTAAATACCTATTTAACGATATCCCACACAATGGAGTAGACGCGAAAAAAATGTCCCCAAGACATGTGTACGGGAGCCACCTTTAAAAAATATCAATATTTTATTCTACCACTTTGTCGACGTGATTAACATGTATACCCGTACCAAATTACCGCTTAGTAGTAAGGGTCTCGCCGGTAAGCCGCGGACGGACAGACAGTCGGACAGAGCGAGAAACTATAGGGGTTCAATGTTTGTCTACGGCACCCTAAAAAGACTTGTCCGTCTGTATAGACCCTTCTTCCCAGGAATGCGTAAAGGTCTCAGTCAGCGAATTACACACATACAGTAAGCTCATGTTAAGCAGTGGAGTAATTGACATGTGATGAGGTACTCATCCGCTTTAAAAAAACACAGATAATTTGGTAATATTCCTCAGCTGATATCTGGATTCCACGACAGTTGACGCTAGCTAGCCTGGAAACTCATTGATAAAATAATCTCTGTCTGCATTCGGGTAAATGCAGCGAAAGCGCCAAGAACTAGTTCGAAGGTGACTGCGAGCTACCCATAAATTGCTGAAATTCCTTTGAATAATTTAAGAAAGTTACAATAGCCAATTTTTTTAAACCATTCTTCGCCTTCATATTTTGGGGTAAGGTTCCAAATCAGAAAGGCAAAACTGCAATTTAAAATTAATATAAAAAAATTTCAGATATTTTTACGTCACTAAATCTTTTGCACCATTCAGAAAGTACGCACTATCTGTAGTTTTTTTTTGGCGTAGGAGTACTCGCCTGGTAAGAGTGATCATTATGGCAAATTCTGTAATGAAAAGCTCAAGTCAAGACGATAGGCTTATGTTTAGAACTGGGTTTTTTTGCCCGACGAATATACGACTACAAGTATAAAACCGCGTTTTACATACTGTATCATTTAAACTCAAGGGCTGAAATTTATTGACAATCAACAAGAAAATTAAATATTGTTTTGGGGGTACATAAAAACACTAATTCCATAACATTAGTGAACATTACAGGCATTCCCTAGTAACGGATTGTACGTACAACCTCCACCTGCAGATTATTCGAAAATAGACAAAATAACACAGGATCCTAATAGCGGAAGTCATTTCGCTGCGGAAACGGCCGGCATCATAGCAGGCCCAATCTAGAGGTACACCTGTATGTAGCCTGTAGCAAAATGGAACTGCTGAAAAAGCTATTTAATATTATATAATTCGTCTTTATAGTAACTATAAATTAAAGTTTCCATAACTGACTGACCAACTGATAAACAAATATGTTAGGTAAGTTTTTATGTATCATGTGTTTGCTCTTGGCCTTCATCTCACCTGATGGTAAGTGAAGATAAGACCGCCAGATATATGATAAACATGCGCATCAATAAGTCTCAATTTAATGTGCCGGTGCTAACCTTCATACTGGAACACAACAGTGCTATTAACACTGCTGTTTGGTGGCAAATTTAAATATCATGGTGTTAGCTAGCCAGACAGACTTTGAAAATGCCCTACCACTAATCAAACCGAGAACCCATAGGTATCAAACCGAGAACTGGGAATCGGATTATAATTCCAATCGTGTAGCCATTAGGCCACGGATGCGATTATATCTAGTCAATTCCATTAATGTATTACGGGAGAAAGATCCAGTGATGTGACTATAGTTTGCGTTTTGGTATACAATTTCAATTCTCTAAGCGGTGATTTAGTATTGGTACATACAATTTTTGAAAAATGAAACTTGAAAGCATCCTCTAAATCTTAGCATCGCAATAACAGCGCGATCCACCACGAGCATTGCGCCACCGGCGCAACTGTCAAGTTGACGAATATTTTTCGGAACGAAGTTCCTTGTCGCTCGGTACGGACTTGGCGGATCCCCATTCGCTAGGCGAAAAAAAGTGTAAAAGTTATCCGTCACGAGTTTCTGACACGACCTGACGGTTATCCATAGCGCTATGCTATTGGCTGTGCCCAGTCAGGAACTCCGTTCGTTCCAACTGAGTGTTCCACGACACTCACGCTTTCTACATTTAGTTACTTTTTTTGGGTTAAAATTATAAACAATTTGGTTTCCCAAGTTTGACTGCTTGCAAATCATTCAGCTGCGGGAATACAACCATTGTTGTACTGCAGACAATTCTCTCGGAGCCTACGGAAAGAGATGATTGCTAGAGCAAGCTAGCAAGAGATGCTGGCGTGTGCATTGCTCACTTATAACCATCAGTGTATGTACTGCCAGTAAAAAACAAGTGTGTAATGTCATGCCAAATGGATAAAATCCCAATAAAAAACACATTAAAAAACAAACACTAGAAAGTCTACGTGTATATGTATATATCCATTTAGCAAAAGGATTATCAAGAATTTATTCAATCGTTCCAATAAAAACTAAATAAGCTAGAACCTTAACGTTTCCTGTTTTTCAACAAAATGGATATAAATAATCTTTCTCCAAGAGTTATTTCATTACATTTTAATTACCATCATTCGCAATTATTAAAGCGTTGTCTATTAATGATAAATTTCAGCAAAGTCAGAATTTCAATTTTGGAATTCTCGAGGACGTAAGTATTGATATTTGAAACTCTAAATGAAGCCATCTTCCTTCTCTTGTGTTATAAATTGAGTTAATCAGAATTAATGTTGATAAAGTGTGTAATTGAATATCTTCAGATTGGGAAGTTAGGAGCCATTTGACATTGACTTTGTATATGGTTCGAATGAAAAGGTTTGAATAAAATTATATTTTCTTTGTATATTTTGTTCCATCCTTCCAATACTGTTAAGCACTAAGACGCAGATATTTATAATGTGTTAAAACCTAACGTATAAATATCTCTTTTCTTCTTACCTTATCTTATTTATCTTTAAAATATTATCGTTCATTATATTTTAACAAAATATCTGTTTTTGAAATTTCATAATCCTCTTTGTATTTTTATGTCGTCATTGTTTTGTATTTATTTATACGTATATCGACTTTTGTTGATGTTGTTGCAAGTTTTTATTTCAGTTTTCTGTAGTTTGGTTTTTGTTAATAGCTGATGCCTCAGTTATATAACCGAAGCCTACCTGAAAACCAGCGCTGCAACAGATACTGCGTTTTCTATTGTAGCATATACTGAGATATGCCTTTTGCTCCAATATGTATTTATTTCGATTTTGTATGTTAAATTATTGTCCACTATTTTTTTCTTCTTTATTTCTTTTTTCTAATTACACGCATGTTCGTTGAGTTTGGACTTGGCTTTCATCTCCACGTCTATACGGACCCACAATTTGGAGGACACAAACTCACAGTACAAAGTATCTTTGACACTCGGTTTCGTTTCATTATGTCATGGCTGCCGTCAGCCGCCAAACATGATTGTGTTGTTTAACGGTAATAAAAGGTAACAGAGCCGTATAATTAAAATGAGGTTTATGGGTTGGATGGTCACTTGCGATCGATTCAGATGAAGGCCAAGTGTACAAACCCCTTCTACTGTTCCTCCCCATCAGATTGTCAACCGGGCGTTCGCGGGATATTACAGAGCGAGCATAAGAAAGCGACAGATGTGGAAGTAGTGTGATTCTAGCGTTGGAATCAAGACATTTTAGGAGACTTTTTACTAAAATTATTGGATCTAACGAAGAGAGCGTGGGGATATGAATGAGACATGAGACACACCTTCAGTTGAAAAGGAATCCGTCATACAATAATCGCCACAAACACTTCATTACTAACAGAGTAGTTAAGAAGTGCAATACACTTTCAAACGAAGTAATCGCCGCGACAAATGTCAACAATAGACTGTACAGACAAAACAAAACTCAGCAAGAGTAATTCACATGCCTGCCTGATTATCAAATAATAATAACTTATCAAATATATTACTACAGAACGATTACTTTGTTTCGGATGTCACCAAAGTCTCTTTTTCAACTGCAAACCAGTTGAGAGCAACCGTAACAAAAACTAAAAGAATGAAGCCACTATTCGACGTCGAAAATGTCTGTAATCAAGCTGAAATGGGCACGTATATGGAAGCCGGTGGCAAATCCAAGATAATGGAATAAGGACCCTCGGAATACGTGTACACTAGCCATAAAACTACCTACTTAGAGCTGGAATAAACTGAACAAACACCGACAGGGAGATGGCGTGAAATTGACAAGGGTGTTCATCCGACGTGTACTACAGAACTATGTGATTTTCGCTTCGCTTCGTCATTAAATGTCCATCTCGATAGCTGAGCTGTCGTGTTTCAAAATTGGAGTCTGTTTTGTTAACTCGTGAAAGAGGAATAGACGGGGCATATAATTAATTTGTTATTTCAGAGTTATGTGCTAACTGTTACTATGTGTTATAAAACTTTATCAACTATTCGTTCTGTCTTTAAAGCTAGTTTGTTGTATAGTATACTCGTAGTTTTCAAAGTTCAGGCAAAATTTTGGAGTTCGCGTCCAAGCTGAGTTTGACACCATTCTTCAGAATTTTACTGGTGTGCGCTTTTTTTATCACATTACATCACATTTTTCAGCTAAATATGCCTTTAAACAGATTATTTGTACGTTTATCTGTAAACTAGATCTAGAAAAATGTGGAATGTAGAGATTCGAAATTGAAAACTTTGTCGTGCTGAATCTAGACTAGACATAACATGATAACAGTATTATAGTACACTGGGACTGTACCAAACTTACATAAATTACGTAATCGATATTCCGTCATAACAACTAACTTGTCTCATGGCCAACAGTGGGCTTAGATATGATGAAGACACGTGTTGAATCTTGCTTTTGGATTACCTTCCGGTGTATCAAAACTTGACAAATTAACTTTACAATTTTAAATATATACGTACATAATTATACAGCATCTTGGACAATTATAAAAAGCCACCCGAGCGAAAAAATTAAAAGCGTGAAACTCAATTTTATTCTTTTAAAAAATATTAAAAGAACTTTTGTAATTATTCTGTAATATTCAGTCCAATAAGTTTCATTTTTTGAACATTGCGATTGCTATTTTTGAACGCGAATTCTCAGTATTATTTACAGGGACAAATATAAAGATGATTTTTGTTCGTAATGTCAAGGTGTGTTTCGATGTTTTTATAAATATATCATTCTAGTGGGTGTCATAGAAGGGTAATTGTAAGATCAGGAATACGAAAATGGATCTTGAAAACAAAGTAAATCTGATAAGTTTTGACTTTACAGGGCAAAGGATGCAAAGTCTGTACTATGGTTTTTAAATAATTAAATGACAATTGAAAGCAAACACAAGGAAAAATTCAGAGCGGTAAGTACGTTCTGTATACCCTTACAAGGTAGGTGCACCTTATCAAAAAAAAATTTCAATACAGGCTGATTTATCATAGTTCTGAATTCCCATATAAAGCGAGATCAGATTATACTGGAGTTCAATTTATGTAAAAAAAATTAAACGTAAAAAAATATATTGAACTAGAAACCGACTTCAACTGTCCTAAAATTCTACAGCATTCATCCCCTAAAATGTTTACCATTAGAGGTAGAATTATCTGGGTACTTGTTAATAAATTTCGATAAAATTAATATGGGACTACCTCTGAAGTATAAACTACCAAACAAAAAAGGAATTCTCAAAATCGGTTCATAATTGGCGGAGTTATCACGTAACATACATTTAAAAAACATACCGTCGAATTGAAAACCTCCTCCTTTTTTGAAGTCGGTTGAAAAAAACATATCATATACAGTCAAACATAATACTACGTCCATTCTCTGACGTAAAAAGTGGTTAGAATGGTGTGAACAACTCGCAGTTGCTGGGTTGTTTATCAACTTGAAATTTCTCAATGTTATATCCATCATTCTAAGCAATTTTGTGAAAATAAAGATTTTATCTATCGAAGTATCTATGTACTTAATACTCGTGATTCTAAACAACGTTGGGAATACAGTACATACGAGTAGGTACGAATTCTCTTCACTTATGTAAGTAAGTATGAACTTACTTGTACCGCAGTAAACACACATTGTGGGTACACTGCTCATCCATTTATCTTGGGGACATAAATTAACGTGCAAGGTCGTAAGTGTAGTTCATACTTGCCCTTCGCGTGAGTAATTTACGCACCCTTGGAGAAGGGTACATAAAAGTCCTCAGTGATTTATGCCCTCTTTAAAATTCATAACATTAGTTGCTATTACAACTACTACAGTGTGGGACCATGTGTCAGCTTTTCTGAAGTGCGTTGGGGATTTTTGTAGGGTTCCGTCCCCAAAGGCTAAATCATATGGGTTTGTATTTACAGCTTGTAACTGTATGTGTGAATAAATGTCATGTTTACAGTTAACCGAAAGAAATATCCTCAATGTAAACTTCAACTGTAAGTAAAATACTTTACAAAATCTTTTTAGCTCATGTGATTTCATTTAAACAACTCATTATCCACCCGACGCTATTACATTTTCTGTAGTTTAACGAAACAGATATAAAGATTTGATGATTATATATATCTGTTTGGCAATTTATATGCAAATCACACCCAAACGGATGAATTTTGTGACAAAAAATGTTTGAGATTAGTTTTAATTTATGTGCATATCAATAAAATCAATATTATCTTTATATTTATTAACTTTCGTGACATGTCAATATTAGTATACTTATTTAAGAATTCTTGATTCAAAAAAATTATTAATGCTGCAGGCGTTTTGCTTTAGGAGACAATTTTTCAGTTTATTCTCGAATGTGAAGCGCGGTTTTAAGCTAGTTATACACTGCCATACATGACATGTGAATTGATAGAGATGTATTTTTTTGCTTTACAAAAAATGGCTGGTTGTCCAAATATTGTCATGATAATGTCATAAACAGTGGTCATATGAATAGATGACAGAAAACATAATTCCAATAAATAATTGGTGAAATCCCTTTACTTACTATCCCTTGTATTTCCGTTAATGTCATTAAAGGCGACTAAATAAAAGTTTCAGGAGGACAGCAGCATTTAAGTCAAAGTTACTAACAATGCTCGACGACTCTGTGAGCTAAAGTGGCACTGGGTAGAAATGTTCAGAAAAAGAATAATCGATAGGCAATAAGAGTAATCTAATGTATACATGTACTGGGAAAGGTTTACCGAACCGAGCCTTATTGGATGGATCAACGACCTGGGTAAAAATCTCGGGGAGATGGTAAATACCAAAGACTCGGAACCTATTATTCAGGCGTGTCATGGGGAAGATATATTAAATATGATGATTATATTTTGTCCGTGACCGTGTCATTCAGTGATCACCAAACAGCCTGCCAAGCTTTGTATCTAACGATCTCGAGGGAAGCTAGTTCGATGGGAGAGCTACAATGGAGACTCTGGTCCAATACAATGTGTAACAGTGCAGCTGATGACTTTCTGTTTTGCCTACACGTGAACATTTATTATATTTATGCCAGGAGAATATTCACAAAAACCTGCGCTCCATTTAATTTTATTATCAATAAACGTTAAAAAATGTTTAGTGGAGCACCCGATATCGGGGTAAAGAAACCCTAAGTAAACGAATTAAAACGGCCCACTTTCCGGACAATAACTACTAAATTTACTACCGCAATCTAGGACTTGCTTAAACAACCTACACTATATAGTAGTGGTACCTACAGTACTCGCACGCTATGTTTGCCCCTCTGAAGTTAGCTCTCCGCAATTTCAACATTTCTTTCCAACCGCTAACTTGCCTTGCCTCCCATTTATACGTTAATAAAATTGATACTTCGCGGTCTTTTGTGGCTAACTTCAGAGGGGCAAACTTAGTTTGCGAGTACTGTATTTAGGCTTGTCACGTAGTTTGCTTGATTGCTTTTTTTGGCAGATCTCATTTAGGTTTATTATGAAGATACTTACTAGTACAAATTCAGAACTGTACTCGTATTATTCATTGACATAAAATAACTTTACGGTTATATATTACGTATACATGATAAATGAACAGTCGTTTTAATGTTTAATTAAATCGCCCCGGTCGCGGGCAGTCGCTGGATGCAAGTGTCTCGGGACCGGTCAATGTGGCATACCATGGAGGAGGCCTATGTCCAGCAGTGGACGTTTCCCGGCTGATGGTGATGATGAAAGGTTTTAATTATTATAATATGGCCCACCCGTAAATCTATTTCCCGGTTCTTGCTCTTTAAACTCATACACATACATTCAAACGGCACTAAACTTATCTTATCTACGTTTGTATGTGATTAATACCAAACCGAAGAAAAGTGAAGACTCGAAGGCATTCCATTGCGGTTAATCAAGCGCCCTCTCTCTCTGCAGTAATAGAATCGGAAAACCATCAACGGATGAGCCTCGGTCGGATTAAAGGTTGTGCTAACAACGTTATTGCAGATTCATGTTGAGGGGAGCAATTTCGCTGTAATTCTAAAAGGCTGTTAGTCCTACCGTTGCGATGGAAGTAGGACGCTCAATCTGATTTGTCCAAGATTTCGGTTGCTCGGAATGCTAGATTAGGCAAATTATGCTCCTGGTCGATGTCCTTACTTTTAGTTCAAATATTTCCGTTACGTCAACATGATTAATTATTTTAATTCGGAAAACTTTGCAGGTATGTATAGTAGGTAAACTAAGCTGTCGCCTGTTAGTTTTGAATCTTAAATCAGTTACAAAAACAACGAAGGCATTATTTTATATTGCTACGCATGGAAAATGTGACTTATTATATAAAGTGTACATTTACTGGTTCTTATGTTTTGTTTTAGTAATAGTTTCTAATTTTTAAAAGTTTTCCTTCTCTACAAAACATTTTCACATTGTTTTTCGTACCATTCAGCCGTGAGGTTCTTCAGGCGAAACGTTAAATGAAGTGGAAATACACCCATATGTCTATCCAGAAGGGAGACTTCGGCGTTAAGACTCAAGACGGTAGAATATTACTGCCAAAATAAAAATATTGAGCTCCAGACAAAATAATAAAACAGAAAGAACTTACAAGTCAATTAAAAAATTATGCTTCTTAGAATCGCGTTATTCCTTCTTAACATATAAAAATGCTAATTTTCTCGAAGATTCCTTGAGCATTTCCCTAATGGTAGGAGATTAAATCTATAAATAAATCCACATTAAAAGCTCGAATGTAATATTACCGATTTCCGATTTTTACAGCAATAGGTGGGTACGTCTGAGGAAATCCGTAGACGAACGAAGGTCACCGACATAGCTCGACGAGTCGGTGAGCCGAAGTGGCAATGGGCATGCCACTTCTGACCGGTGGGGAGTAAAGGTTCTCGAGTGGCGACCACGTACCGGGAAACGTCTACCAGGCCGTCCCCCTACTAGATGGACCGACGACCTGGTTAGAGTCGCAGAAAGTCGCTGGATGCAGGTGGCTCGGGACCGCTCGATGTGGCGTACCATGAGGGAGGCCTATGTCCAGCAGTGGACGTTTCCCGGCTGATGATGAGGTGGGTACGTCATAATTCACATTTTTCATCATTTTCCACTGCTAAACAAGAACATAAGTCTCTATCGTGGACAGCCAATACGTACAGACGTATTAGCAAAATCACCACGCTTTCTAATCAGATCATTTTATTTGTTAATTTTGGAAATAAGGAAAAATTGTGCGGTCGTATTATAAGGACACTACACAATTAACGATAGAAAAAGTATATGTTAAATACTACAGACTTGTGTAGTTGTGGGTAGTCATTTACTATCGGAAGTTCCAATGAGAGACATCAAAAAATGTTCTTCGTCCAAACAGAGATGTTTCAAAATTTACCACTAAAAACATGTAATAATATAAATGTGCATAGAAAAATACCACAATTATACTTTTTGTATTTATAGTAACTGTACAAAATCATTCTTTTTGTACTAAGTGAGAGCGTCAAATGTCATTTTATTGACGCCATCTTTGTTTTCAACGTTAAGTCTTACCTGTTTCGTGTGTACCTGTACCTGTTTCGTGCATTTTACATGTTTTTGTACAAATAAACTAAAACAATATATACCAAAATGGTAATTAAATCACTTTTATTTGAAAATTACATTTTAAAATTATAATAGTGTACAAGACCAGACCTTGGCTCCATACATTCGCGGAACGTGTCATTTAACTGTCAAATGTATATTTTTTGTATGAATTTAAAGCAAGGAGTTTATATACTAAATGCCTTGACGCAAAACCCATAAAATCTACTGTCATACAACCTACCAAAGAGAATATAACTTCTATACACAGAAATCTGAAAAAATAGTTAACATGCCTTTTTGTAGTGGACAGTCATGATTATGTTAGAACAGATTAATTTCTACTCTTCCACGCCATCTATTGACCCCTTTGAGTGCTCAATTAACTCTTTGATTCCTACAAATAAATCAATGTTCTCAACTAATTTTATGACAGTCAGCTGTAAGTACATAATGTAAATTTCATTTTTATACAAGAAAGCACCTTTTCGAGTTGTATTGAAACGTTCTGATGCAGTCAATGCCGCTAAAGGAGCCAAGATCGGATTTCAAATAAACACGTTTACCACGACAATGCTATACAAACTGGTTCCCAAGTATTGCCGTCTGTCAGCGGCACCGTCCTCTCATAACTCAAGCCGCTTTGTGCAGCCGAATTACTGGGGGTGGAAATCCACAGCCAGTGTGCCAAGGCTAGGGCAAACATGAGTAAAAGATGATGACGGCTCAACTCAATATCATTTTTACATTACATCTGTATAAATTATAAAAGAGTAAGCGCCTCGTAAGTTTTAGGCTTCTGAATGATGCTTCTTATCCAACAGCTTTATTTTCACTTACCATCAGATGAGACGAAGTAACCCATTATTTATTATATAAAAAATCTGTGCCATTTTAAGACACGTGTTCCTTCAAAGTCATCGCTTGAAAATATCGTAAAAGTTGTCTAAGAAGATAAATTCAGGAGGTGGGCAGCAACATCTACCAATCTACCTCCCTACATAAGCCCACTGTTGGCCATAAGCCTCCCTCAAAGTTCGCGCAACGTGGTTCCATGACGGGATTAGGGCCCCTCTAGGCATCTAGGTCTGAGGAAGGCCCTTAACACAAGTCGTCAGTACTCAAGAAGAGGTCCTGAGTCTTGTATAATTTCGAGCCTATTTACGAATAATAAAGTATTTTTTTATTAGTATACCTTCCTTGGTCGCCGTTGAAAATATCCACGAGATGACATGGTGTGTTCCTATTCTAAAGCCGAGAAGAAGGAAATCCACATTCGTTGCTTATCTGGAACCAGCTGATATTCTACGTATGGAAACATTTACGACTCACAGTATCGCAGGTGAAAAATGAAAGCCCAGTTTATGATTGCGGTGGGTGTAAAAAGGACGTTACAAAATATGTTCCTGTAACATTTTTAGTACATATGTTGTTGGATTGGTTACTCTCGAAATTAATTCAATACAGATACGAGTATAACGAAATTGAATATGACAGAAATTATTGGTTGTAATGCTTCTTTATTTCCCCGGTTTTATTTACTTTTATTGATCACTGAACTTATATAATTACAAGCTTTTGTCCGCGACTTCCTCGCATGGACTTTAGAAAGTATCCCACGGGACCTACACGGGAAGGAAGGACAAATAAACATCACTTGTCACAACACAAAATTTTTTGAATACATTTTATCTTCTCTTAAAATGTTTTGCTAATGTAGCATATTTTAAAACGCAGTAATTATTATGGTTTTAATATATTATTTTTATTCTCATCTACACCCAGTTAGGTAGCCCCCTCTGCTGTTTCCAATATTGTCATTTATTTCGGTAACCAGAAAACTTGAACATCACTAGATTGTTTGACTCAGACATCAAAAGGGTAGAATTAGGTAAAAAACGAGTACAAGTGGGACTAGTGCACCGAGGGCTCCGTACAAATATTCGAATTCTTATTTTCTACATTATATTTTACTTTCATTATTTAGATTTTATAATTTTCAGACTTTTAACGGTAAAGATAATTAATTATTGTAATTTTTTTAAATTACTTATCTTATTAGTGCAACCAAGTTAGTCAAAGTCAAAGTACTTTATTTGTAGAAATAGGTAAATTACAGTAAGATGTAGAATAAAGGTATAGATCGCTATTTCTTACCTATTAGGCATACAAATATTACATTTATACAATACAAAATGTCAAAATAATGAAGTTAATAAGATTTAAATGTCAACATATTATAATATACAATTCACATGTTACAACTAATTCACGAAACAATACAAGTAAGACATTACCTGGCCGCAAATGTCGGTTTCTGTGCATAAAATTATTACTATTATGATTGTTTTCTTACTCCGTAATTCCCTATAGTTCCTAATTTCTATTTCCACAAAGGAAAGTCCGCTACACGAGTGGCTGCTTCAGATTTATTGAAACAACTACGCTGTATAACCCGCAATACACCGGGGACAGGAAATATTGTGCTCTTTCTGCTTGTAACTTCGTTTGTAACGCTATTTTTAGAACAAATAAATGGGGCAATGTGTTTATGTGTTGTGTGCCTCAGATAGTAAAGTTCGTTTTTATAAATCATCCGCTTATGGTGTAATCACATGCGGAGTATGTACATATCACGGCTACGGCACATCTTGTAGATCGGTCTACACAACGGTGTAGATCATGAAATAGTCGCAATCAATCATTTTATTTGGAAGCGTGGTGCAGGATTTCCTTTTAGTTGGTTTCTAAGATACACAGGCAAACATTGCATGTTTTGGCATTGATTTCACAATATTCGGTGTTTTCAATTACTTATCAACGAACAACAACACAACAAACGACGAAAGCCAGCAAGTAACACAATTTTTTATTATTAATTAACAGATTAGTCTTACCCATGTTTTTGTTGTTTCAAGAATTAATTGCAAACACAGCCGAGAAGATTTAATTTCTCTCTAGTACAAGGACGGTCTATATTTTCCCTTCAGCGAGATCCTCAGACAATTAAGGTAAGTGAATAAAATTGTTTTATTTGGAGACGGAATCGAGCTTGAGTTCAAGGTCCCAGACGGATATAGAGCAGACTACTTGGGTTATTTATTGCTGCTTCCACGAGAGTTGATGGAAAGTTGTTTGCTTGTCGTTTGGGGAAACTCAGTGCGGAATTTCGGCTAAAATTATAGCATAGCATATTAGGAAAACATAAATACATTGAATATAATATTATAGTGTTCAACAAGGATATTAGGTGTTAAAGATTTTTATTGTAGAACGGTAAATTATAAAGAAGAAATTGTAGCTACCTCGTCTTTCAAGTACCGGTCAAACAGAAGAACAGCAGACCTTCACCCGTACACTGTAGATATTCCTACAGCTCGCACCAAGCGTTTCGCTTCCACATTTATCGTGCGTACAGCAAAAATATGGAATACACTACCGGTTTCCGTGTTCCCCGAAAATTACAACTTGGGAATCTTCAAAAGAAGAGTAAATAGGCACCTTCTAGACCAACACGTAACATCTTCGACCTCATCGTCACTTACCATCAGGTGAGATTGAGGTCAAGTGTTGGTCTATCTTCAATAAATAAAAATGTCAATAAATACTACATCAATTTTTATTGTAGGGTCACAGCTTTAGTTAAATTTTGAATTACTGAATTCTGAATATGAACACCGACCCGACTACCATCCAATACATTGCTATAATAATCATAATATTATGATCCTGAAATCAACCATGTGTACTTATCTGCCTAACAAATAAGTTTGATATTGTTCTTGAACCATAAAAAATAAACCAGCTCGTATTCCGATGAAATTTCGGTAGCAATTTGTGCCCTTTCCTAGATCTAATCCTTATCACATTAAGTGGCACATGTGGCACTGACACGGCTCTACAAATAGAGGGATTGAACGGAGCCTGACTCCGCGGATATGCCAGTAAACCGTATAAGTATTTGCAAACTTGTTTTAGTTCATTTTTGCTACTGCTTAAAAATGTTGCTACTCGTATTCTCAAACGCGAAGAAGAGAGAAAAATAAAAGTATTAAAATTGAATTGAGCTCAAAGTTGCACATCACGGTGTTTGATATACATATTTTCACAAAATGCTCGTAATTGTGTGATTAAAGACGAAAAAGTACACCATTATGAACACGTCAGAAAATTTTCCGTGTAGGTAAAAAAATAACCAGCCAATCTGGTTAGTCTGTAGTGACTTTTTTATATACATATAAAACGTTAAGTCACGAAAAATAAACGTTGGCACCAATAAGTTTATTGACTCGTACGTCGGAAATTGTTTTCCACTCGAGATTAACGTTGAGAGGGACTCACACTGAAACAAAG
Source organism: Carcina quercana (assembly GCA_910589575.2). Classification (NCBI taxonomy): domain Eukaryota; kingdom Metazoa; phylum Arthropoda; class Insecta; order Lepidoptera; family Depressariidae; genus Carcina; species Carcina quercana. The sequence continues at coordinate 4,240,057 of OU342434.1, read as the reverse complement.
TTGCACTCGCCTTTTGTTCAGTATTCCCTTAACGAACAAATGGATTCCTTTCTGATCTTGGCAACAATGTAAACATTTGTTAAAGTATGTAGGTACATAATCACTCCTCGCATTTAAAATATTTACAAAATTTTAATTCAACTTTAACTTCAAGGATCAGTGGGGTAAAGAAATATCAAACTAGATGAGATTACTTCTGAACTAGACTAGCCTGAGTACGTGTGCTCTGAATATAAGTTTGGGTTGTAATTAATCGGTCCTCTAGCTCTATGTTTACTAATCACCTAACAATAACCCAGTGCCTATTAATCATGGTATCGTTTGCTGGTGACGTGAGTGAGGTTCATCAACATCATATACGTTTAATTATTACGTCCACACAAATCCGAGAAATGCTGTTATATAGACCCTATAAATACTCGTAGCTATGTTTCGAATGTGTTTCTAACAATAACTATCGACGAAGCGAAATCAAGTTATTGGATAAAAGGGGTTGTCAAAATAGTCTGTACAACTTTGTTTCTAAGTTCGCTCTCAGTCTTTCTATTTCATTTAAAAATAAAATGAAACTTTATTTAGACTTTTCTACTGAACCGTTAGGTTTTTGTAATCACTGCACTAAACTACGGAAGTGATATAATCTAAAATAATGTATAATATACTCCTCATCTACCTCTACATTTTTGTAATAACTGAAAATTGTTTGGATGGTATAGTGAATGTTTTCGTTTTCATGGTACGGAACTCTTCTAGCTGCAGCACATTCTGAGCTTGTCACCCTTTCAACGCTGTACTAAATGGTTTTTTATACTAGAAGCTGGATCCAGAGTATATCTGTTATTGTATTCGATTTGAATTTAAATATAATTGTATCAATTAAATATACATCGTATGAACAGATACTCCTACAGGTAATAAAGAGAGATAATCGAGGTGAAACTCACAAGAAACGTGAGTTGAACGGTGTATCGCCCGCCCTGCATCATGCGTAACCACGAGGGCGCGAGGTACGCGTGTCGATAGGGCGGGCGGGCCCGGTGCCCAGCCTTTCCCATTTGTTGCAGCCCCGATTCTACTCCTGCGATCAATATATTGCTATTGTTTCAATTAGCTAAGTGGACGGGGTTTAAAGATAACAGAATAGCATTTATGTATATGAAATGAAATTGTATAACTGAATGATGTATGTGCATAGAATATATTATCGCATAATAATAATAATAGGAAGGTTGAAAAAACAACTGTACAAAATTCCCACATATGTATTGCTAGAGGTCTAACTTGAAATCTGATGAATGTTTAACCTAGATACGCCTGCCACCTAAAAGCGGATTTATTTTAGTACATTCCATCCGAGCAAAGCAAGAGCGGGTCGACCAGTCTCTGACAGTCTCAATATATTGTTTTGTAATAATTAATCTTACTCTTTATAAGATGTGTGATAATGGCTTGTATTCGTACTGTATTATAGTTGTATTCAGGTGTATTTGCATTTATTCGCTAGAGGATGGCATGAGTCACTATTCTCTGTATTGTCAAACCCACAAAGCACTCTAGTCAAAACAGTGTACGCTATTGCTATCATCGACGGGGTGTGGGTAGAAGCTACGTATCTGGTGGTGTTTGGTAATAGTCTGCAATTAAGTATTCTGTGCTTTGGGGCAATTACCGCTACGGCTCTGCTGATTGAGATTGCTGTCTTCTGTATGTCGTGGCATCCCTTCCATCCGGGTTATATGAAGTGTAAGCGTTAAGTAAGTAAAAGTAATAAAAATCTATGTATATATATATATATATATATATATATATATATATATATATATAATAAGACATAATTAAATGCAAGTTAACCTTTGCTTCGATGTTCAGATACAGTCACAAAGCGTTGCACCCTCCAATAACAACATTCCGTCTTCTTTTTTTAACGAAGGGGAATTTTCACAAGATACTCAACTCCTTAGGCGAAGATCGGGGTTATGGGGGATTTTTACCCACTGAACCCTTCCGGTGACCTTCGTTCGTCTACGGATTTCCTCATTCCGGACCTTATCACGTAGAGAAATTCCGAGCATAGCTCGACGAGTCAGTGAACTGAAGTGGCAATGGGCAGGCCACATCGCTCGAAGAACCGATAACCGGTGGGGAGTAAAGGTTCTCGAGTGGCGACCACGTACCGGGAAACGTCTACCAGGCCGTCCCCTTACTAGATGGACCGACGACCTGGTTAGAGTCGCGGGGAGTGGCTGGATGCAGGTGGCTCGGGACCGGTCGATGTGGCGTACCATGAGGGAGGCCTATGTCCAGCAGTGGACGTTTCCCGGCTGATGATGATGATGAAACCCTTCCGGTGGCTATCCGCAGCGCATATCGGAGAGCTATGGGTCCTCAAAAAACCTCCAGTGCTCGCCTCGCGCAATGCATGTCGCACATTCCGGACTGATGACATTGTCCCTATTGAAAAGCTAAAACAATCTGCCCAACAAATTGCCTATTTAAAAACTACACGAATCCCATTTAAAAGGTGATTCATATTCTAATCCTATTATGGCTAATGCTTTTTAATCTAAGCGCGAATAGCCCGAGGGCCATCCCAAAAGCCGTTGGGAATTCGATTAAAGCGCGACCAGTTGAACTTTTAAAACCTACCCGACATTTCACACCCACAGGCACATGCCTGCCCATCAATGTAATGGAAAACAGCGGCCGTAGTATCCACTCGCAGGATACTCACGATCGTTTGATGCGGCATTTCATGTGTCCAATAAATCGGTCGGGTCGTAACAGAGGTTTTCGAGGGTCTGCGGTTGTTGATTTCGGAATGAGTACCTACATTATCCATTATGGGAATCTACATGGTTACCGTTTGGTCCAATCTGGTTGTGTTTGCATAATATGTAACCTAGCGTTTACATTCTTATTTCTTTACTAGTTCTTGGCCGCAAACTTGTTCTATCGGGATGAAAGGAGCCTGTGTGATTTTCCGACCCTTCAGGTTAATATCGGTATACAAAAACACAAGTCAATTCAGCTTCTTTAACGTGAAGTTATTTCCTTCCTTCAACTTATAATGGGCGTCGCTCTCAATAATATCAGATCCTAAATTTTCACTATTATTTCATACTTTTTAGTGAGGAAATCGGTTATTTTTTGAAACAACAAATCTATCATACTAGTTCATTGATTCAGCTTATTTTGTATAATATACATATTATATAATACCGTTGTCAACAATTTTTCGGTACTAGTCTTCCCTTGACACCCTAGGTAACAAAGATAAGTAATCATGGAAGTATTTTAAATTTGGGAACCGATTTCATAGGTATAGGCCTCAATTAGCGGGGGCGGAGTAGGTGTCCAGAATTGGGGCGTATTTTTAAAGTACTCTTGTTAATCTTTTTTAAATTGCACCCCGGTGACACGACAAACCTTTTACGACCCTTCAGGCGCCCCCCTCCCACGCCTCTGATAAAACTCCCATTCTGAAAGTGACGAATTCTTTGTGTCGAAAACTTTATACAGTTCCCACTTTTATAAATAGGGAAATCTCCAACGACTGTGGTGCCTCATAAATAAGCAGAGGTAATACATACCTCTACAGGTCGTACCATAACACAAAAGAGGGCAGTCAGATGAATAAAAAGTTGTAAAGTATCATAAGCATTCAAAGATGTAAGAAGTGTTTATTATTTATAATCTGAAATAGTAAAACAAAACATTTTTTTTTCTTCAGTTCAACAGTTTTTCATTTGTCAGACAGAAAAGTCCACTGTTGGACATGGGTCTCCCTTATAAATCAACACTACAAACCAAAATTGAATGAGATGATTTTTTAAGTACAATTAGCTTGCATTTGGCCTTAAATCACCTGATGGTAACTGAAGATAAGTCCCTAGATTAGAAAGCATATTCACCCAAAAGCCTCAAACCAATGAGGTGCTAGCTCCGACCTTTATACTATACGACCGAATAACTGAACACAACACTGGTGTTTGGTACTCAGGTAAAATGGGTATAGTTAGCCTTGTGGACGATTTGAACCTGGAACCTCTAGAGTCCAATTGTGTACGTAGTCAGGAAACAGAAGTGGTTCACCACTACATTGAACTTTCACCAACCAAACATTCATATAATGAAGTTAGCTGACTGTAAACATAATAGCATTATAGTATAACAATTCCACTAACCATGTTAACTTTAACTGACTATTGTTCGAGGGACAATGGTTAATGTATGAGGGAATGGACGCTTCGTATCTGTCGTGCTATGGGGTGAAACATTATTCTATTCCAGACCGGAGTATGACGTTACGTCAGTGTTGCAAGAAACCGTGAAAGTAGTTTAAACCTAGACTAATAATAAAATAAATAAATAATAAATAAAAATACTTTTATTTGTTCCTGCTTGTTACATGGTATAGGTAAAGCTTAATATCTAATCGGAACAAAACGGCCGATGGCCTCTGAATGAGTGATCATTATGGTTACATTTTGCACTTAGACAATCTGTTAAAGAAGTTTTCGTGGCCTTTGCCGCGGGTCTCCACAGAGCTGTTGCCACCTTGTGAGTAATGCTTAGATATTTTATTATTACTATTTGTATAATGTGTAGTTTTAAGTTTAGTGATCATTGAAGTGTTTGTGTAATTGTTGTTGTTACAAATATTATTTTAAATATACATGTAGATGAGAAATACTACCAATATTTAAATTGTGAAAGTTATTAAATTTTGAGTCCCGCCTGGCAAGCTATCGTTACCTAAATCTGCATCCAAACAGCAGTAGTAATATCCTCATTACGTTGAGGCTTGCATGTGAGCACGCTTTCCATTCAACGGTCTTGCCGTCACTTGCCATCAGGAGAGATGAAGGTCAAGTGCAAACCTATCAACTATTTTTAAACGAACTTGGATTGTGCTGTACCATTTATCCTTTGAACCAAATTTGTTCAAACCGTTTGGAAGAGTTCCGTACCATGAAAACGAAAACATTCACTATACCACCCAAAACAGTATTTCGCGCATGGTTATTAACGTAACCATTCGTCTAGTTTAGGAAGTTCTTCTGTTCACGGACTAAGCTAAGCCTCGTGTCCACGTTCCAAACCAACTGAAATTGACTCATTTCAGCAAAAAAGGATTGTGGACCAGAAGAATGATCTTGTAAAATACTCCTAGGCAAAAATTAAGTGATACATTTTGACCTCTCCTCTCACTTCCAGATTGAACCCAAACGAAATCAGAAACGAAACTTGTCTGGGAATTATAGGGCCGTTGAACCGAACCTTACGCGGCTGGCTATTCGCGTCATGACCGGAAGGTAAGAATTTCGCGAATAGCCACCGAAGGAAGGATCGTCTGACCCAAATACGGGGAATGTTTGGCCCCGGTTACCATGGCACGAGTTCCGTACTAACGCGTTTGCATTAACATCCATTGTTACGCCAAATAGCGGATTGAGGCGTGGGCTTAGCGATGTGTACGAGCTATGTCGTTATGACGAAGCCCCCACACTATTTATCATAAACAGCTGCATAGGTCCACCATTGGACATGAACTTCCCTCATCCTTAGTTTCTAAATTACCCACAGAAATTTACTAAAATTTGTGTTTTTTGATAATGGTAGCACTAGTCTTCGAACAATGTCTTGGGCAAACTACGAGTCTATAAACAAAAAGAAGTTCCCGTTGTATACCTCCTGAAGTCTAAGGCGTCGATGTCGCATTTTAATATGTTGACGATAGAAAAAGAAGAATGCTTTCTTCTGGTATGTATAAACCGCTTAGTGACTTGCATCATTAACATATTTATTGGGGGGTTTCAACCTTAGAATTTCAGTAGCATGTTTTAAAGTTTTAAATCGAAGCAAGTGCATGAAACACGATCTTTGGTAAACGTAAACTCTAGGTACAGGTATATATAGCGGAAATTAGTCATAATGACTTTGAGTTCAATCTCTGAGTGCTACCTTCCACATTAGCAACAAACCCGATCAATCACTTCGCTACCAACGAGATCTTTTAATTTCATTTAAAAAAGGATTTCCTGCCTAATTTGTTAATGGCTATACTCCTAATTTATTCACGGGGCAAATTACCAATCTGCCCAAATGCTCCCTCGATAGATCCTCGAGTTTAAAACATAATTGATTAATAACCCCCAAATATTTTACAAGAGTTTACACGCATTCTGATTAATTCGAAATTTGTTTTGAAACTGTCGAATAAACTGGTGTAGTAGATGAGGTGACTTGAATACCAATATCCATCAAAGATGGATGGAATACCAATGTAGTTTATTAGATTGTTTTGAGATATGAATATTTAAAATTAATAAGCTTACCTAACAGTTTGAGGGTTAGATTGTCCTCAGTAAAGACTAGTTTGGGATATCTTTACAACTTTGTCAAATAAGTGCTATAGGCCATAGGCCCTTTTTTACGGTGACATACGCTTGGGCTCCCTTCGCTGGCCTTGGAACTCTTAAAAAGCACAGGAATAGCATTAAAGAAAGAGTTACTTTATTCATATTTTTAATACCATAGTCAAAAGTAAGCTGATTTTTTTTTACTTTATAAATTTATAATTTCAATGACTACGGAATAAATATTTCCGTATTTTTCGTATTTAAAAGTACACTCAAGGCTAAAATATCAGCCCACGTGCCACCTACAAGCTTCTGGACCAAATTTATTTATCCATCCATCAAACTAAAAGGGTACTGACACAAAAAGATTACATTATCTCTTTGATTCAGACCGCTTTATGTTGATTCCCTGATTCTACTTTGTCGGCGAGTGGCTAAAGTCATGCCTAAAATATTTACTTTCGACATGTTTAAGTATACCAAAAGCTGGTTTTTGTAGCTACCCTATATTTTACGTATTTTATATTTCATAAGTTATTTTAACAATATTCTAAACTTACGAAATATCTTTCTTATCTTTTATCAAACACTTGCATAATCAAGGAATACTGCCTAATTAAGAAATACCTAGTTCACAACTATTACATCATTAAAGATCTATTAATATTTATAAGCTAGGGGGTTTCCCTTTTAGATATTGACGATCTTTTGATACCAGCATTAACACTGTAAATAACTGAAGAAATCAACAAAATTTAACTTCACGCCATAAATAATTATATTGTCCGACAAATCAATTATTCCGTAGATTTTACGATCTTTCGCTACAAGACATTCTTGGCGCCGCCCGCCTCCGGCAGCCGCATGATGATACGAGTATGCCAATGAATAAAAACTATTTCAGTAGAAGTGTTTTTGACGACTTTGCAAATACTTTACGGATATTTTGAAATAAGGTGTTTGTGGTTTACAGCAAATTATTTAAACTGTTTTAAATTACTCAATTCACTACAGCTATTTTACTTTATGACTACTTTTTGTCTCCGGCTTCATCTGCGTCCACGTGGACTCATTGTTGCGATAAAGAGTTTCCTATCGTTGTTAAATGGGTAATTTTATTCGCGTTAATAACAGCTAAAACAATCTGTGTATAAAATTTCTTTCAAATCCAAGTGACAAACATTTGAACAAACAACTTTAAGTAAATGTATGTTGCAGATTATTTTATTGGACGAAAACGAGTATCAGCATCCTCGTGTGACAGTAAAGTTGAAATGTTACTGCGATCAGATTGCGACAATGGATAAATAATCATGATTTTGCAATAAACGGTTTGAGCTAAAGAAAATTAAATTTATATAAAATTTACAACTCGTTTGAAATGTTTCGCAAATGTATCAAAGGGTGAGTGGATTGCTGCCTCGATAACAAAGTCAACACGGAGCCAGTAAACCAAACACGCAATGGATCACGTAGGGTGATTCAAAGCTATTCTGTGAACACCACAGAAATCCAAATAAATACGCAGTAGAAGGGACATCAGTGCTAGTTTCTTTGGAAACTTGTGTCGCCATTCGTCGCCCACTCGTACTCTCACCACCAGCTAAAGTACCTTAAAAAACTTATTAATTTAATGAATCTTTATTATTGGTACAATTTAAAGTTCAATCAAAATAGTTTATTGTGTCACACGGGCTAAATGCAAAGCGCTAGAGGAACGATTGTGTGTTCCCAGGGCTTCTCGACTTGCGCTGAAGATAGGCATCTAGAGGGTTATAGTGGATGGAAATTCATCATAACCCGGATTCTCCCCTATCTGTTAAAGATTTACCCCTCCAACAAATACACTTAGAACTAATCATAAGTTGTAACTTTCGAAATTCATAATATGTTAGTTTAAAATTAAAATATTAATATTGTCATCAACCCATTCCCAACAATTTATTTCTATTATTAGTTATAGAAAAGTTTATTAAAAGATATTTTAGATACTATTTCATTTGCAATGGTCCGAGAAGCGAGATTTAAATGTAGTAATAGGATAGGGCAGGCGTTGGGTAACTTTTCCAATAAAAACTTTGATCTAGAAAGTCGACGGTACGTCAAATATTCCGTACAGCCGTGACACGATGTGACACTAAACTGAGGGACTGATTACCAATTCGTAAAAAGTTCAGGATCAAAATTTCGATTGCTTTGTCCGGTCTATCACTAGGAACTACCTATACACGCCTGTGTGGCTTATGCGTCCCCGTCCCCGTGTACGGGGATACTTTCACCATGAGTATGCTACTTTTATTGCCTATTTTTTAGATTTCTGTGGTCATCACCCTACGCGCACGTTATTTACTTTATACAGTATGGGGCCAGCGATCGATCCAGGAAATGGCATTTGTATTGACATCGTACCTTAAGGACATATATTTACTTTCCCATTGTCGACTGTCACTCACAGGGTTTTATAATGATGTCAAAGCGAATAAAACATAAAAGCATTCAATTCATTGAATTGAAACGTTTCACATATGTCATATCACATCTCATTATCATGTAGCATTCAGTGAGATTTCTACAAAATTAAATCAGAGGCGTTAATTATTTTCGTTGTTCGACGGGAAAGTCAACTATGAACAGTAGCTTTTCTCTCTGTTTCTCTTTACTCACTAACGAGCTTCCACAATTTACAGGCAGACAAGCTGAACGCAGTAAACTGTACACTACCATTTTATGTTTGATAGTTTTGCACTTAGATCACATCGAAGCTTATCCTAAATGAAATATAGGAAAGCACAAAGGTAAGATAAGGTAAACATGATATTTATGTGATACGTACGAGTAGAAAGGCAAAAAATTTAGCCGCTTCCGTGGCCTAACATCTAAATATTGTACTAACAATCCAGAAGTACCGACTTCGATTCGGGTACCTGTCAGTACTCCGTTTGGTTTGTGGTAGGGCATTTTCTTCTTTGGCCTGGCTATCTACCACCATGTTATTGCAGTCTGCCGCCAAACAGCAGAGTTAAGCACTGTTGTGTTCCGGTATGACACGTAGCAGAGCAAGTGCCAGGTGAGATGAAGGCCAAGTGAGAACACATCATACATTTTTAAAGACTTAGGTAAAGTGGTGAGCAGCTATACAGGCGGACATAAAAATTCACCCTACCACCGACCGAGTATCAGCCAAAAAAGTAGCATAAAATAGGTATCGCACTGGCAATCGAACCCAAAACCTTTATATAACCATTCCAACGCTGTTCCAATTCAAACTATTCCGCATCGCTGTGGAGGCTTCAACAACTCAGTTTTATCGGCCCATTATTATTATAAAGGACTCCAGAATAAACAAACAATTTGAAGTAACTCGGAAACTATAGCCTTTTTATTACAAAAGCAAAATCATGTTGTTCACTAATGGAGTTTTAATGTCAAATATTGATGTTGATATAATAATGATTGAGAAGCTTTGGTTCTTTGAATAAGCAACTTGTGGTTCTCAGTGGGATTCCGATTTAAAATCTTTTTTGTGGAACCCATTAAAGGAGGTACATATACTCGTAAATACTAGCCTCTGCCTGCGAAGTCATCTCCCCGTTAAATAAATTTTTAAAATTTTTATGCAAATCAGATTTTGCTTTGCGCTATTTATTTTAACCACGCCGTCTCTGAAAACGCATTCTGAATAACCTAGTTGAAAGAAACGCATTACCTACTGCCCTAAGGAAGTAAATTTATATGCAACTTTGGTCCGCTTGTATGTATGTTTGATTGTTTTAGAGAATTGAATTTTTGCATATCAGATCAGATCAGATCATCTCGATGGTCTGATGAGATGGAAGGTCATAGGAACTCCCAAACTGCCTGTGATAAACCCGTCGTGTTTGGGCTCGTGTCTTGTGTTCTCTTTAATAGATCCGATGGAAATTCTATAATAAAGGACCGTCAATAAGACAAAGCTTGTATTAAAAATGATTTTTTTACAGTTTTTAGTATAACATTACCTATTTATCCTATTAAAATCCGTAAAAAGAAATATTTTATTGGTTACATGAATAATTATTAAAATAAAGTTTCAACTTAATTGTCTGTAAATGCGCTGAATCCTTTTGGAAGAAAATGTGGTAGTAATCATGTGCATTATTTTTCTTGAACTTTTATTATGTCTTGGCCGTTCTGATAAAACACCATTACCAGAGGCAAGACACAGCTTAGTAACTCATATTCATCATCAGCCGGGAAACGTCCACTGCTGGACATAGGCCTCCCTCATGGTTAGCCACATCGACCGGTCCCGAGCCACCTGCATCCAGCGACTCCCTGCGACTCTAACCAGGTCGTCAGTCCATCTAGTAGGGGGACGGCCTGGTAGACGTTTCCCAGTACGTGGTCGCCACTCGAGAACCTTTACTCCCCACCGGTTATCGGTTCTTCGAGCGATGTGGCCTGCCCATTGCCACTTCAGCTCACTCATATAGTTTTCTAGCATATTGTCGTCGACTGTAAGGTCCCAAAACTACATTCATTCGTAATTGTTTACGAACGACCACGAACTACTTTGACTAAATATTTCTCATAATCACCGCAATATGATGACCGCAGTAAGATGTCAGTGATACTCGTACAAGCTTACGTTGTATCCCATCCCCTGTATTCTCCCTAAACTCAATATCAGTGAAACATGTTGGAAGCCTTTCACCCTTTTCTAAACACGGAAACACACTGGATTCACAAAGTCTAGTAGTTCTTACAAAGTTGGTAGACAATCCAGATGTCTCGGGTTTGATCGGCACGCCCGCCTGACTAGCTAACTCTAACAAAAATGAGCCCCAAAAAATTCAGTACTGGTCGTACTGCGGTGTTCCAGTAATGAATGAACTTGTTTTACTTCTAAATGCTTCTTTCATACGACTTTATCGCCTCTTACCAAACTTACCATATCAGATGAGAGGAAAGCCAAGCCCTCTGTTCTTTTTAAAATTGATTTTATTAAAACGCTGCCTTCCTCCCGCAAAACCTATAACTACCACTAGAACTGAATTAAAAAGCCTAAGTGTCTCATATTATTACTGGGAACAGGTGGGTATCACTGCCATTGTTTGGTCCGACTAACTGTCGGGCAAATGCTTCCTGTTGGACGAGCGCCAAGACCCGTGGACGCCTGCCGGCGATCAGTTATGCAACCACAATACGATGTGCCCTGAAGCTTGGATTTAGGTGATGTCTCCTAGATTATAATACTAGAAACACTATCTATAGATACGCAACAAGAACCGAAACAGTCCAACCCAAAACGATGCCAATACTGTGTAAGTCTCGAATGAATGAGTGCTTACTTGTTAGTCATAAGAATTTAATGTTAGCGAGTTAGAGCAGCAACTTTTTAAATTAGGTATGTTTGTTACCTCAGAACTTTTGACTAGGTGAATACCATCAACGAAGTAATTACACACGGCAGCAATGATATACTATAACTATGAGTATAAGACTATGTGCATAACATAAAATCTTCAATATTCATCTTTAAATATACTCCTACTTTATTATAAATTAGAATCCGCAGACACAAATAGTAATATACGAGGTTAATAAGAATGTTCAAGAATACCGGAGTTATAAAAGTTCCTAGTTCGCCGACAGACTCGACTGAAAAGTAGTCAATATTTGTTTGCTCCATAAATTCCTAGGAGCGTAAGAGTACTTTAGTCTTACTTTAGTTGACACTTCCACGTTCTCCCATCATTCACCAACGCAGGGAATTAGTTCTCACTCCGAGTTGTAACTCAAGGCGGAGTATTTTCGACGAAGTTATTTAATTTAGCACACCCTTACTGACACCCCTTCGCTCTTCATTCTCCGAAATCACATTCTCGCACAATAACAGGTTATGCAAATACGAATGACAAGAAAATTGGAACGAGTAAAGTGAATAGGGAATTTCACGAGCAAGTAACGTTGTTCATTCTACCAGCCATAAACAAGGGCTTATAGACAGGGTTGGCTTTGGGGAAACGGACGGCACTTCTGTCGACAAAGCTGGTCATGTTTGAAGAATTTCCCATCATCATCTTCCATTTGGACTCCTCTGGATCTTTACCAGACCCTCCATTCGTCATCATCAGTAAAGGGTCGGTCACACACACTTTTCATAGTTCGTGGCTGCCACTTGAAAATTAGCTAAAATTATCCTCCACTACCTTACACCCAACCCAGGTGGTCTCAGAATGTGGACGGTGGGTAATAACCGAATTCGAAGCTGGCTTTGCATCTTTTCATACTGTAAAACAACAGTGATATAAACACTGGTTGTCGGCGCCGACGTCATCGGCGACAACGGCATCGCGAGCGCTATCAGGAAACCCCTATAGAAAGTTTCACGAGTACGATAGATGGCGTTACTAGTCGTATACATCGCGGTGTAGACTGGTTCGGTGCCATCTATCGTACTCGTGAAACTTTCTACACCCCTGTGGACATTTATGTGGTGTACAATGAACCAAGACCTGGATTACCAGCGGTGACGAGACGAACAAGTCAGTGAATGTTCAATATTATTGTCATCTGGTGTCTAAAGCTTTCAAATTCAGTTTATTACTTACAGACTTAAGAGACAAGGTGGTGGTTAACCGAATACCAAAGTTATTCCCGCCAGGAATCCTACGCCGGACCTCTGAAGTGCATAGCCACTACACCACGGAGGTGGTTACTAGAGTAATTAAAGTCCAAATACAAAAACCTCACGCTACGTGCCTCGAGACAAACTACAACCGTCTCTGTTCATACTTACTGATGAATGGGAGCAATGAAATGAGGCTTTCCTTGCCGCAGGTGAGAATGGAAATTAAAGCGTTTTACATAAAAAACGCGTTCATTTTACTGAAATAAATTATGAATGGTTTATTGATTTCGATATAAAAACCGCGTGTAAACATAAATCACGCTCTTTTAAAAATAATTTGACGTGCTTGTTTGATCGTATGTTGGAAATATTTTCCATGTGCTTGTTTACCTGTGAATACATTTGGGAACCAAAGAAATGAATAAACACCCAGTTGGTGTTATTTTTCAATTAATTATTTTACTTTAATATATGTATAAGGCACAAGAAATAGTTAAGCACTTTCAAGACTAGCAAATTTATTCTCGAAGAAAACTGGAAAGTGTGACTGTGTTAGGCCACACCTACCGATTCTGTGCTGATCAACCTAAAATGACCTAGATCAGAAAAGAATCGGGGTTGATCGCGCCACACTTTCCGGACACCGAGCTTTCTTGATTTGCGCTCAGTCGTAATCTAGCGCTTGCCGAGAGACGTATTATACATTTTACATTCGCTGTGTTAGTAGCGCACATCTGCAGGCATACTGAGGCAAAATCTCCGGCTCCAGGTTACAACCTGCCATTGTGACACGATGTATGGAGTTTGTATGTAATTCGCGACTCTGACTGGCCAGCACATTCTAACCGGGGATGTTGGCTGGTTGCTTGCTGACCGGGCGTGCTTGACGGTTCGGGTAGACAGGTGTGTCACCTTCCGGTTTTTATTAGATAAATAACATAGGCAAAGACAGGTGTGTCCCCGCTCTTATTTTATTACTTTTGCCTAGTTATCATGTACGATCGTACGTAATTTCTACTTAATTATCGTTAAAGGGTTTCTGGAGTACCGAAATAATTTAGCATACTACTCGTAACTCGTGCATATAATTATCGTAAAGATACTCGCAAATGCAAATCTTTTTTTTTTCGACGAATGAACATGCAAGTTAAAAAGGAACCCATCGTATGTCTGCTTATCTCAGCAGCAGACCTAAAATTTGCCTACTTTCTTTTATTGACAGTTAAATGATTTAAAAGTATTAATGTTAGAAAAGAGTCTGAAAGTTGAGGGATGGGGAGAGGGGAGAGATAAAACACTTCAAAGAATGGACATACCCGTGACATGTAATTAGAAATACAATTACTTAACTTACGAACTAATTGAAATCGGAATGCTAAAAATTTAATAATAATTTAAATGTCAAGCTATCTTGATACTGAAACACTGGATAAATCTTGTACATTAATTAATCATTTACAACATTAATAGAGTGATATAATTAAAGATTGAAGTTTCTGTAAACATAAGAGGCGGACTAAAACGATATCCCTAAAGCCGTTTTTACAAATAGCAACAATCTTATTTATTTATGCGGCCTCAAAGATAATGAGTGCTGTTAAAATACGTACATATAATATCCCAAGATACGGATGATTTAACAAAATAAATGTATGTGATTACACTTGTGTTGTAAGACTATCACAAGAGGTGCTATAACAGAACCTTATACAAGTGTACCCGTAATTCCTTGTCACTTCCCCACTCTCTCGCGAACATGAATTTACATAACACCTCCTTGTCCAACAGTTTGTTCTGTGCCAACAGTCACGTCTCATCCCTACCTCAGGGCTGCTTTGAGCCGGATAAAACCGGCATTGTTCGGATTTCAAACATATTTTTGGGTCATTCCTTGGATTTTGACGGATTTGGATACTGCTCACGATTTGCTTATTAAAATTGTTTAAGCTTGTAATATTTACCTGCCTAGTTTCATTTTGAACGCTAGAGCTTTAAAAAATTTTTGATTTAAAATTTACAAAGGGATCTTATCAGTCAAAAAATATTGTTATTCCACCGACACCTGACTCAAATATAAAAAATTACATTTTAATTATTTTTTCGCACAGTTCCACTTTCTTTGACTTTGTTTTGCGCAAATCTTCAGGAGATCAACGGCATTGAATTTTCTGCTACAATCTAAATAAAGCTGTCTAATCTGTATGTTCCTAAGTGAACATACGATATCATCATCAGTTGGGAACGTAATTTTTGTTTAGTCGCGTACCTATAAAGAAAAAATGGTACCCTTATGTGTCACTTTCTCCGTCCTTCTGTCTATCAATACCTTATTTCTGAGGAATGCGTGAAGGTATCAAGTTGAAATTAATATCAAAGACACAATTATGTAGTTTCTTGAATAAAAAGATACAGCAATTTATTACGTATTTTGACGTAATAACGAATATTTAACGTAATGACGAAAGTGCATCAAAACCTTTAGGGTTCCATTGATCGAGAATCCAGATGCAAGAAACAAGGTCTTACGAGTACAGCACAAGTATAGGAATAAATGTGAAAATTTCTTTTTAAATAATATCCAATTAAAATCGCTTTCTGCAAACGAAAACTGTTCTAATACCACCAGCACCACTTCTAATACATAAAATTCTCGTGTCACGGTGTTCATTTCGTTATTTCCAGTATCTTAATTACACATATTCGTTACGGAGCCCTCGGTGCGCGAGTCCGGCTCGCACTAGGCCGTTGTGGTTTTTTGGTCCTATTCCGGGCTCCCCATGACACCAAGATGTATCAGGTTAAGCCACAATAAAACGTATCTAACAGTCGTTTACCTATTACCCTTACCTTGCCCTTTTGCATGAATTTTGTAGATGTAAACAATACATTTATCAAAGCATTATATCTATCACTGCGACAATCGCTGACAGCCCTGTTTCTCTCCCTCGTCAACCTGCTTCAACCAAAGTTTTGCAGATCAAAGGATGTCCCTGGACTACATACATATATGTCCCATCTTTATGAAAACCAACTTAGTTTCAATTCAACTACCCACTAGACGTAGGCTCGGGATTCTGACTTCACGCCTGTTAAAACTTGTTATACTTAGGTCGAAATTGATGGTTCAATCTGTCCCTTCAGTCTAATTCACAAACGCTACATTAGATTTTAGATTATATTTGTATACAAATATTTGTTTATATCAACTGCTAGCTTTTTACCAAGACTTCGTCTACGGAATTACCCTTGACGACCCTTGGAACTCTTGACGCAAACGAAATGAAGCTTTACCCGCCCACTGCCTAGTGCCTACACGATTCGACTATCTGGGTGTCCACTTTAGTATTCCGCAATTACCCATTCTTGTTCCAGTTCAGAGTGTCGGAAAGGCAGTCTGAACAGGAACAAGATTCAAAATTAAAGACGAATATGATTTGATTACATACTATTTGATTTAATACAACAGGTAGGTTTACAAATGAACATGGACAAGACGAAAACCATGTCAAATGTCCATGTTGCACCTATGCCGGTAGTGGTTGGGAACACTACAATCGAAGTTGTAGACGAGTATGTATACCTGGGACAGATCGTTCAACTAGGTAGGTCCAACTTCGACAAAGAGGTCAACCGAAGAATCCAACTCGGCTGGGCAGCGTTCGGGAAATTACGGCATATATTCTCGTCCAAAATACCTCAGCGTCTAAAGACAAAAGTCTTTGATCAGTGCGTGTTGCCAGTGATGACATACGGAACCGAAACGTGGTCTTTTACTGTGGGCCGAATAAACAAGCTCAAAGTCACTCAGCGAGCAATGGAACGAGCTATGCTCGGAATTTATCTACGTGATAAGGTCCGGAATGAGGAAATCCGTAGACGAACGAAGGTCACCGACATAGCTCGACGAGTCAGTGAGCTGAAGTGGCAATGGGCAGGCCACATCGCTCGAAGAACCGATAACCGGTGGGGGGTAAAGGTTCTCGAGTGGCGACCACGTACCGGGAAACGTCTACCAGGCCGTCCCCTTACTAGATGGACCGACGACCTGGTTAGAGTCGCGGGGAGTCGCTGGATGCAGGTGGCTCGGGACCGGTCGATGTGGCGTACCATGAGGGAGGCCTATGTCCAGCAGTGGACGTTTCCCGGCTGATGATGATGATTTGATTTGACAGTTTGATTGGTGGTAAGACACTTTCTATGTCCACCTGACTAGCTACCACCACGTTACTTCAATTAACTTTTTAAGGATTCTCTTTAAATTAATGACAATTATATCTTTTTAATTTATCAAAAAGTTGACAAATACATAACATTTCATTTCATCACCTTACGCCTGCTGACAAAAATCAGTGGTAATAGCACGTTTATGTTCTGGTATAAAAGGTAGCAGAGCCCGCGACGCGATCGCTTGAGGCTTCAGGGGGCGCGCCCTTACCACCCAACGGCCATGAAAAATAGTTTCAATGTTTCACATACATGGCTCAATTAAAATAATACTACATGTCCTATGCAACTTTAAGCTTAACTTTGAAGAATGCAAATAGTTAACTTATACGTTTAAAGCTAAAGGCTAAAGCTTTTTGTGTTCTGTACTAATATTTCGAAATAAACTGTCATTTAAACATCAAAAGAACGGAACAAATTGGGTTTCGAAAATAGGTTAATATGCACTGCGACACGATATAAGCTAATTTCCGGTTTGATTTTGCTTTTGAGCTCACTCAGCGGTTATAAAGAGAGGGTAAAACCACGGTCATTTGCCGTACTTTGATCTGTGATAGGGTTCAGCGATTACAATATCGTTGACTAATATTCCCTTTATACAATAGAATTGAGCCCCAATCTGATGATGTGTTAACTACCCAATTAACCACAAAATAACTTCAATAAAGGCGTTAAAATTACCTACAATTCTCAACCTATTCTTTTGATTAATACACAGAGAGGATCACCACCAACATCATCATCCACAATAACAACTTATTCATAGTGTATAATTGAACAACACCATGCCTGTATGTACTTTATATATATATATATATATATTTATTTATTTTTCTGTTGTCCTTTTTTTCTGTTGTCTTAAACTAAAATAGGCTAATAAGATAAGAGTCCAGGAGGATCGGCCCTGCTAGCTGAAGCACAGGTTCCACCTAGTTCGGCAGCAGTGGCTAAATTTATGTTTAAAACCTAAAAGCCAAACAACTTTCTAACGAATAGGTATATTTGTTTTTGTTTTCTTCATATACGTCAAAAATTTTAAATTATTATTTTTGTGGAAATAAAAAATATAACCTATCATTTTAAAATAGCATCATCCAATGTACAACATTATTAGCGCTGACTTTAGTTCAAATTTAAATAGCGCGTTATTGTTTTATTTTGTAAATTTAAAACTATATAATATTAATGTACATGCGTATACCTACTACTCAAATCTCGTAATCCAATAACTCTTTCAACGAACAGAATGAGAGTTGCAGAAGCTATTCTCGTAAATTAAATTTGAATATGTCTGATTGCTTCTTATCAAAGTAGTCTGCAAATAAACT
The DNA here is from genome assembly GCA_910589575.2 of Carcina quercana. Taxonomy (NCBI): domain Eukaryota; kingdom Metazoa; phylum Arthropoda; class Insecta; order Lepidoptera; family Depressariidae; genus Carcina; species Carcina quercana. Next base: position 4,221,530 of record OU342434.1, on the reverse strand, counting down.
TGTAGCCTTAGCAAGACATATGTTCTCATATAATACTGGTATTAACATATCAAATGCAACCAAGTACAGTCATACATCTGAACTCGGCTCATGGCAGGAACAAATCATTGCAATATCGTTGCCGGCAGCTGCAGGCTGCACTCTAGACAGATTGGAGTTGTTACAAGCTCCATGGTACAGATTGTTTACATTAATCAAGATACCTTATTGAAATATTAAGAATAGACGGGAGGCACATTTACTAGACCCTGATAAGTTCATAAATATCAATTTACTTAGAAAATTTTGACTTTTAATAAATATTGAACTAGATGGCAACGCAAATAAATGCGTGCTCTTCACACAATATAATTAATTTTATTAAAGTAAGTCCAAGTACTAAATGTCATTTTGTTAGTAATTTTATTGTCTTCTCATGGCACTCAGTCATTTATTGATGTGATTCTTTGCATTCATTTAGATTCGGTGCAAACAAATAGTTTCGTCATCATCATCATGAACATCTTATATATTGTCCCCACTGAAGATGCTCAGGCCTACTCTCCTACAGAGACTACAGAGAATGTAGTCATA